>JANIJU010003064.1:1363209-1419849 GCA_025504685.1 Leucosticte australis | reverse complement strand
GCTCTGATCCAGGCAGCTCTGCTGTGCTCCTGGGGAAGGTTGCAGGACCAGGCAGGAAGGAAGGAATGCCCCGATGCACATGAGCTAAGGAAGTTGTGCCAGGCTATGGCGCTGTGCCGGTGGCTCCTGGTGCTGGCTCTGCTGTGGGCCCCCTTGGGGCTGGCAGCAGGCTGCAGCAGGGCCAGGGCCGTGGCTGTGCCCTGCCTCTGCTCTGTGCTTGGCTCTTCCTTGGGAAGAAAATGGTTGTGCCTGTGGTTTCTGGCTGTGTGGCCTGTCCTGTTGTGTTGTGGTTTGGGGCTGCACCGGCAGCGCTCCTGGACAGGGCCCTGGCTGCAGGGGAATTGGGACAGGAGCTGGCTCTGGGATTCAGCTGTGCCTGACCATTGTGGGAGCCATCGCTGTGAAGGAAGCTGGGAGAAGGGGCTGCACCAGAGCTGCCCGAGGGTGGCTTCTCCCCTCACCATCAAGAACCACCCAGGGCTGCTGCTGCTGCTTTGGCTTCTGGTCACAGACGGGCTGGGGACGATCCTGCCCTGCTCCCCCTCCCGGGGGGCTTCTGCTTGTTCTGGGCCCTTCGTGGCCGGTGCCATTTGCTCCTTGCTGTTGGGCTTGGCTCAGCGGGGTGTGATGGATGTGCCCTGGGGCGTGTCCAGGCTGGGATCAGGGTTTGTGCTGTGCCTGGCTCAGTGATGGTTCTCAGGGTGTGCAGCACAGTCTGTGGCTCCCCAGTGCTGCTCTGGGCCACGGTGAGGGTGGCCAGGGGAAGGTGCTGGGCCAGGCCAGGCCCCGGGTGGGCAGGGCCCCCCCTCAGCCCCAGTGTGGTTTGGTGGCTGGTTCCCACAGTGGCCCTCCCTGAGCAGAGGGCTTGCAGCAATCTGTACCCTCTCCTCTGCTCTTCTGGGCAGAAATGTGCATTTTTTGGGCTGAGCCCTGAGCGCTCCCGTTGAGATTTCTGCCTCCCTGTCCTCGGTGCACAGCCTGTGCCCCAAGCGAGGGGCAGCAGGGAGGGAAGGGCTGCCCCTGCCTGGGAAGGGGACAGGCATCTCCTGTGGGTTCTGTGGGGCTGTGCTGTGCACCCTGGGGATGCTGACTGACCCCTTTTTGCAGAGACAGAGGGAACACTGCTGCACCATGTCCCCAGGAGAGCCCCTGCCTCCCTTCTGCTCTCAGGGGTGGCACTGGGAGCCACCTCCATGCAGAAAGTGGCACCTGGCCTGGCTTCACTCTCCGATGGAAGAGGCTGCTCAGAGCTCCTGATTAGGGACATCCATGCCCAGCCCTGGCTGGGAATCCAGGTGCACCAGTTCCAGATCCGGCCACGAGACGTTCCTGCTGCAGCTGCAGGTAAGCTCAGCTCTCCCTCAGGGATGCCCGTGCCTGTTCCAGCTCCAGCTGATGGACGCTGCACAAGAGCTGTTCCTGGTGCTCCCAGCTCCTGCTGATGGACCCCTGCTGACTTACTGCTCAGGATATTGGAGGGCCCAGGTGATGTCTGTTCCTTCTGCTTCTTTCACTTGCAGGTGTTACCCAGTCCAGCTTGCTGAACCTCCAGCTCTGGCTGTGGTGTGTTCTTCATTCCAGCTCTGGAACTGAGATGCTCCAGGTGAAGGCTGCTCCAGTTCCTTCCAGCTCTGGCTTAATAACTGCTGCTTTTTTTACAAGCCACTTTAAAGCTCCAGCTAATTGCAGTTCTCTGGGCTTTTGGCCAAGTTGTACATGACTCACTGTCATCAATTACATATAACTTTGTTATAACTATTAACTATTTATTGTCACAGTTATTGTTTAACTATAAGTCCTAACTCTTGTAGTGGTTGTGCACAATAAACAGCTGGACGTGGAAAAAGGGCTGAAAAGTGCTTTTCTTTCCTGAGACTGTCTCAGACCCTTGAAACAGCCTGGGGCTTACCGGCGTCCCTACGTTTGGGGCCCAAGGTGACGGAACCCCCTCCTCCAGAGAGGGTCCTCATCCCCAGCCCTGCCACCCAAAGGCCCTCCCCAGCCTCTGCTCTGGGGGCTGAGAACGGCCAGCTGAGCTGCTGGTTCCAGGTCTCTGGGAAGTGCCACTTGGTCATTTTTCTGGCTCCCAGAAACACTGGACTAGACCTGCATTTTCAAGAAAAGAAAATGCAGGACTTGCTTTAATTTTTCTGAGCTTCACAGACATCGGGCTGTGCTTCTGGGACCCGAGATCATGCCCCAGAGCTTGGTTTTGAGGCCCAAAAAATGCAATATTTAGTCTCTGTTCTCAAAAGGTGAAAACAAGACTGAATTTTTGCCTTTACACCCCAAACCCACTGGATTCAGACTTTGTTTTCAACTGTGGAAAATGCAGGACTTAGTCCCTCTCTGAGCTCCAAACCTGATCCCCTCAGCATGTTCCAAGCACCCAAAACACGGCACGTGGCAGTCAGGAGCCAGCACTGCAGCTGTTTGTGACCCCGCGTGTGATGTAGCAGCGGGCAGCTGGAAGGGTATTGCCCATCCCCAGCCCATTTCCAGTTTACAGGAAAGTGCTTGGGACCTGGGATGGAGGCACCCACCGCGCACGGTCTTGTGTCTCTGTGGGGCAGCACTAGCCGATGTGGGGAATCACTGTATCCAGGTTTATTTCAGCTGCAACACCTGCCAGCCCGGCCGGCTACACCCGCTGCCAGGGGAACATCCCTCCCTCCCAGCCCGCTCTCCTCCATGGCTCCCGTGCCCCCGACACCCCAGAAACTCCTCCACGAGGAGCCTCCCGCTTGTCCCCAACCTCTGCCAGAGGAAACCGCCGGGAGCCCCGGGATGGGACAGTCCCCGCCTCCCCTCGGCGCCGGAACTCCCTGCCCGGCCCGTGGCAGCTTCTGTCCCCACCGGCCCGGGGAGGCTCGGGCCGTGGAGGGCCTCGGCCCCGGCCCCCGCCCAGGCTCCCGGCCCCGGCTCTCAGTCGGGATCCCCAGCCGATACCGACAGGAGCTGAACCAGAACCCCCGGTCCCATTCCCGGCTCCGCCTTGGAGCCCCGGGCTCCGCGCCCGGAGCAGCCCCGGTTCGGCCCAGGCGGGATGGGGGCGGTGCCGCGAGCGATGGCCCCGCCCCCATCCCGCGCAGGAGGGCGGGTCCGGGCGGAGCCGGGCGGAGCTAGGGGCGGGGCCGGACAGAACAGGGGGCGGTACCGGGGCGAGGCCGGGTGGTATAGGGGGCGGGGCCGGGCGGGGCCGGGGGCGGGGCCGGGCGGCATAAGGGGCTGTACCAGGGGCGGAGCTGGGGCGGGGCTGGATGGTACCGGGGGCGGGGCCAAGCTGTAGCGGAGGCGGGGCCTCTCTTATTTCATCGGGTGGGTTTTAGTCTGCCCTAGCTAAGAGTATAAAGAGCCCGTGACAGCTTAACTTCCAAATTCAGCAATGCTCCAGCTGAACAAGTACAGCTCTCTGAGTGTTTTTAAAAGAGGAAACATGCAAAACCCTGTGCATGTTTTTGGTCATTCTTATGACATATGAGGGAAATAAATAATTTGGATGTGATGTTAAATTAATTTCCTATTAAAATCTCGATCCAGAACACTTTATACTGTTTCAACAGATTGAGAAGTGGAAGAAAATACATAATGAATCTTTCATTTGTCAGATTCATTATGTATTTGCCATCTTGGTTAATAATTTCTCACTGTTCCTCACACATGGATAACCATGACAGCTGCTCACCAGCCTTAATACATTTTACATTACAATGAGTCTGTTGCACTCAAGTATTAACCTGCATTCAGAACCCCAGCTACATTTTAGTTTTGTTTTCCTTTGATGCTGTACATTGATGGGGAAAATCAGATCATTAGTTGGATTTATGGATCAAATCTATCTCTATGTAACCAGCTCTGTCTCTTATGGGCAGAAAATTAACCTTTTCACTTTTTTGCAGTGGGTTCTCGTTGAAGAATCTGAGTATGCTCAGCACGAGCAATGGAAATGAATGACTGTCAAGTCTCTGGTTTAGCTTTGGAGGTTGTTACTGAAGCAATTAAAACAGACTGGTATCTCAGAAAGCATTTCAGTACTCTGAATTTTGAATTTCCTGAATTTCTTGAAATTTCTGAAAATTTAATTTCAGTGTACTGAATTCTTAAATTCAAAATAGAATTTCAGGATTCCAAGTAACTGCTAATAACAGTTAATAGCAGATATCTAAGTAAAATTTCATCGTGGCAACCCTTCATAAATGAATGATTCCTGCATCTATATTTATTTCAAGTGAGTTTAAAGAGTTGTTCAAAGCACACCAAAAAAACCCCAAAAACGATCAAAAACAAACCATCCCTGTAGGAAATTCTCAGCACATCATGACCAAGATTTGTCAACATTACAAGAGCAGTAAAGACTCAAGTATTTATGAATACAGTGGTTTATGGCTTAAATTCTCATGGGACTGTTAAATTCTCAGCTGGATTTTTAATCCCTGACAGTGGAATAGGATGATGATAGTACTTCTGCAATGCTGTCTTTGCTGCTAATAATGTGTGTCATTTAAGTCAAGTTTTCCACACACAAGAAGAGATTTGTGTGATAGGAAAAAAAAAAGAAAAGGTAATGCTAGATAGTGACAGACTGAAAAAGCTCCTGGTATCCTTACACATAATATTTCTTAGGAGAACAGCCATTTAATAGGAATTTGAGCCACTGGGGTTGTGTGTCTGCTTTTTGCTTAACAATGCATTTACAGAGGCAACCAGAAAATAAAGGTAATATTACTCATTTTTTCATGCTTGTGAATATTTTGTTTGTTAAATAAACGTGGTTTTTTTCCCACTTTTCTTGAAGGAGATTATCTCTGGAACCTGTTGGGGCAGGGGCCACTGAAATCTGCTTTCTAGAGGAGACCTTTCAGAGGTTTCCCCCCAAATTTGCCCTAAACCAGGACATGTTTAACACCTGAGCTGGTAAGCAGATCACTGTCTCTTTTGAACACTGTTCTGATTTAACATGACTATTGTCGTAATTAAGATGGGGGCAGATTTATTATCACCTCTAATTTTAAACAACTATTACATAAAATGATCTTTCACTCTATTGCCAAAGTTACAAAAAACTGAAAATCTTAATTTATTTAAAAATTTGGATAGCCTGAAAATATATCACAACAACCTAAGGCAAGTTAATGGAATGTTATCATCCTGTTTCAGCAAGGTAGGCAAATATTCAGCATGATATCAGACAGAATGAGATATTAGTGATGGAATTGCTCCATATTAATATTCTTGATCCTGCCTAGGAAGAATTTGTATCTGAATAAGGCAAATGACCTGCACTGACATCATGAGAAAGCTGTGCCTAATTAAGTATGAAAGCCTGAATGGGCCTAGTTTTGCATGTAGAAGAGGATGGCTTTGATAAAAGGATCAAAGATCTTTACAAGATCTGTGAGAAGTTATGAAATTGCAACGTGGATGTTACAGAGATTTCTTCTCTAGGTATTAGCAGTTATAATATTGCTCAAGGGAAGTAGTCCTACACATTATTCTTCTATTGTTTAAGTCTCTGTGTAATACACCAGCAAGTATTTTGGTGCTTCTTCAAAAGGATTCGTGCAGAATTGGTGAAAATTCACTCAAAAATGGGAAATTCACTGCTTGTTCCCTGCATGGAGTGTGGCTTGGTTGTTTGCATGGGGTTTTTTTTGAAAAATGGTATGGTCTTTCAGTCTTTTCTAAATTCTGAATAGCTGCAGCAGAGGCATGCACTCTAACATTTCTTCACAGGTATGTCTTACATGTGTTAGGTTTTCTTTATTGCTAACCAGCAGTAGTTCAGGGGTTTTTTCCACAAAAAAATCCCCTGAACTAGGAATCTGATATGGTGTAGAAGTTTCAGATAATAATTTTTTTTATGCTATTATACATTAATTTGTTGTCGTGTACTGTTCTTAATATTTATTGCCCCTGAAATTATTATCTTTATTAATTAATAGTAAATACTATTAAAATTAAGGTGCAATAAAACCTGCAATCTAAAAATTCCTGTTTCATGACTGAAATACTTTATCAAATTATCTGTAGAGTGAGCACTAGCTCTCTTGTTGAAAAATCAAACCAGCCAGGATGGAAGTCTGTGGCTTTAAGGCAGCCCTGTAAGATCTGTTTCACAGGGAGAAAGGGAAATAGAGTGAGGGCTGTGTAAAGACCTAGGGAGTCTGTTCTCCCCATTTTTCAGTGGCTGGCACCACAGCTGGTGGAAGTTCTTAAAGTGTCTCTTCCAGCTGCTGTCAGAAGCAGGGGTGGGTTCCTGTGTCTGTGGAATTAGTCTTATGTCCTCATGACTTGCTTTGTCTGCTGAATAATAACTGAAAGCTAAACACAGCCCCCAATTACTGAATTGCAGCACTCAAGTAGGACTGAAACTCTCCTCAGATTTATGAGATATGAAACTAATAGATTCTATTTAGAAAGTGTAATAAAGGGATTTGTGGCAATTTTGAGTTAATACTTATCTATTCTGTGATTTTTATTTTTTTGTAGGAGGGGGTTTGGACTCTTTTTTTTTTCCATGTTATTGAATATAAAAGTTTTGCTTGTGCTCTGTTGGGTTTTTGTCTAAACCTAATTTTATGAGCTCTGAATAAAAGATAAAAATAAAATATTCACACTTCTTGAAAAACTGTCAATGAAAATGTATAACTTCTTTCTGGTTTAGTTGAACATTGTTGTCAGGGACCAAAAAATTGAAGGAAAGACAAATTACTATCATATTAGGGATGGGAAATTTATTTTCAAGCCAGCTGTACTGAAGCACACTATAACAGTATTTCTCAGAAATATGAATGAAAGAAGATGATTGAGGGGGCAAAATTAGAGCAATTTTAATGCATAGATCTCAGTGTTCTTTAAAGAAATCTGTTTTGAAAGAAAAGAAAAGTAAGGCTTGTTCAATGAAGGACAGGAAGGAAATTTTCAATCTGAAGAAATCACCTCTACAGAGTCTGTTGAATTAACTTTCTGGATGATTTGATTCTGATAGACTCAAACCAAGGCACACTTCAGTAATTTGAATTAGGTCTGGTTGCTGTTTTATGTAAGTCAGACCCACATCTGATGACTAACCTGCACTGCACGGAGTGAGTGATGCATTTGATGACTCAGCCATGTCACTTGAGTTCTCCAATTTTGTAACTGCTTCCACCTGTAAAATTTTTCAGTTGCAAATTCCCTCAGCATCCTGATGATGATTCATGCTGTTGCTGTTTAAAAAAAATCCTATAGAAATGGATTTCCAGTGTCTAGCTGCCTGATGTATTTATCACTTGAAGCAGAGGCAGGGGAGGGGGGGATAAGTTTGTAACAACTTCTCTTATGTCAAGTATTGAAATATCAAGAACAGTCATTTCCCTGAAAACTTGATGTATATTAGGGGAAAGTGAAGATGTTTTATTTCAACGTCAGTTCAAGCTCATTCTTCTTTGTGGATTAGTAAGCAGGGATTTTTATTCAAGATTTCCTATCAAGTTACATGAAATAAAATATACAAAGTCCCATATCTGAAGAAAAAATGTTCAACTTTTCCCTTCCTTCTCTGCAGAAACACTAAAGGGATTAAAGCTGTGCAGTAAAGAGAACACATTGAAACCAGCTTTTTTTTACCATTTTGTTCCTTGTTTAACCTGTAAATTACATTTCACAGAGTTCTAAGCTGTAGAAAGCTGGGACTTGGACAGGAATTTAACATTGTCACATATGGTTCACACTTGTAAATTAAATTGCAAATTGTACTACAGGTTTGTAGTCATCAATAATTTTATCTAATCCCCCTGACAGGTAAAATGCATAAGCTTCCAAGCATTTTTGTTGGAACTGCTTCAGTCTGATCCTGAATGACAGCTAGCAAAAAATAAGACACTGAAAAAGAACAAAATAAGAAACAACAACAACAAAAATCCACAAACAAATAAACTGACAAAAAATTCTAAGTTACTGCTTGTAACTGGTGCTCCCTTAGCAAGGAGGCTCTCTTGTTCAACTCCCATGGCCCCCACCCTTTCTTAGAAAGAGAGAGATTAATTTCAAATCCATTTTATAACTTTTTATTATTTCCTACCTTTTGAAATACAACTACCCTGAAAAACAACTGCTTCTGCAAGTCTCCAGCTGTTGTCATTTCCATACTGTCCAGGGATTTCTGTCTTATTATTATTTATTTTTACTTCTTTTTTTCCCCCTAACCACAGGGGTGCCAGAAAAGGGGTACATAGATGAAGAAAAAGAGCTTGCTCAGAACAAAGAGATTTCTGTTTTGCTTTAGAATACATGGTGATTGAACCAGCAATGTGAATTTATTTCCAGGGTAGTAATTCAGGAGCCATTGATCTTCCAAATATCCATCCTGAATATTGGAGGATAATTAAAAGTTGGCAGTTCTTTCTGGTAACTTCATCAGCTTTTGTGTTTGGTGTTTGCAAGAGACTGGCAACTACTGGAGCAGCTGAGACACTGTTCCTTAATTGCTCTGGACTGCACAATGGGAAAATTCATCAACAATTTTCACAGTTGGTTTTGAAAGAGAAGCTGCTTATCAAGTCTCATTGTGCAAGAACACAGTAGCACTAAGAGCAAATTGTATTGGAATTAGGTACTTTTCTGATTGGAGCAGCATAATAGGAGAGTTGGGCAGGTTTGGTTTAAGACATTATAATTATCCTTAGTGTGAGAATATTTAAATAGATAAAATGGAAAAATGGAGTGAGTACACTAGTTCTGTCTTCTGTAATATTTAAAAACCATCTAAGCTATCTAATATCTACTTGCCTCAGAGCATTTCTGCAGTCAACCCTACTGAAAATATGGATCTGAAGGTTTGCCCAAGGCTGGGGAGAAATCATGACATAATATTCTTGTGTGCTGAATATAATCTGTAACTTTAAAAACAGGGAGACTTTTCTGTTCAGAATTATTGATTCTGAAGAAAGCTCAGTAGTTGCTTGTGTGGAAGAGTGCAAACAGGGAGAAGTCCATTGTCACCAACATGTTCTATGAAAAATCCTTTCCTTGGGATTTTTCCTCCTGAGAAGCTGAGAGGCCTCAGGAACAAAATGCAAACAATGATTCTCTGCTGCTGTGGAATGCACCAGGTGGATCTGGGATTGGTCTCATCTGGTTGTTTCTAATTAATGGCCAATCCCAGTCCAGCTGTCCCGGAATGAAAAGGAATGAATAACAAAGGTTTGTCTCTGTCTCAGTCAGAGACAAACCTTTGTTATTCATTCCTTTTCTATTCTTAGCCAGCCTTCTGCTGGAATCCTTTCTTCTATTCTTTTAGTATAGTTTTAATATAATATAAAATAATAAATCAAGCCTTCTGAACCTGGAGTGAAGATTCTCATCTCTTCCCTCTTCCTGAGACCCCTGTGAACACCGTCACAGTCCATGATGGCTTTGAAGAGTTTCAAGGTCAGGACACTGGCATTTGGAAGACTTTGGAAAAGGAACACAGTTTCCCTGGAGGACAGCAAACAATGAAACAGAGCCTAGCTACCCTAGATACTATCATGATACTACCCTCTTAAGGGTCTCAGCCATGTAGGTGTTATAAAACTAACTTTTTGGTAAATTGTCACTTGTCACTTACAGTGCTATACCAGACTGTACAATTAAAATTTCTGTGTGACAAGCAGTGACAAGACAGCTGGGAGTGGTAGGGAAAAGCAGATAATTATAAACCTGATTTGTGACCCCAGTGCCTCTTCTTTATGCTATGACAGAATCAAGCTATGACAAGCTTTATGCTGTGACAGACTCAAGCCCAAATTAAGAAACTACAATAAGAAAGTCTTGGGCCATTGAATATTAAAGGTCACTTAGTACAAAAGTGTGAAGGTCAAAGAAAATATAGGAAAGTTGATTGGGGAGGATTGAGCTACTAAATGTGGAATGTAGGTTGTGATGTTTCTTAAGGGAATGAATAATGTTCTTAAAGAACACTAAGTATACATTTGTACTTTGTACATTCATGCTGATTTTTAGAGTTACTCATAACATTTGTGGAACTCTCCATGGTTAAATATTGATTTTGAAAAGATCAGCACTTTTATATTCCAGCCTTCACTAACTAATAAAAAGCTGAAAGATTATATTAAAAATTCTTCATAAACTAACATGTCCCTCAGTAGATTTCACAGTGTAACCAGGGTAAAGATTTGAAATATCATGGTCTGCCCTAGATTAATAACAAATCTCAGCAGAAATGCTGAAATAATGTATGGAGTGAGCTAATCTTTCCATCACCTGCTCTGTTATGGGTGAAAATCACTAGCCAATAAAATCTCTGTACATCATAAATGCATGCTGATAATTCCTTCACACTTCAGAAATGGTAAACAAGCCCTTTCTTCAATTCCTACCCCTTTATTGGGTGATAATAAATACAACTCTATTGCTTCATACTTTGATTTGCTTTACCTTGATGATGGGCTTACTCTTTGGTGAGTCACAAAGCAGAAATTAATATTGATGACAATGTAGCTATAAACTTGCTAATTCAAAAGGAACACAAAAATTAGATTGTTTGGTTTTGAGGCTGAAGTAACAGGGACACTTCAGCCTTACTTGGTATGAATCCAAGCCCTCTCCTTCCCTAACTGCTGCTTTTTTTAGAAACCAAAACACTCCATTATGCCTTCAGCATAGATAGAATATAAGACTAGATCAGCAAAAATGTGTCAGAGCAGATTTGCAGATAATGTGATGATCTAAATGATTCTTTTTTTTAATAGTAAATTATTTTATAATATGTTTTTGGTTTTTTTTTTTCCTATATTCCCTAATTTTTATTCCAGCTGCCTTCATATAGGACAGCCTTGCACTGGTATCTTGCCTAAAAAAAATGATCCCTCTTTGAAGTAGGGCTGTTATGTTACCAGCCTTTCAACAGCTTTTTGTAAAATATGAAAAATACACCAGATGAAATTCAGAGTTACTTACCCTGTGAGAAGGATGCAGAATAAAATTTCAGGAAGACTGATCTAGAAATGTCAGAAAAGCTTGGGGGGGTTTTGGTATTTTTTTAGTTTAGGGGATGTAAGAAAGTGAATATAACCACAAATTCAGGTGAAAATATAGGATCAGCTGGTTCCAAATAAATGATTTCATAAATGTAAATTATGTAATAAAGTCATATAATATGTATTTATCATGTGTCTTTAAGCAGACCTTTAGGAAACTCAGTATGGGTGTGTTTAGACAGGTATTTTCACCTTTGAAATTCTGCCTGAATGTGTTTGGTCCCTGTTTTAAACAGAGGTGGATTAAATGTCTCCAGTATGTTAAATGTAAAGTGCTCTATATGACAAAAAACTATTCAATACAGGTAGAATGAAGACTCAGTTTTTCTAGTGAATTACACTAAAAAGCACTTTTCCCAGAGGGTTTTATGGAAATGCCAGTGTACTTAGGGCCAAATCATTCTACCTCATGCCTAGCTCAAATAAATTACTTTTCCACAGAACCTATTGTGGTTAAAGAAGGGAATTTGAAGGCTGCACAGTTATGTGTGTACATGTCATGTTCTTGCAGTACTTTAATGCCTGACTTCTTTGTATGGATTTTTTCATGATCCAGTTCATTGCTTTGACAAAAAAAGTCATATTCCTTCTCCAACCTCCTAGCCTGAGTATCTCTGTCCCCACATTTCTCTTCACAGAGAAAAGCAAGGCACAATTCTTCCCATGAATATTTCTGGGTTTCACATTCTCTGAACCTCAGAGAAAGGAAAATCCTGGGCAAAGAAGATTTTTCAGAAAATATGACAGTGACTCCCAGCCGTTAAGCTTTGCTTTACTTTTGTATCCCATTGTCCTTTATTAAACATTTAAATTTTACCAGGAGAGTGAACCTCGTTTTTCACATAATAGACTGACCAACCAACCAAAACACAAGACCCCCTCCACCTTGTCAAGATCAAGGTCATTTCTCTCAACAGGAGGGAGGAAAAGGATGCTTTTTTGTGTCTTTAGGCAAGCAGCTGGAGTACAATCAGGTATGACAAGAGCAGCCTTGAAGATTAAGTGCCCAACCCTAATTACAGAAATTTACCTCTGAAAGGGCAGGTTTTCCTTTTGTCCCACAGGAATTTACTGCTAAGCATTATCTCCACAGTGGTGCAATTGCTCCTGTGTCTAGCTCAGTATTTGGGGGTGCAATTGCTGCAGTCTCTGCTTAGCCTGGCTGTGTATATCTGTGCTCGAGGGGATTGAGGGCTCCCAACCTGAGGTGGGAAAGCTTGTTACAAACCCTGTGTGCTGACTCCTGGAGGTGTTTACAGGCTCAAACTGTGACAGTCTTTACAGGATGTTCACATCAGAGCAGGGCTAAAGCACCAGTGCTGGGAAGCATGAGAGCCTCCTGACTGTTCAATCAGTTCTGAACAGGATGGAGAAATTATGCATGGAATGGTGATGTTCTGTCTGGGTGGTGTAGCACTGTGGTAGCTGCAGAGTGCCTCTACTGAAGTCACTCAGCCACTTGTGGAGATGTTCTCCCATGCAAGCCTGTTAAAACCCCTTGAGGTGAAGCCAAGAAGCAGCAGTAGTTCTCTCTATTCCACCCCCACTTCCCAAAGGAAGAGGCAGAGCACTAATAAAATTAAAAAAATAGTTCCTCAAGGTGCAAAATTTCACAAGGTTACTTAAGATCACTCAGCATTTTTTACTGCCTTGATGCACTAGTACTTTCCCCTCTGTTCCACCCTGTATGAATGCAAATAAGTGTGGAAAAACGCCAATCACTTGTTTTTAAAATTTTAAATGTTTATTAGTAATAAAATTGTTATAAAAATAGTAATATAATTAGAGTAATAATAATTTTGGACAATTTGGGTTAGGACAATATGAGACAATAGAAACAAAGAGTTACAGACAGTCCAGGTACCTCTTTCTGGGCAAAATAAGCCTGAAAAAGGCCCCATGTTAACAGAGGATTAACCCTTAAAAGCAACAGCCTGGTGCATGTTCATACACCTCATCCATGATGCATCAATTCCATTCAAACACAGGATTCTGTCTGGGCAGGGTCAGCTCCTTCCTCTGAATCCTGATGGCATCTTCAGGGCTGAGTGAGGCAGGAAGATGTGGAGGGGTAGAATGTAAGAAAACAAAGTGCAGAAGGCAGTCTCACACCTGAGGAGCTGCAGCTGTGCTAATCACCAAAGATTAGGAACAGGCCTGCCCTTAAGAGGCCACACCAATAAAAAGATTCTACAAAAGAGTGGGTTAGCTGGGTGAGGAGAGAGATGGGGTTTGTTGGCTGTGCTGAAAAGAGAGAGGGAGTTGTTGGCTGTGAGGAAGGAGTCAGTGTTGGGAGGAGCTGCCCATGAGAAATCACAGACAAGGTATGGAACTTTTGAAATATGTTGATAACAGGAAGAAGTTAGTTTCTTCTGATAAGGGAACAATAAATTCTCTTTCTCTGAAAGATTCAGGTGTCCTGTGGCTGCTATCTTGGTGCGAGTCCTTTCTTTTAAAAAAAGTATCCTATTCTATTCTAAAATCTATCCTATTCTAAAATCTATTTTAAGATTGTTATCACCTAAAACTGTATTTAACACATTACTTTAGAAAACTAATACAGCATAACTGTCTAACATAACACATATAATATTAATTTTGATGTTTGTGGGAAGCTAATTATAAAATGCGCATTTTTCACAATGGGAAGATGAAAGAAGTATTAGCTGCTGGTACGTTATTATGAAGTGCCTGGTAGACTGGAAGGGTTGGCTTTTTCTAGAAGAGAAAATGACAAGCTAACAGTTCTTTTTATGACCTTTTTACCATGTTCTTATAAGTATCCATGGTAACATGATTGTTCATTCATGGTATTTTGGTACATAGCATCAAAATAACAATAAATAAAGGTTTCAATTCATGTGGTTGAAAAGAATGTGCTGCCAGGTGTGCTGAGAAAGATACTAGAGTTGGGACACAAAGTCAGAAATTAATTATTTTGTTCCTTTTTGGCTGTGTATATCACCTTTTCATTTTTTTTCTTTTACCTCCCATCATTCTCAGTTTGCTATTGAAGGATGCAATTTATTAATTTTGTTTGTATTCACCATGTACATGTCTTATTAAGGGGCAAAGCTAATTTTAAAAAGTCTTCCACTCATTTCAAACAGCGAATTTCTGTTTTCTGTATACAAAATTACTTTGCAATAAACAGCTGAATGCAATGACTAACCAGTTTAAACTAAGGCCATTTTTATTTTATGCTTCTGATGTATAATGTAGTTCCTGGATGTCTCTTGTAAGAGCAGAGAAGCCCATAGGTGGCCAGATATCTTTCTTGTAATGGCCCCAATTCATTCACTTATGGGCAAGTTTGTTTGATTGGGGTTTTGCAGAGAAAGATTCCTTCTGTTTAAATGTTATACTTTCCTATGATTTGCCATCAGATGAACTTGTTTTAAGGTAGGCAATTATCTACACACTGAAAACATTTTAAACCAAATTTGCTGATTTATGTAATTTATGATTAAGATTGGGAGAATACAAGCACAGGAAACAGGAAAAGGGTATTAATTTAGTTGAAGGGTATTTATTTTGTCTTGTCCACTGTTTCAGGTGATGAAGGGCTTTTAGAGATGACACTGTTCTAAACCCTATCCTGGAAGCTATTTCTGCTCCTACCTTCAACTTGATACGGGGTGAATGAACACCCGATTGAAACAGTAGCTTGTGTGTTCCTGCTTTGCAGAGATGACACGTGGCTACGTGTAGTGCCAGGCTGCTCTGGGGCTTGTCACCTCCTTGGAGCAGCTCCTGCCTCTGTCACCTGTCTTGTTTATACTCGCATCACATAAAGACGCTAACTGCAAAATGCCGGTGGTGGTTTAACTGCGGCTTTCTCTCTTTTTTTATTTTATATATATATATTTTTTTTTTTTAATTCCAGGAAGGGTTTCTCGGCCGCAATGAAGCTCGGAGCATCACGCCGTAATCCCTCCTCGGCCGCCCCTAAGGGGCGCGTCCTGGCGCAGCCGGCGGCGCTGGAGCGGCGGGGCTGCCGCGGCTCGCTGCGCCCCGGCATCGCTGCCGGAGCTCCAACCCCTCTCCCGGAGCTCCTTCCTCACTCCATCTGTCTGTCTGTCCTGCCGGAAGCTCTCCGCAGCTCCCCGGGCGAGGTGAGGTCGGAGGAGAGGCGGACGGAGGCGCTGCGAGGAAGGGGCCGGGATGAAATTCATCGCTGCTTGTTACGTGCTGCCTCTCTTTCCTGCTCTGGTCCTTGGCACTAGGTGAGAACCGACTGCTCTTTTCCTTACAGTGCTCCTGCTTGGTTTCCTGCCTCAGATTCAGTGCTTTGAAGAGAAATAATACAGATCTCAGGTCTTGCTGGGGTGCTAAGTTTAGAGATCTTAGATCGTCTCTGATTCTCATCTGTCTCGCTCCCTTTTCTGATCGTCTCAAGATTGAATGTTCTCCTGGTGGTTGTTTTTTGTTTGTTGGGGTTTTTGGTTGGTTTTTGTTGGGGGTTTTTTTCGGTTGGTCGGTCGATTTTTGGGGTTTTTTTTATGCTGGGAAGAAGATGCTCCTCTCTAATTTGACCCACAGCTTGTGGGGTGTAACAAGGCAGTGACAAATGTAAGCTTTATATAGAGAGCAGTTAAACCAGACAGGCTCTATTGCACTGCTAAGAAAGGCAAACAGGTGAAGCTGAGAATTGCTAACATTTTCCCTTATAGAAAGCAAAATAATTAAAAACACTCCAACAATCTCATCTCAGGATTCTGTATCTGAATAATGCCCGAGGACTTACTTACTTTTTTTTACTGTAAGATATTGTAGTGTTACCTCAATGCCAGTAAATGTACAAAAAGTTGCTGCAGTCTAGAATAATTCCTTTCTGTGAAAGTGTGAGAAAATATGAATGAAATCTATTGTAGCTAAAAAATGAACCTGATCTGACCATGCAGTGTTCTGGTCAGGCAATGTGTTCTGCTCACTTGCTCAGAGACAGTATTTTGTCTGTGCTGTCAGTATAACGTGTTCAGCAAAGAAAAGGTAAAGCTGAGACACGTTATCCCATTGTCTTGATGTGCATAGTTGAGAAATTAATGTTGGGTACAGAGCAGATCTGTTATGATGCTGCTCTTTAGACTGCTCAACTTCAGTTCCTCATCAGTAAATCAAGCTGAAATTTTGGCTATGGTATTTCTGTGCTGTGTTGGAATAATAACACAGAAATAAGTGCATAATAAATAGTAATGAGTCTTTAAAGCATGTTCTTGGAGGATATACATGTGTACATTTTTCAGGAAAATGTGACTTTTTCCTTTTTGCTCTGTCTCCCCCTGTAAAATGGGCATCAAGGCAGCCTTTTGCAGAAGCACTGCACGTTTTAAGGCTTGAAACATAAGGTGTTCACTGAGATGTAAAAAGAAAAGAAAAAAATGTGTGCCGGCTCCATAGTCAAGTGAGGGACAGCAGGAGCTGCATACACAGGCAAATAATAATTGAAAATTTCTGAACGGGAAAATGTCCTAATGCAGGGAGAAATCAGGAAATTGCTTCACTTATCCAGTAACTTCCTTCCTTCAGAATGGGTTTTTATTGGCACAAGGAGGCTACTTTTTCAGGTAACATGTCTGGTTAGGGCTTCCACAGTGCTGGTCCCTATGAGCCATGCTGATGGGCTTTGGAATATAGCCCTTGGAGGAATACATTGTGGTTCAATTCTTCTGTTTTAATAAAAGGTCTAAGAAAACTTTCACTAGCAGACACGTGGATTGATAATTTTATGCTCATTAAAGAGTGATGCATCCTTGGAAGAAGAGTTAAAATTGAGAGGAAGCACCAAGCCAGCTTTTGCAGATGCAGGTTTGTTATCTTGCATGAGCTTGTGCAGATTAACCTAAAAGAGATCTGGAAAGCTTAAAAGCTGCCTGAACATGCATGGGAGTCAAGGCATTTAGTGCAGAGCCCTAAAACTGACTCCTTATCTTCTTGAGCACATGTGACCAGGATGGGAAATGAAGCGTAGTTCATTCTGGATAGTTGTCAGAAACACTAATAAATTCAAATCCTCCCTCAACTTTCAAAACATAGCAGCAAAGAATATCAAGAAGCTGAAGTTGGCATGTGGATGCTAATTATGAAAATCACAGTTCTGAGGCGTGTGTATATTTTTGGAAGAGCACAATGTTGTGGCCTGTGATGGTTTATGTTCTTATGCAATCGAGAGGTGAAAATGATCAGTGGGAGAGAAATTCCAGTTTAAATTCCACCCAAGCATAGTATGTGTTGCAAAGTGAGTTTTGGTACCAGATTGGTCATCCCCTTATGAAGGAGGCTGAAATTCTGTTGTAGAGTTGGAGATTTATAAAAGCCCTGGTCTATTCACTTCAGCAGTCACTTGGTTTTTAACTGGCTGTGTAAAGATCGAGTTCAACATTTCAACAGCACATACAGGAAGTTTAAAACATGCCATGATGTCAACATGCCACTTACTGGAAAGAGATTATGCTTTAATCTCCTTCAGCAGGAGGCAGTTCTGGCTCTGGCAGTTAACACTTGTTGTAAACCTTTGCCTAATTGGTTGGTTGGACCCAAAGAGGTAGGATTGCAGGAATAGTTTTTCTTGCAAAAAATCAGGATAAAATATCTTTCCATGTGAAATTGCTTAGCTAAGGCAAAATATTAACTTTGCAGGGCAGAGTTTTCCATCACGAGGGTTTATTTTTGTAAAAGTTTGTACTCTATTTCATACATGACACCAAAATGAGTGAACACAGTACTTGTTGCAGAGGTGGGCAACTCATGGATTTTTGTTCCTCCGTCCTTTCTGCATCCTGTTATGGTGATTGTTTTGAAAGGTCTCAGCATGTCTTCAAGCCTATTTGCAAACAAATATGAATTAATGAGTTAACTTAAGGCAGCATGTAATCTTTTCTTACTTGATGGCATTGTTAAGAAGAGGAAAGTACACAGCTATCACCGTTATTTCATAATTTTATGTAACTTCTAAACTTAGTCTAAAATCACATGCAGTAATCAAATACCCATAAAATTACAGAAAGTTCATGGTTTTGAAATGAATGATCTTTTCTGCATTGTCTAAACTGGATTTTGGTATGGCTTTGAGACACAATGATAAGTTTTAATTATATTTCTGGTTGGTTGTGGTGCCATAGAGGTCATAAGATTGAATTCAATTTGTCTATCCAGTTAAACCTGTATGTTTTGATGGCATAAGCTAAAATTACCGAGGAACATTTTTGAAGATTAATTTAGCTTGGTAAAAATATGAAATTAGTGTTTTCCTGTCCACTTTTACATTTCCTTTGACATTTCAATTTTGGCAGATTTAATGAGATAGATGTGATAAGTTGGTTTTTTTTCAAATGATGCTGAAGACAATTGAGGGTTTTCATATGACATCAGAAATGAGTCTCAGTGCCCTGAGAGTTTGGGGAGTAGACACAGTGCTCAATAAGCTCAGGATCCAATTCTGTGGCCACTTGCTTGCTTTTGTGGCCCCAGATACCTGGACTGGAATGCTGCTTGCAAAAGGGAATCTGACCTGAAGGCAGTCATTGGGGTCAGTAACTGTGGTCCAGGTGATCTTCTCTAGTGAGACCTCCCTACTGTTAGCTAAAAGGACACTTTTCTGAATATTATTTGAACATTACTATTGAAATGCTGTATACCAATTTTTTTTTGTCCAAACAACAAAATACAACTCCTTAGAAGAAGCCTGATCTGAAACAGAGCTTTCCTTTTCTTTTTTCTTTTATTTTTTTTCCTATGACAGTGCATTCCTTTCTGTCCACATGTGAAACATGATAAAGATACAAGACACTGAATAATTTGATTGCAGTAGAATGCTTTGTAGCAGAGAACAGGACCATAAACACAACAAGATGCACTTCAATGACAATTGTAATATTTCTACTGCAGCAACTCATTAAATGAATTAACAGGGCTGTAAAAGGCAGGATTTTTTTAATTGTGGAGAAGTAGCTGGTGGTAACTTTTTTTTCTAAAAGTACAGTTAATTTTCAGTCTCACTGCACTGGTGTTAAAAAGCAAAATACTGTGGCTTAAGAATAATGCATCTTTTGGTTTTTGTTGCAGGAAAAAAGCAGTGTGCTCATTTCAAGCTGATTAATGAATGTACAGGTGTTGACCTGGTATATGTCTATTGTTGGAAGTGATAAAAAAATGATGAATTTCCTAATTAAGCTTGAGAATGGTTGAGATTTCCTTGGGTGTGTTTTTAAGGTCAGCTGTTTTCTTTACATTTGTTGGGTTTGGTAATTGTTTTTAAGGGACTTGAAAATAATTTTCCCCTCCTTTCAGATAAAGGTGTGTAAATAACTCAGCCTGTGTCTTGAGGAAAAGGTACAGAGGAACCTGTCTGATGTTACTGTGCTGGTGTGGGAAGTTGAAAATCCTTGTTTCTAGTTTTTGAGATCATTTTGGTTGTGAAAAACATCATGAGATGTTGAAAGTAGCTGTTTTTCATTTAGACTGATAGGAGAGTAGATGGAGCCTTTCTTTACAGAGTGTTAAGTGAAGTACAAGGCTCATTGGATGTGGATGCTCATGCCATTGGAACATCCTGTCTGGCAGGAAGCCAGAACTGATTCTCACTTGTGACATCTCACACTAAGGTCCAGCAGTGTCCCTTCTCTTCCCCACAGCTGAAGGTTTAATTCTGCACAGTGGTAGTAGGCTATTTATTTAGGGGAAAATATGACACCTTATTTTGCTGTAGGTTCTTAACACGCTTTCGGAATTCTTTCAGAAATGCAGGGGTAATAAAAATATAATTTTTCTCCTGCGTGGGGTTCACAATTTTGTTGTCTAAATTTTCTGGGCCCTAAAAGCTTTCTGATTTCTATCAGTGTGGATGGTGATGCTTGTTTGGTTGATGGCTTGTAAGGATTTATATTTGAGGTACAGACATGCTATTTAGGATGTGACTTGTGGCTGTTCCATAGCTGTAAACGATGTGCTTTTGTTTTGAGCTGTGTTTAAGTATAATGGGTGCTTAAACCAGTGGGTGCAACTCCATAATTTCATGGAATGTGTTTGGCTTGATGGCTTTATTTTGATGACTTATAAGAAAGTGCCTAACACAGCAAACTGGAAGCTGCTTGCAGCCTGCTGCCAAAGGAATGGAGAAAAATGCATTGGCAATATTGATGGTGCTCCATATATCTCAGATCATCAGCCTAAACTAAAAATCCAGAAAGAAAGTCTCACTTTGGCCAGAAAAACTAAAACAAAAATAATAAATCTTCTGTGATATTGGAATTCTGCTTGTTATGCTATGTGTAGTGCATTTCTGCCCAAGAGCCTTGCCATGGAGTTACTTCTGACATTTTAGTGTGTTCTTTAGTGTTTAGAAAAATTAGGATGCTGACACTTTCCTCTGTCTCATTTATTAATTTACAGTCGGGACAGAAGATAAGGATATCCTAACCTAAATTGTAATCCCTTTTTCAGTGAGATTGTGAGCTCAGTATTATTTTCTACATTTAATAGAAGACTGTTCACAGACAGTATTCCTTGTGATGTACCACTCTGCAGACAAAGAAACCTCATTTATGCCATTTGTCAAAGCAGTGTTTCTTCCCATTGTCTAGTTTTGCACAATGGGTGTGCTGTCTGTCCTGTAAGGGTCAGATTGTAAATATTCTCTGTTTGGAAGTCGAGCAATGTGTTTGTCAGAAAGCAAAAGGAAATTTTCACACCATCCTTCAGTATTAATATTGTGCAGAGGTTTAAGATGTGTATTGTTATATTTGCTATTTCAAACACATTGGAGGGCAAGTACCTTTTAGAAATACTGAAGAATAAATATGACATTTCATCAAATAGCAGTTTTTATGTGCTTCTGTGATTCTCTTTACTCTTTCCTTACTTGCTCATCTTCCCCTTTACATAGTTCTGGTGATTTTTTTAATGTTTACTTTTACTGGTTTTTATCTTAGCAATATTTTTTGTGGTGTTCCCTCTTTTTCTGCTGTATTTGTAGATACAAACAGTGCTTCAATCAGTTATTAGAGAAATCAGCACATGAATCTTATAGGCTGAATAAATAAGTGCATACAGAATTTATTGATATCTTACTTGTTGATCAGCATTTATTGATATCTTACTTGTTGGTATTGATAGTTTCTATGGCAAAGAGTAGAGAAGTGTCAGAAAATTCTGGTGTATTTTGTCTTCATGTGCTGTCTTAGGAAGAAAAGACTCATTTGCTGCCAGCTGGTGTAAATTACCCAAAGTGCTGATTTTTCCAGCCATTTACATAGTCTTGTTGTTATTTTTGAATGGTCATATTTAGTCAATTTGTGGTCAGTTTCCTTGCAGGAAAAAAGTAGGTTTTCTTAGCATTGTTAACTATGGAAGTGGAAAAACAAAGTAAACTGCTTTGGATAGATTGAAGCCCTGAGAAAATGGAGCTTGTATTTGCTGAGTCACTTGTAATTGCAGAACTAAAACTTTTCCCTTTTAGTTGGAGATGGAACTGCAGGAAAATATCTTTCTAATGTCTCCATTTAAAAGTCTTCCAGGCCACCACACTTCTATCCATGACCCAGATACATGCCCTTGCTTTAACAGCATCAAAACACCTTCTATGCAACAGCAGGGATTTATGGTGGGGCTCAGTCTCTGTAATTTCACCATTGTAAAATCATACATAAACAAATCATCAGCAGCTTTTATGGGCGTTTATAAACCTTCTTTTAGTGGTGGGAAGGGAGACAAATTACCTGGTGTGCCTGGGAAACAAAATAGTTTGTTCATGCTTTATATTGTTTAATTCTCTGTAGTTGATCAGGTGATGTTGTTTTTGTTGATATGAAAGACTACAGAAGTAGGAGCTGTGACTTTGTACTCCAGAATTGCTTGGTGAAGCAAGAGCAGCAATGAACCCAGCAGTTACACTATGCCCAGCATACATGCATCATCCTCATCCTGCCTGGATGATTTTGCAGCCTTGTGTTTGTTTCAGGCTAGTCAGTGGCAATAAACATGGGGAAAAAATCTGAGATTTTATTGAAATGTGGAAAAGAAAAAAAATACGTGGAGGAATTGAGCTGACAAGACTGAAAAGCAGCAGCTGTGCTCTGGGTAGCATTAGATTGTTAAGGAAGTTTCTTCCTCCTGAGGCAGTGTAATGAAATGAGTGCTTGATGTGCAAAGAGAGACTGTCTCTCTTGAAAATGGAGAAATAAAATCAATTTTTATACTGCTTCACTTCAGATTTTTTTTTGTTAAGGAGTAATTTTCAGGATGGGGTGAAGCTCAGCAAGGGTGCAGTATGTTTAGGTGTTTGGTAGCTGAACCTTTGAGATGCTATCCTGAAACAAATCAGTTGATTGTTAATTGTTATTTTCAGTGCCAAAATGTCCAAAATAGCCCCTGTATTCTTACTGCTCATCAGTGGCTGGCACAGTCCATCAGTCCTGCTTTACTTCTCCCCCTCTGTTCTATGAAGCTCCAGTTATTTCCTCATCTGAAAATAGATACTGTTGATTTTTATGTTGGTTTTGATTTGTTTTCTTCCCCCTTCTGTGAAGGGAGCCAACATCTGCCAAGGGACCAGATATTTTTGAAGGGCTTATTACCTATAATCTGCAATGGATTTTCTTTCAAGTGTGCTGAAAGAGTCTAATCTGATGACTTTTGAATTTCTAGAAGGAGACAGCTGGTTGAGTGCACCAACCTTTTGAAACTCTGCAACAAGAGCTGTATTCTTTGAATCTTGGACCATTCTTTAGGAGCTGAATGGCATGGGGGATACCAAATAGTTGTGGCTGTTAGGAATCCATCCTGACCTCTTTTAGAAGGAGCAGCTGTCTTCATTTTCCCCTCAGCTGAGGAATAAGATATTTGGCTCAATGCAAA
Source organism: Leucosticte australis (assembly GCA_025504685.1). NCBI lineage: Eukaryota > Metazoa > Chordata > Aves > Passeriformes > Fringillidae > Leucosticte > Leucosticte australis. The sequence continues at coordinate 1,396,975 of JANIJU010003064.1, read as the reverse complement.
GGGTAAGGCTTGGGTAATTAATCTGTAACCATGGAGCCTGAATGGCAGTGAAGTGAGGAAGGGTCAGAACCCATTCCAGCATTGCTGCCTTAAGCAAATTTAAGGTTGCAATTAGTGCAGCCTATGCTGTTTAATTTGGTGAAGAATCAGTCTCAAATACCTCTTTCTGTGAGGTCACTGCATTCACATCTAAATATATATGAATATATATGCATTCATAGATGAAAAAACCCTCTGTCCTCAAGTGCATAGATAGTGAATAGAGACTCATCTGCTTTTTGGTTTGCTTGTAAAACCACTCTCTGCTCTTCAGTACACAGATGTGCTGTACTTGGCTAAGGAAAGTTCATGAAAGCAGACATTTAATTTAATTTAATGTATTTCTTTTACTCTGTTCCCGTTTCAAACATCCTAGTTCTTTCCCTAATTTTTACTTAGATGGAGCTCCTTTGGCACAAGGGCAGACTGTTATCTGTTCCTGGGCACAGAAAAAATTAAAATGCTGTAAAAATTAAATAACAAGACTAGTTTTAAAGAAATAATAGGCAGTCCATTTGACTCAGAAAAAAAAAACCAACTTGCATTTCTATCTGTTTTAATGTCATAGTGTGTAGTAATGTCAGTTTCATGTGTACCTAAACTGACAAAATTTAAATAGCTTCTGAAAAGAGCTAGGAAGATGTACAGGATATGTGTAGCAGAAGGAATATCTGTTTAAGGAATATCTGTTTCCTTTGCATGAGGTGGTTACTGCATCACGGTTTATGCAATATAATTGTATAAATATACAATATAATTATATGGTTTACAAGAATTATATAATTATATATAATAATAAATAATAACATATAAAATATATAATAATATATAATAATATGTATTATATAATTATAATTATATGGTATACAATATACAATATAATTGCATTGTTTATACAATATAATTGTAACTGTTTAAGCCATTCCCATCAAATAGGGGATGTGCAGAAGTTGATGCTGCAGTCAGGTTGAAATGTTTTAGTGTTCACTCTCCTGGTCTGTTTCTTTGCTGCTTCATCTTGCTGGTGATGTCTCCTGTTAAAGTGCTACTTTTAAATGGAATGGGAAACTGTTCCCCAAACTATTCACATGGAAGTTTTTAGCACCCTAGATTAAACCTGATGATACCTTGGAAGCAGTGGGGAATAATTTAATCTGCCTTAATTCTCTTAGTGGTTTAGGGAATTAAAGGATCCTTAGGGTAGCTTGCACCAGCCCTTTAGAAGAGTTTTCAGCATCTATAACACAGTCTTTCTTTGTGTGAATACTTGGAAGGACCCATCTGGAGAAATAAGTGGGTGTTTTTTCAGAAGTTTAGCTGCCAAGCAGGCCAGAAACAAGCACACATGTCCAAGCAATCCCATCAAGCACCTGATTTTCAAGGAAACCATCGAGGAAAAATCACTTTACAAAGTCAGATTTGTGAAACTGCCAGAGACATTCTGGGACCTGCTAGGATGAGATGAGATATCAAAGGAGGGTGGTGAGAAAGCAGTGTCATTTCAAAGCCTCTTAGAAGAAGTAGATAAAAAGGGACATTGTGTAGTGAATGAATAAGTTGAAATATTGATGCTATTCTAGAAACAAATTATTTACCTGTATCTTACCAGGTACTAACAGTATCTGGTGCTGCTCTTACTAAACAAAGGTTTTAAAAAATTCTGTTTGTGTAGAGAGACAATATTGGAGAGGAGGAGACTTGTTAGGCTCTTCTGTTACTGTTCAGGACTTGGAAATTACAGTATTGAATTAGATATAATATTATATATATATAGTATTGAATTAAATATATAGTATTTAATTCTTTAAAATAGAAGCTTAAAAATTGTTTTAAAAATATGTCTTAAAAGTCTCCTAATAAGAAAGCAGTAAAATAACCTAGCACTTCCACTTCAATTTTTAGGCAATAGAACAGGTTCTTCTTGTGCTACAGATTTCTATTCTCCATGCATTTTAAATTTCACAAATTATATACACCTAGTGCTGAAACTTTTGGGGTTCTACAGATAACAGTGTGTTATAGACAGTGTATGTGTGGGAATCTGAGTGTTCATTACTAATGAGGATGGAGAGAACTCCTACCTGATTCTTCTTACTTTAATGAAAATGAGTGGCAGTAAGAAAGTCTCCTCATCTGGGGTAGATACCAAAATGTCATTGTGGATGCTGATGAAAAGAAATTAGGAATTGCAAAAATGTAATCAATTTCATCAGTATTTGGATGATATATATATATATATATATATATATATATATATATATATACACTGATATATATATATATACACACTGTTGAAATTGATTACATATATATATATGCTTCTACAGAATTAAATACTTCAAAACAGCTGAAATTTTTTTCAACAGCTAAGGCATCAAATTTGACTGTATTTTTGCAGATAAAAATACCAAATTATTTCTGCAGGTAACATTGAGGGGTTTTTTTTTTATATCCTGCCACCTCCTTCAAATGCAAGAAATTCTGTTGGAGACAAGCATTGTTTCTGGCAAATATATTAACCTGGAATTATTCTGCCAGCTTCCACTTTTGCAGTCTTTCAGTTAGACAGTCTTGCATTTCAGGGTATGAAAAGATGTTCACTTTCTTTAAATTCCTTGTATTTCAACAGAATTTTATATTTGTGTTGATGATGGCTGTTGGTTCCTGTCATTAGGGCTTAGGACACACTGCTGATAGAAAAACTTTAGCAGTTGGTGTATTTTCTTTCCTTTTTTTTCTCTTCCAAAGTCCTGTGTTGGAATTAATATGTAAAGCTTGATTTAAGTGAAAGGACTGATTCAATCCTACCTCCATAAAAAGGCAGCTGTGGCTGTTTATGGGCATGGTAAGGCTTGCTTCTTCTGCATTTGATTTGGGTTTTCATCTTGGAGCTAGTCTGAGGATCATTCTTAATAGGCTTGTGTAAATGCCTGTTTCTTAAAATATCCAAAAGACCTAGAATTTCCATAACAGCTTCATGAAAAATTAAAAAAATTGTAGAAAACAAAATTAATTTCTGGATAAACTAAACTGATATTCTTGTTTAAACCTGTATGATTCATCTTTGTTGCTATAGCCTAGGTTATGTATAAGAAATGGAGGTTGGTTTTGGAGGTTCAGTTGTCTTCCAGTTATTGAAACAGGAATAATAGAAGAGAATAACTCTTTCAGTAATATATTAGAACATAGATATGTGTAAATTCATAGTGAGCATCAAGGTGCAATCTTTAAAATACTAATCTTAAAAATGAGGGAGGACCATGGACTTTAGATATTTTAGCTTAAAAAACAGCAAGCCACCAAATCTGTGATTTGCACTATGGATCAAAGTGTGACATCCCAACCTCAAGGGGAAATGTGCACCCAAGATTCAGAGGGTGAAAAGGGGTGACAGAATCACAGAGACCACAAAACCTCACTGAAGTTTTATTAATAAATTACACAATTGACATGGAAATGGGTTTGTTAGCACCTGTCCTGCTATATAAGCACTGGGAGTGTGGTGAGATGAAAAATTAATAGGGTTACCTCTGTAGGGTGGGAAAACCTAAAGTTTCTCACTTTCTGTTCAGGTTAGTTCCCATACTCAGTCCATTCTTTTCAGATCTTTCTAGAAATGGGTCAGAGGGCTTCAGAGGTCTTTGGTGGTCTTCATCCCCACCTTTATAGTCTGTGCCCACTTCTTGGCTTCTTTCTTGCCCTTGAGCTGCAGGTGCTTGCCCTGTGCTTATTTCCAGGAGCTGGAATAAGGATGTTTGTCCTGGGAAAGTGCTGCCTGGCCTCTGCATGGCCCCCTTCTCCAGCAGCCTCTTTTTCTCTCCTACTGTGTGTTGAAACACGTTTATGCCATCTTTAGGGGTTCTGCACAAGGTCGTGGGAGTTTGCCTCGTTCAGATGATGTGTAGCCTTGAGAATATTGAGTGGCTTGGCAGGATTGCACTAAAGTAAAGTAAAACTTGAATAACAGCCTGTAGCTTTAAATCAATTATTTGATTGCCTTCAGTAATTGCTAAATAAATCACATTTGATCCCTTCATAGTCATTGTAGCATCCATTGAGTTCACAAATCCCCATTTATCATAGAACAATATCTAGCATCTTCCCAGCACATGTGAAAAGAGAATAAGAAATTTGCATTCATTTAGCAGCACCTGAACCAAGACAACACAGATTTTTTTAAAAGATATAATTCTTCTCTTATTTAAATACAAGAGAGTTACAGGCTTTTTTTTTTTTAATTCAGCTTTTGCTATTTAGCTCTAATTTCTCTAAAAGAGAAAATCTTAGAGTTAAAGCTTCTCATGTGAAAGTTGGCTTTTTAATTTTTTTTAAAATTTGCTTCATATTTAGATCCTTGAAGATACATTGAGTGAATTCTAGTTTTTCTTTCTTTATAGCCTTCATATTTTGTTAATGCACATCAGATTTACTGCTCACTTTAAAGTCCGTGGAACAGCAGTAACTGTGGAATGCATAATGTACAGATCTCTTTTTTTGGTCAACAGGTTTCTTGTTTTACAACCAGCTAGCATATTTACTCGAGTTCTGTGGGGAAAGGTCATGCCTCTTGTTTGCTTCCTTCTGGGGAAATAAGGAGAAAAGGGACACTCTTGGTACAAGATTTTGTCACCTGTGTTATGGAAGTACTCTTTCAGGCTTTGCCCTCTTCCCATTTTACTTTTAATGTTTGGTTTTCTGAAGGATTCTGTTCTTCAGCAGTTTTATGACTTTTTATTTGTGTAAGGAGTACAAGAATGAACTGTCCCAATTTTATGGCATCCCACTGCCAAACACACCAGAGCTCTCAGGTATACAAACCTTTCTGGCTTACCTTCCTTTTATATTTCTCTGAGAGTCGTCTTATTTTGGGAAATAAAAGGCATTGTTCTTTCAAGTTTGTGGAATTTCTTTTTATTTTTTGAATGATGTTTATGAAAACTTTGTGCTTAATGGGTACCTTAATTTTGCCCTTAATTCAGTACTTTAATGGGTGTTAAAGTAGTAGCAAGACACCTAGTGTCCCAGGTACACCTTTAACAGCTCCAGTTTATTTATTAATTTAACATTTTAAGCCTTTGTTTTAGAAGTTTGTTTTCCTTTTGTTTTTCTTAACTTGTTTAGAGTGGCTCATAGGATATTGCCAGCCCTCTGCATAATATGAGTAGGGGAAAATACCAGCACTCATCAAATTAGCACTGAGCTTAATCATGTGCCTTCTGATATGCCAAAGTGAAGAATGCAGCCATGGCAAGGCTGTATTTCCATTTCTCATAGAATTCAACAGGCAAGGCAAAAAAATGGTGTGTGTCTGTGAGTAACTGGGCATTGAATGTCAACAGGAAGAGCTGCACATCGCAGCTGAAAGATGTTTCTGTTGCAAATGGAATCTGGGTATTTAATGTTTTGATTGTGGCAGGATCTGTGCCACCAAGGAAAGAGGAAAATGCTGCCCAAACAAGATCTGAGGTCAGTGACAATGTTCCCTGTGGAGGGCACCAGCTTGGAGAAGGAGTCATCCCTGCTTGAAGGGAAAAAACCCAATATGCTGAACAAGGCTACAGATGCAATTGTCAAACTTCTTCCTAGAGCCTGTATAATTTCCCAGTAGCAGTATGGATTTAGACCTGTGAAATTGCTGCAGAGGTGTCAAGTACAGGGGGGAAAAAATAGCAAAGCAGTCCAACTGGTGCTTGTGCTATGCATTTAACCTGCACAGCATTCCTGGAGTGCTGAGGACAGGGTAAGGCTTTTAAATAAGTTCACCATGAAAAAGTCTGGCTTTTAAACTCAGGACTCTGACAATTTTTAAGGCACCCACTCTTCTGGTTAGTTTTAATAGCAGCAGTCAGAAAGGATAAATTTCCAAATTCAGCTGCTCTTGAAATTGTGTGTGGAACAGTGTGCATTAAATGGTTTCTGCAGCAAGTAAATGAAAAAAGCAGCACCGTGAATTTGGAATTTTCAGGCTGCTGTCATACAGAAGAGTATCTCAGACCTATTTTTTCAGGGTTTTGGCATTAATTAGGAGATTTTTGGTTTTGGACTTGGTATATGGTTAGCAATCTTTGATGTCAGCAGATTAACTTTGGCTTTAATACATGAAGTTTATGTAACTGGCTGTTTTTTCTAATGAGTGTAATAATTCATTTTCTCATTAATTTAAAATCATGACATTGGTGTCCTTCCAATGGAAATAAGGGAAAGACAAAAGATGTGTAATTTTTTTCCCACTTTTGTTCATTCTAATGTCATATCATAGCTATTTCTCATCTTTTTCTTTCCAAATGAAAGTCAGGTCAGTAGTTAAATTTGGCTTGAAAAAAAAAACAGTAAGGGAAAATGTATTTGTATATTCTTGAATAACATGACATTACATCATTATAAGATTTAATTTTAATTTAGTTTCATAATATACATATAGTTCTACTGAGCTATATAGTTACTATTTAAAGGACTGTGTGAATCAGACTTCCTTGCTGCTTTCCATTTCAGTGTGGACTTACATGATACCAAACTTGTTACACCTACTTTGTCAGAAAGATACCCAGCTAATAGCTGGGCTGAGGGTTGACTATAAAATTGAAGTCAAACTGAGTTAAGAATTCAGGTTAAAAATGAATATATTTAATTTTTTTTCAACTTTTTTTTCAACAGAACATTCAGCATAGCAGAATAATATGTTATTTTTACTTGGAATCTTCAAGGGGTGTGCCTAAATTTATTGCAGCAACCTCTTTTATTGACTAAAAAGAAATAGATTTGTTTTCTTCTCTTCAGAAATTGCATTTCCACTTTAGAAAAAATAATTCTTTTTACCAATTGAAATGAATACTCATTTTTTAAAAACAGTGTGCCTGTTTTAAGGCCTTTCTTTTCTTTCAGGCTTTTCTATGCTGATCAAAATATTGAAGTATATCTAGCATGAGTAGACTAAGGTGGATGCCTAGTGAATTAGGAAACATAAAACAATTAAAGCATGTTTCTATAGCTTTAAAATGCTCACATTTATTTTTCTAAATAATCTGTTGGACATGAGTATATTGGTCTAAAAGGATTGTACCATACTGATTATCAGGAACACTGTCAAAACTAACAGCAAACCTGATTTACAGCTTTTCATGCCTCTGTGAAACTTCTCTTCTTGTGCCTTTAGCAAACAGGACTGTTACTGAAGAAGCAGGTAGAAGTGATGGAAATTTGGGGTGCACAGGAGTGTGGACAGCATGGCAGGTCCTTATTGTGGAAGGGGACATTGCTGGAGACCCCCAGAGAGCTGAGGCTGGAGACTCCCCTCGTTCATTGTTGCAGGAAATGCTGGAGTGTATTTTATAATTCTCTTTTAAGAAATTTATTTCATATTTTTTTTAACAGACTGAAAGCTTTTCTATTAATTTTTATAAATTAACCACTAGTTAAACAGAATTTAGCCAGCTCTGTTGAAGGGCTGATAATATCCCTAAACACAAGTGCAGGCAGGAGCAGTGTTATGTGTAAACAAACAAGTGAGAACCACAGAGAGAGGCAACCAGCAGACAGTTCACAGTATCATTAAACAAAATGATTAATCATAAAACACCAGTTAGGTGTTTCATTTCTCTCCTTTGGCTGAGCTTTGAATGGTCAATTTGGAATTCAGCAGAGAGTAAGAGGATTGCTCCTGTAGAAGCTATAGGATGAATTAACATCCTTCTGTTCTTTTAATGCCTTGTAAACCACAGTTGCAGAAGCACAGTGTGTGACAAGCTGTTTGTACAGTCACCAGGTGCCTTACAAAGCTGATATGCTGCAGTTGAGATCAATTTAATTGGAACTTGTTTCTAAAGGTATTTCAACGTGGGCTTTTAATTTTTTTTGATTCTTCTTTGCACATTACTGAATAGAGCTGCTCTAAGGTGAGCAGTAGGACATGGTGTAGTTGCCATCAGAAATGTGTGTTGGGATGACTTGCATGGCTGGAGCTCTGCAAGGATGGCTGCAAGCCCTTCAGCCAAGCAAGGAGAGGCAGTGGGGTGGCTCTGTACATGTGGGAGGGTTTTGACTGTATGGATTATAGGACTGAGCCTCTGTAAGGATCAGTGGGAATGAATTTCCTGGGAAGGAAAATACATTCTTTTCAGAATTAAGTGAAACCAAACCAAACAAAATCAAAGAAAAAAAAAAAAGCCACCCAACCCCCCCCCCCCCCCCCCCCAAACTTGCTAGAAGCTCATTCTCTGGCAGTAAGGTTGTTTTTTGTTGTGTTTTGGGGTTTTTTCATGTTGGGTTTTTTTCTTTGGAGGAAGTTGTGATATTTCAGACTTTGGGGAGTTTCTTTGGAGAGAGCTTTTTTTTGCTGTGGAGAGGGAGGGTTAATGTCTGGAGCATCTCTGGAGCAGAAATGCTGTCTGGAGCATTTTTGTTGGTAGAGGAATTCTTATTTAATGAATGGCTAACAAACATAACCCCTGAAAGATGATTTTTTCCCCCTTCTTTCTCTACATAGGTGTTTTGGAAGTGGTTTATGGAAGTAATGTAGTTCTGTGAAAGTATGTTTGTCAGGTAGTTTAGGGCCAACAATATTTAGGGTTCTCACTGAAAGCTGAAGCAACTTGACTCCTTGAATTGTTGAAATTATGCCAGAAAAAAATCATTCATGTTATTGTGTTGTTCTGGTTTTTAAGAAGGACTGGAAGTGCTCAGCAGTATCTCTGCTAGGATTCTCTGGTGGCATCTGCTGTTTCTTCAGTTTCTGTGTATCATTTCATCTGGTTTGTCTCCACCTTAGGTTAATCTTACTGTGAAAATGCTCTATAAATGTAAAATGTGCTTAAACTTTCTGTATAGTAAACAAGCCAGCTAGTTTTGCTTTCACCTGTTTCATTCTGTGTTATTTTCTGTATCTCTTCTCATGAAGCCTCCTTGCAAAGAGTTACATAAGGACTGAAGTAATTTTAATCTCTTGAAAGAATAATAAAGTTCAGGAAAAACATCAAATAGTACAGAAAACAAGAATTCAAACAATGTGGGATGTATTCCTAATTCTGCATGGTTTTTTTTCTATTAGATTGTTATTTTTTTATTTATTTCTTCTTGCTTTTCTGCTGTTCTTTGGTGTATGTTTATGAAAAATGCTTGAGGGTTCAACAGAATTAATTGACTGGAGAAAATGCTTCATGTAGCAGAGGACATCTCTGTTGTAGTGGTAAAATGTCAGCTAGCAGAGCAGTTGAAAATTGAGATATAAAAGTATCTAAGAGGTAGCAAGTTAATTGTGGGACTGGAAACAAGATGCTTTTTGGGTTGGGGTCAATCTGAAACCTTTGTGTTCTGTTGCAGAACAAGAGTAGCTTCAGGTCCAGGATCCATTCTCTGGACTTTGAAAAGACATTTGGATTGAAATAAAATTGAGAATTTAATGCACCAGAGCAGAATGGTCAGTCATTCTCTTCAAACAGAATGAAGTGAGAAAGCACTGTCACCCACCTTGCATAAAGCTCAGCAATCACTTGGAGGCCTATAATATATTTAATACTAATGTGTTTGTAAGACCTTCAAAAAATAGTATTTTGAGTTCCTGGAGTTTTGTTGCTTTATATTGTTATATTGAGTCCTAAAAGTTAAAGCTTATTTTATACTCCAGAAATTGTTCGAAAATTCAGTTTTGGAACACAAAATGATCTTGGTTAAATATGAAAAGTGACATTGAACCTTTTTTAATAATTAATGTTAGTAGGGAATTAAATTTTTCATGCTTTCCTTAAGGAAGCCATAAAAGATTTTTTTTTTTTACATAGTCTATGTATATTCTATGTAAATGTGCTTATGAAAACTTCAAAAACTCTGCTCAAAGTCTCCAAAACACCTACCCATAACAGCTGGTGTAATGCTATTTACAGTTATAGAAACACATGACAGATCTCAATTACATGACAACTTCCAATTCTTGCATGTCCTGTGGTTAAAAATTGACTGAGTGCACATTTGATAGGGGAAACCACTGAAGTGTGCTGAGTCCCTCCCCCAAAAAAGAAAGGCATGGCTGGTGTGTGTTTGCAGGAATTGATCTTGGATGGTCAAGAGGCAGAGAGAGTGGTCAGGAAGATCTTCAGTGCAGGCAGCAGAGGAGTAAAAACCTCATCCTGAGCCACAAGATGAAGCAGGAATTCCTTTCAGCAGGGAAATGTGATTTCCAAGAAGTTCTGCTTCTGCACAAAACACCAAACAGGTTTCTGGGGCTGATTTGTGAAAATGCACCGTGAGGCAGTTGGAAATATTTAAAATATGGAAGAGTCCTGCTGTCAAACTCGATGGATATCACCAAACCATCCCATGAAATATGCACATTGCCAGCTTTCTTCCACAGTTCTACCAGCTAAAGGATATTTAGGTGGTTTCTATGTTGTATGAATAATGAACCCCCCCCCCAATGCTTGAAAAAAAAACCACTAAGCACAGCAAAACCTGTCTATTATAAAGGACCACAGTAAAATAGAAATAGCTTCTTGCACAGCTGATGCTGTTGAGAGAACAGACTGCTTTCACTGTTCTGCCTGAACTGTGTAAATTCTGTATTTCAGTGTCAAGCAAGTATTTGGAAAATACAAGAATAAGATTTAGGTGGCAATATTTGGCAATGACTCTTCATGAAGTACAGAAATAGAAAGTGTAAAAGTTATCACACTGGCAGTTTCAGGGAGAAAAAATTCATCAGCTATCTAAAGTCAATATTGCAATGGATTTTTTTTCATTTATTAATGAGCATATGAAGCAAAATGACATGATTACAAATCATTACATTATTAATCTTTACAAATGCAAATGTATTGGTCAGAGAAATGCTAAATTAGAGACATTCACCTTAGATATTTTGTTTTGCTTACTATTTCAAAACGGGAAACAAGTGGTATTTAAAATTCAGTGTGAGATTCTTGACAAAAGAATGGTCCCAGCTCCCCCAGCCTCCTCACAGGAGAGATGCTCCAGAGCCCTCATCACCTTTGGGACCTCTGCTGGATCCTCTCCAATACCTCCTTCTTGTACTGAGTAGCACAGACTACTTGAGATGCTAAAGCTTGTTAGAAGTCTGATTCATATCAATGTGCAAAATCCCTTTTTTACCCTGATTTGTTGCTCTTGGGGCAGAAATTTTGGACCTGTAAATTTTATTAACTTAGAGTATAGGTAAATGTTAAGGTTCCTATACTTAGAGTATAGGTAAATGTTAAATGTTAAGGTTTTTTTCCTTTCTGTAAGTAGATGTGAATGAGAGAAAATAGGTTTGAAAGCTCATTTTGACACTGTGTATTTGTAAGGAACTAAAAAAACCAATTTTATAGGAAGAATGGAGATTTGTCAATTATTTAATTCTATACATAGAATTAACTGTACTTGCTCTGATTTAAGTAGATAGGATCACTGGACCTGGAGCTTCTTGAAATGGCTTTTAAAAAGAAATGAAAGCATGCTGTGTGTTCTGGCAATGTAATTTTGAACTGGTGTTTAGGCTTTAAGGTGTAAGTGGATTACCCTCTAAAAAAATACCTGGAATGTGGAAATCTGTTTGAGTGATGCCCAGCTGTGGTTATTTTAGCACTGCCATACAGAATATGTCTGTAAGTGTGCAAGGCCAGCTTGGATGGAGCTCTGAGCAGCCTGGTCTAGTGAAATGTGTCCCTGCCCATGGCAGCTTAGTTGGAGCTGGATGATCTTTGGTGTTCCTTCCCACCAGGCCATTTTATGCATGGCTGAGTACCACTTTTTCTGGTATCTCTCAAATCAGAAAATACACTTACTTGATGTACAAACACTTTTTCTTTTTCTTTTTTCCCTTTTCTTCTCAGTGAGCAATTAAAAATTTATGATTTTGAGTTAGATGGAGCAGACACCTTAGAGCAACATACTGGTCATGGATCTGTACCCTACAGAAAAGCATGCAACCAGCTTATCTAGAAGCTGCAGCCACTTTTGAGTCTGGAAAATAGCCAGGATTTTGTGATTTAGTTTGAGATAAAGCACCAGCTTGAGCAATTGTAGTTCATAAACTATGAAGGAGGGAGGAAAAAAATACCACAAACAAACCAAAACCACACAAAAACCAACCCAAAAGCAAATAATCCCATCAAACTCAAGCAGAGGAATTAATAAAAGCTGGGTTTTTCTGGCTTGGAGTATTTTGAGATGCCAACTAAGTTTCCTTGTCTATTTTAAGATATAAACTTATTTTTCAAGTGCAGGGTCAAAAATATTATGGTCTGGCTGGTGGTTTGAAACACCTCATCTTTTGGAAAGGCTTCTTTTCTATACCTAAGTGTTTTTCCAACTCAGAACACGTCAGATTTCATGACTGTACTTCAGTAAGTGATTGTAGCAAATGAAGCAGATTAATTGGGATCACATATATTTCTCCATACTTACTAAAGGGGTTTTTGATTTTTGATGTCTGTGGTTCATTTTACTGGCAACTCTATTCCTTGGCCCACAAGGAGAGTCTTCAATGTGCTAGCAAGTGTTCTGGCAATAGAAAATTGCCACTGAGAAGGATGTACTGATGGAAGAGAACGTTAGGGAAATACCATGGGGTCCTCCCTACTTGTGGAATTTCTTGTGCTCGAGCTTTTGTTTTCCTGTATGAGGGTGGGTTAGTGAACAGTGGAGATGTCACAGTAAATGATGTGCACATGATTGTCTGTCCCCATTTTGGGGACCAAGGCCTTCAGACTATGTGAGTCCCTAGAGCTAAATACAGGCACTCAAAATAGCCAAGAATAGCAGACCTTTCAGCAGAATTATTTTAGGTCTGTGCAGTTGCTGCACAGGTTTTATCTTTGCCTACCAACGTAAGCAGACCTTTAAATTTAGTGGAGAAAAAGTTGTTGGAAGAGAGCTGGGTATTGATGGCCTGACTCATGATTGAACAAGAAAAGCCCTGGTGCAGTTATTTCTGGAGGGAGGTGGAGGAGTAGAAATATCTTGGACCTTTGTGCAGCTATAAGGAAATACCTTATTACTGACACAGAAAAGAAAACCCAGCCTGCTTGTCTGCTTTGCACATGCCAAATGTTTTTTCTGGTCTTCGTTCTGATGGAGGCTCCTAGGGCTTACAGGAATTGTACTCTGTGGTTCAATAAATAAAATTGCATCCTGGTCCTAACAATGCTTCATAGAGAAGTGACAGTGCTCTGCATTCAAATGACTCTCCAGTACTCAGGAAAGTGAATATCCCTGAAATGGCCAAGGAAATGGCAGAGGAATCCATACAGTCTGCCTATTCAGTGCTGCTCTGTAGGAAAGAATGAATAATGCTAGAATTTGGCATGATCAACTAGGTTCCTAAATGATGTGCTAATTAGGAAAGCAGACAAAACAAGAACTGTGGAAGCAAAATGTAACTTTAAGCAAAAACATGAGTTGATATGAATGGGAGGATTTTTTTTCTTTAAAGAAGTCTGGACTGGGTTTAAATAGCATTAAGTTTTATAAAACCTGTTATTCCTTGGCAGGCATTCTCCAAGGAAGAGATAATCTGCTATTTCATCAGTTAGAATGAGAAATCTGTGTGGTGTGATTAATAAACATGAACCTGCAATTAAGTAAAAGAGAGAGAGGTTTGCGTGGTAAAATAAAATAGGAAATAAAAAATGCTCCTTTGCTCATTTTTGCTCTTACAGATCTCAGTGGGATTGTCCTTACCTACAGGGATCTGCATCTCTTTATTTGGTACCTCCAGTTATAGACATGAAGTACCATGTGAAGAAGCACTAGAATAATAAGACTTTCAATCTTTCTAGTACAGATTCAATGAAGCAGAGAAAGTGTTGTCCCAAAATAGGTTCTTTCACCTGGTGTGCAATAATCCACACACACAGCTGAGGTATGTGATTTATTTACAGCTCTGCATGCAAAGGGGGGGCTGGGTGGCAAATCTATGAAATCAACCCAACAACCACCAAAACTTTTCACTGTTTATACATTTTAATGCACAAAAGCATTAATGTTCATTGGGTACAAGTTACCCAGTTCTTTTGTTAATTGATATTCTCTCTACTATTGGTCAGTATTTCTCTCACTTCTCCTGCTAGGTAGTCTGCATGCCCTTTCTCCTTTGGGTTGGTGGTTTCTTGGGTCAGTGGTTGTGATCTTTTTGTTAGAATTACCTTTTACCCAGCTGGAGCTGATTCAGCACAGTTGCTGAGTTGTCCTTAGTAGTTTTTTCCTTGGGGGTTTTGCCAAATGTCCTCCTGGCCTGTAAATTTTGAATTCTTTGTGTCCACTCTCAGTGGCACATCCTTCTTCCCAAGCTTTGTTAACCTCCCCCTAGGTCAGAGACAATTGAAGCACGTCCAGCCCTAAATGGTAACAAAGTCATCCTGCCAACAAGTAATTTGCCTTTCTAACACCTGGACCTCCCTCAGATATTCGCTGCCCTCTGTTCCAGGGATTAAATCTCTCTTCTTGTTGATGAGGCTTGAAAAGTATGCAAAGAGCAAACACCAAAATCATCCTTCCTTAAGGAAATTTTACATCAACCAGATTGTGCAACAACAGGGATGCCTTTACGAGTAGAAATCACAGATAGAAGAATGCAATATAAAAACCTATTCATAATGTTTGCACATCCATTTTTTTCATTCTATAGTTTAATCTTTGCAAGGAAATAGAGACAGAATAGCTGCAAATGGAACTTGACAGTCATAAACATTCCAGATACTTACAATTCAGTTTCTTTTTGAGGCTTCTCAGGGTTTTCTCGTGGCTGTGGATAGCAAGGATTTTTTTTTTGTTGTTGGTTTGGAGTGGTTGTATTCTTTTTTAAACTAGCACCTAATTAAAAATGAAGGCACTTGTAATGTTTGTTTTTTTCTTTAATTGCTGTTATAATCAGGTAATAGAAATATTAGTTTACTAAAGCAGTCACCCCTATAATTTGAGTATAGAGGGAGATATAAATCCTGAAAATTTAGCAATGACATTCAGTGCATGGGTTTGTTTTGGCCCACGTTATGAATTAGCAATCCTCCTCAATGTAATTATTTTAGAGGTTAATGGCCTTTCACATGCAAGGAAACTGTCATTTTTGTGCATCCTTTATAAAACAGCTCTCATCCAGTGGAGCTGTCATTGTGCCATCAGCTTTGGAAGGCTGGAGAAAAAAGATGACTGCTAATCAGTATTGCTATTTCAATCCTATGGGCCCTGCTATTGAGCAAACAAATATAATATTAACAATAATAATAATAATAATAGAATTTTGGATGGTAAAGTGGAAAGAATACCTGAATTCTGAGTTTTTCACAATTAACTATAATGGAGACTTTATCTTGCTTTTACTGTATGTATTAGAAATAGTTCTCTTTCCTTTGTTTTCCTGCAAACCTTGGTTATTGGAAAAAACAAAATCAGAAATTAATAGCTTTAATCTCTAAGGCTTGGAAATACCAATACATTTATCCATGAGGCACCTTACACCATTGAAGATTGTGCTACCTTTCTCCAGTTAGATTTTCATTATCTTTGAGAAATGATAATTTTTGCTTATCTTAAATCACAGATTGGACAAGACATAAGCCTTCAGTGTATTCTTAGTGGTTTTGTATTTTATATATATGCCTTCAATGTATATATTTCCTGAAAAATCTCTTTGAGTTCTAGCTAGTGCTTTTCTTAAATTCAAGCTCGTTGGTCAGTAAGACTAATGCAAGTGTGTTAGTGGGAAGTAATTAGCTGTGGTACTTCATTAGTAACAAGGTTGAATAGACTTTCTGTAGCTTTTAAAATAATGTGACTTCTTCATGGATTTGTCCTGATTAAGTTCTACCCCTATTTTTCTAGGATCTAAATGTTTGACTACTACAGGTTCTGCTTCCTCCCAAAATAGTAAAATATCAGTCAGTAACCATTACAGAAAATGGATGTGATTTTGCAGGTGTACAATAATGTAGATTTATGCTATGAACTCTTCTCAGACTGAAGGTTTGTTCTGTTCATTCTAGTGCATACTCTATACTGCCTGCATCAAATTATTCATGCCAAAATTCCTTCAAAAAAGTTATCAGTGAGTGACAGAAAGTTCTTGTTTACTCTGAGATGCTCTTTGATGGGTATTGCCTCTTTTTTGGGGTGTCGTTAGTCAACCTCTGCTCAAGCACACCGAGACTGCAAAGTCTTTGGTCACTTTGTTCTTGATATTCTTGCATGAGAGTAGAGGGAAAGAACATATACACCGTGATAGTGAAGAGTCCAAGTCTGTGCTACCTGTCATTTAAGTGACTGAAAAGTTCAGCTGAGTGTAGTTAAACCAAAACCCAGTCAGCACAAACTGAAGATTTTTGTGTTTCATGAGAGAGACAATAATAGGTAGCTTCAAAAAAACCTCACATAAGTAGATCATATTTCTGAATTGATGCGGTGTCAGTGAGATTATCCAAATCAGCAGTTGTTTGCTAATGCAAATAAAAGTTTGCACTTGCATCCTGAAACACTGAAATCTTCAATAAAGTTTGGAAGTTTTGAGCGATGCTCTGAGAAGCAGAGGTGAAGAATGAAAAGAGAAGATCAAGGTAGGAGCTGAGAATGCAGATTTATTGAAGGGAGAAGTTTTCTCTTGAATTTCCACCAGAAGAATGACTTATCTAGAATCATATATCTGTAGGTATGGCATATAGGCATAGTGTTTTTAGGATATGTAATATCAACTTTGAAAAAAGCACCAACTCTGGTTTTTTGTGAATGTTTATTAGTCTCTGAAAAGCATAATTTTCTAGGTGAAATCCAACAATGTTTTAATCACTTCTGTAAATTATGATGGCTTTTTTTACTTCTGGACGTGCCAGGTGTGAAACACAGCTTACAGAATAAGCAAATTAGAACTTGTGAACGAACACTCTGTAAAATGCTGGATCTCTTCCAAAGATCCAACTTCTTCAATCTCATGCTATGTTTGAGCACCTCTTCTTACAGGAACGGCTTAGCATCCTTTATAAGCCATCTGTGATGCATGATAACAATTTTCCTGTGGGTGGTATGAAATGGAGAGGAAGCTTTGGGATGTTTTCCAAGCTTATTAACATTTTCCCAGTGCTTGGTCCACTTGAAAGCTGGAATCACCATCTTGTGCTAGTTTTCAAAAAGCCCACGAAATCCAATCATTTCTTAGTGTCAGGAGAAAAGTTTCACGTGCAGTTAAAGTTTATCTTACATTGATTTAGTTTACTTTGAAAGGAATGAAGGACTGATGTGGTTGGAAGATATTTTCATTAGTAAAAAGGGCTTTGGTCTTGTCCAGAGCATAGCAACAATAATGAATAATTGCTGCAAGGTAAATCAGTCAACCAGGATAATAGTTGTAAGTATTTTTCTAAACCTGAAAACTAGGCAAGCAGCAGTTCATCCCTTGGTATTGAAGTTTCATGAAGCATGAACTCTAAAGTTTAACACATCAATGTATTTGGATTTTAATCATATCTTGGAAAATATCATATCTGTATCTGAAGCCATTTCTGATACAGATTCTTAAATAATTTTTAGTCTTAATTGTATGATATGAGTATCCATAGTAATATTTACTGTTAGCCTTTGCTTCTATTTTTCTTTCAGTCATTTGGAAGGAAAGTGAGGAGACCAAGGATTTTAATTTACAAAATTGGAGCATTTTTCATATACTCTAAACTGACTGACCTTGTTTTATCTGCTCTATTTTTTTTCCTTTGATGACAGGAGAGGTTGAGTTCTCGAGTGAAAGGACAGCTATAGTGATTGAAATTGCTTAAATAGGAGGAGTTCTGCTCTTTGGTGCCAGCAATTTCATGAGCAGTCAGCACTTAAATCTTACAGGAAAACAGTGTCATGCTTCTTGGTTGGCAGACACATTTCCTTTTGTGTGTGTTAAGTGTACTTGCTTACAGGGAATATCAAGGAACAATCTCACTGCAATTTTATCCAAACCCTGCTCCTCTCTTTCTCTCTCTCTAGGTGATTATACACACTCACTGGTGTTGACATGAAAAAGGACTTTACATTAACTGAGTACCACCATCTAGATGATAATGCCCAGAAAATAATTTAAAGTTTAATTTAGGTAGTTTACCACTAATTTTATTAAAGCCGTGTACTCAAAGTTTCTAAACTTAAATGGATTTTTCTAAGATTTCTTTCTTACTAGCAGTCTGTCACCACAGGAACAGGTGCACATCCTTGGTAATTATATGGTCATGTAAGTAAAATGCTAGTGAGGGGTATTATTTTTTCTTCTCAAACTGAAAACAACATTATTAAAACCCCTTCTAATGGTTCAGAAAACTGTAATGCTACAGTTAGCAGAGCTGTGTATTTACTACATGCAGTACTGTAAAGATAATTTTTTTTCTCCTCCATAATCTGCCAGTTCAAGTTAACAGGCTCTTAGTTTACCTCTCATGTGTTGTGGAGACCCTGAGGGGCATTCCCTGGGTTAGGGAGACACAAGAAGCTTCCCTCAAAAGATTCCCTGTTATTTTAGACCCTGTTGGCTCCTTCCCTTGTTCCTGCATCCCTCAGCCTCTCCCTCCCTGTCCCCCCCTGGCCCTGATCCTTGCACTGCCCCGTGCCACTGTTCAGCCTCTGCCTCTGGGGACACAGAAACACCTGGGCTGTCCCCAGGAGTGCCCCTGGACCCTGAACATCTCACCACACAGCTGAATTAAACATCTGTGGGTGTTCTGCAAAGGCCCTTCCTGCTTCCTTACCCTGGGCTTTACTAGCAGCTATTCCAGCTGCTACAATGTGCTGTATCTGTGAAAAACCCCAAGCACTTGTTTTTTTAAAATTTTAAAAGTTTAATAGTAAAAAAACGGTTATAGAAATAGTAATACAATTAAAGTAACAAAAATTTGGACAATTTGGGTTAGGACAATATGAGACAATAGAAACAAAGAGTTACAGACAGTCTGGGTGCCTCTTTCTGGGCAAAATAAGCCCGAAATAGGACCCACATTAACAGAGGATTAACCCTTAAAAGCAACAGCCTGGTGCATATTCATACACCTCATCCATGATGCATCAATTCCATTCACACACAGGATTCTGTCTGGGCAGGGTCA
This sequence comes from Leucosticte australis, assembly GCA_025504685.1. NCBI lineage: Eukaryota > Metazoa > Chordata > Aves > Passeriformes > Fringillidae > Leucosticte > Leucosticte australis. The sequence continues at coordinate 1,377,884 of JANIJU010003064.1, read as the reverse complement.
GCTTCTAACTCTGAATCCTGACGGCATCTCCAGGGCTGAGTGAGGCAGGAAGAAGTTCATTTCTCCTGATAATGGGGCAATAAATTCTCTTTCTCTGAAAGATTCAGGTGTCCTGTGGCTGCTATCTCACTGTGAGTCCTTTCTTTAGAAAAAAGTATCCTACATAGCATAGTTTCTATTTCAACATTTTTTTATAAACTAAAACTATATTTAACACACTACTTAAGAGAATTAATACAGCATCACTTTCTAACGCAACACGAATATTCATTTTAATGTTTGCAAAAAGCCAATCATAAAATATGCATTTTTCACAATATCTAATGTGATGGAACAACTTCATAATCTGAGCACCTGGCAGGCTATCAGCCTAAATATCCTTCAGCTGATTTAATTAGCAAAGCTTCATGTTGATCACTTTGTAATTAAACTCTCAGATTGTGGGAGGAAAAAAGGAATCCCTTAACAAAACAAAAAATTAGGATTAGGTCTGTGTTGACAGTAATTTACGTTGCTGTTTTAGGAAATGTGTTAAACAGTTAATGAATTATTCAGCTCTAGCTGTGTGTAACATTTAGAGATTTTAGTAAGCTTTCCCATACTAAATTGTACTGTTTCTTAGAACATATTCTTGTACTATTTCTTGTACTAGTTATTAGCAGAAAAGGGCTCGTTAAGAACACATATTCATTAATATATTATCTCTTACAAAGAATAGCACTGTGCTTTCTGTGATCTGTATATTTCTAAATATTATTCCATATATATATAATATATGCATTATTATTTCCTCTGAGATGCAAAAAAAAATTTTTGTGGGCTGAGATTATTGAATTATTTTGCTTGTTCAGAGTTCTCCTCAGGAAGTGTTTAATTGTCAGGAAGCTGAGATGGATTTGGGGGTGCTGGTGGATGGATTTGGGAGAGGCTGGGCATGACCCAGCCACGTGCATCAGCAGCCCAGAAAGCCAAACGTGTCCTGGGCTGCATCCAGAGCAGGGTGGGCAGGCAGGGCAAGGGCTCCTCCCCTCCCCTCTCTCTGCCAGGGTGAGATCCCACCTTGAGTGCTGTGTCCAGCTCTGGTGTCCCCAGGACTGAGGAGGCCACCAGGCTGATCAGAGGGATGAAGGAATTCTCCCCCGAGGAAAGGCTGAGAGAGCTGGGATTGTTCAGCCTGGAAAAGACAAGACTTGGAGGTGACCTTGTTGCAGCCTTCCAGCCCCTCTAGGGAACTTTCCTGGAAGAGTGAGAGAGACTTTTTTACAAGAGCACGTAGTGACAGGACACAGGAAAGAATGAAAAATGAAAGACAGTAGGTTCACATTGGGAAAAAAAAATAATCTTTACATTATTAAAAGGATGCTGAGGCCCTGGAAGGTGTTGCAAAGAGAAGCTGTGGATGCTTCGTGCCTGGGAGTGTTCAGTCCCTGGTTGAATGTGTCTCCCTTGATCTAGTGAAAAATGTCCCTGTCCATGGCAGGGAGCTTGAAACTAGATGATGTCTGATGTCCCTTCCAACCCAGCCATTCTGTGCTGCTGTGAATTGCTTTGTCTTGGTTGCTGCTCTTCTGTCTGAAAGACACCAGGCCCTTCACATTGCTGCAGGTTGATAAATTTCTGAGCCAGCAGAAGTCCTTTCCTGGGTTCCTACTTCCCCAGCATATCAGAAGACCCATTTTCTCAAAACCAGACTCAATTTTCTCAGTGGGATGCTCTGGGCTCTTCCTGTAGTCAGTGCCATGTATGGACAACAAAGTGTGTATTTGTGAGACAGATTTTTGCTCCTGCACGTTTTGGGTTGCCCAGGAGATTTGGGAAGAGCTGTTATGTGTTTGCAGAATTATTCACAAACCTTTCTGCTGTCTGAACTGTGCATCAGCTGTCCTAGTACTTTATTTACAATGCTAAAAGAGTAATATTTTATTAGTCTGAGCACTAAGCTTACTAGGAATTGCATCCATCTGTCCATTCTAAAAAAAATCCTGGAAAGTTAGGACTTTATTTTTCTTTTTGTTTTGCCCATCTTTTGCTATTTATGGGAATGTTTTTTTTTTTTCACAGATTTCACAGCATCTTCAGTGTAAGGATTTGAATAATTAATTGTGACTAGTAAATGATGCTTATTTTCTACATAAATTTTTGAAGTGTCTGAAATGTCAACTTCTCATTTGTGCTAACTGCTATGTAAATATGAGCAGTAGCTTATTCATGTCTACTCCAAAGAGAAATGAGGGAAAGAAGAGACTAGCAGCTAGCAGGATGGTGATATCATGCAAAAAATCAGTTCTGCTTTCTTGGAGGAGGTTGGATAATTTATTTAATTGATACAGGAAGCCAAAGAGACCAGGTACCGTGGGAGGTAAGAAAGTTAAAAATTAGGTTAGAAAACTTTGGATATTTTACCTGGTTTTTGTGAGAACTGATTCTGGATAACCACAAAGACTCCCTAGAACTGTTCATGCCAAAAAGAAGTTCTAATGATAAGGCATTTTAATAAGTCCAAGAGGATTGTGTTGTAAAAAAACCCCAAAAACCAAACCCCAAAACCCACCAAAAACATAACAAAAGAAATGGCAAACAATCAGCTATTTCTCCCATTTGCCTTGCTTTAAATTTTCTTTTCACTATGTATGCTGAGGCCAGCACAAACCCATCATTGTTGCTGAAAATCTTTGGTTAATTGCTCAGTTTTTATACCTTGAATAGATTCACCCTCACCTCTGGTCTGGCTGATTCAGGCTTTCCCACACTTCTGATGAATTGAGGAAGAAGCATTTATAGCACCAGTTTTCTGCTCAGCTGTGGCACATTTAATGTCACAGCTGGACTCCTGCCTAAAACACAGCACCACCTTCGTGCTGAGATGATCAGCTCTCTTTGCAGTAGCTTGCTCAGCCATACCCTGGGCTGTTCTCTGAGTTTCATGGGTGCATTGCTTTCCCCTCATTCTGGGGGTTTATTGGCCAGCCTTGCTGGGGCAAGAGCTCTGTTAACCTGCATTCTTACACCTTATTAACACAAAGTTCTCAGCTGCTTTGGTTTAGCTGCAGGGCTTTGGTGAATGCAGTCGCTGAAGAAGTTGGAGCCAGAGTTTACACAGTGCTTCTGTTGATGTTCTCTAGTAGAAGCATGAATGACTGCTGCCATTCCTGTAGTCATGGAATGGTGTGGGTTGGAAGAGACCTTAAAGATAATTTAATTCCAACCCACCATGGCTACTAATGTGTCTGGTAATAGAGATGAGGTTGAGCTCTGTTGGTAAAATTGGATTTGAAATTTCCCTAGGCATCCTCATTGAAATGATTTGAGCCATGAAAAGCACGACTGTTTGCTACTGTAAATTACATTAATGTAACTGTAGGCTTTAATTTTCCTCCAAAGTATTTAAAACCTATTTTCCTTTGTACTTTATACACATAATGTATTTTAATTATTTGTTATTGCTGTTTTACATTAACTTAGAATGCCACCGATGTGTTCTATGAAAAATCCTTTCCTTAGGATTTTTCCTCCTGAGAAGCTGAGAGGCCTCAGGAACAAAATGCAAACAATGATTCTCTGCTGCTGTGGGATGCAACAGGTGGATCTGGGATTGGTCTCATCTGGTTGTTTCTGATTAATGGCCAATCCCAGTCCAGCTGTCCAGACTGTCTCAGTCAGAGACAAACCTTTGTTATTCATTCCTTTTCTATTCTTAGGATTTCATCAGAAGGCTGGCTTTCTTCTATTCTTTTAGTATAGTTTTTAACATAATATATATCATAAAATAATAAATCAAGCCTTCTGAACGTGGAGTCAACTTTCTCGTCTCTTCCCTCATCCTGGGACCCTTGTGAACACCATCACAGCAGACTGGTGGGTGCTTGGTTGCTTAGCTAGCTTGGCTTTTTGTTAGCTTAAGCAAGAAGTTTCTTTTTTCCCTTTTCCTTGGCCTGCAGAGACTGCAGCAGCAATCCTGCAGCCAGCTTTTGTTTTTCCTTGAACTGTCTGGCTTGCTTTTGCTCTGATATCCGACAGTCTCCAAGAGGTGAGGAGCTGCCGGGAGCCATGGCAACCACTCTGCCTGGCCCCAGACCTCAGGAAAAGCTGAACCAACTAGAGAAGGGACCCCAAAATCTACCTGCTGTGGGTTCAAACATCCACAAATCCAAAATCATCAAAATTCATCTGCTGTGAGGAGACCAACGTCACAGGTTCAACAAGCTCCCATCTGTTTTGCCTGAGCTGCTGCATGAACTTCTTTCCTTCCCTGGGACAAGAGCAGGGTGCCACCCCTCCAGGCAGCCAGCCAGGTTGTTTCTTCTGACAGTTCAATATCTAGCCTGTATTCAATTTTTTTTCCCCTGCCATTCTGGCACTTTGTCAATGAACAGTTGGGTTTTTTCACTTTCATCCACTGCTGTTTGTTTTTTCCTTGACAGAAAAGGGATTGCTGAGGCTTTTCCTCTAAACAGACACCCAGAAGGATTAATTCTGGGATAGCTGAGAGTAGCAGAGTGAATGAAATGTCTCATTTGATTTGTTGATTCTGGTATTACACTTTTAGCTGTTGTTTTCTGGAGGAGTTTGAAATTACTGTTCTAGTTTAAACTAAACTGGAGAAAAATGTCCATCTTGTACAGCAAACCCACTGCAGTACATTGCTCCTGGTTGGCTTTGCTGGAGTTAATTTATTAAAAGGAATTTAAAAAAAAAAGAGAGAAAGCAAAATCAATTCCATAGGTCATCTATAAGGTTAATAGCTTGTATGTTGGAAAAAAGGCAATGCTGCTGTGCTTGGACAAATACTACTTGCTTCTGTTTCTAATCTGAGATAAAACAGTAGATATGAGCTTCTCAGATAAGAAATTCAAGGTAAAGATCATATTCAGATGATTGTAATAAACTTATCACCTCTCTTTTTTCTGCTGTGCATTGGAAGGAGTAATAATAAAAAAGTTCTGTAGAAAAAGATCCAGTGCTCCAGGAAATGCCATGAGGTAAGAATACCATGGAGACAGAATATTCTAAGGTACTTAGGAAACTGGAATCTTTGATTTTATGCTGAATTCTAGTCCCTTCATTAAACTCAAGACAAAGTGACCATTTGGAAGAGGGAAAGTCTTTGTGTCTGTGACTAATAGGGCTTTATATATGGCAATATTGGGTACAGCTCTTGGGTTTTATGGCAGCACAAAGGAAGTGCAAGTCCAAGCTGACTAAAAAGCATGGAAAATCTCCTTGTACAGGTGTATGACTGCTTGCACAAAGTAGGGAATGGTAGAGGTTGTTCTCCTGCTTATTTAGTTCTTAGTGATTTATTGAGGCCTTTCTAGTAAGCTTTTCTGTTCCCAGCATAGCATCACAGCTCTGCAGGAGAAAGATCTGTCTGCAAAAGACACATAAGCAGCTTTGGACCCATTCCCAAGGTACTTTTCCTGAGTCTCTTCAGAAGATAAAATGCATAGCCCTCTGCAATTCCTGTGGCTTAGCTTTGGGAAGTAGGAGCCAGTACACCTTCTGTTAAAGCTCACATTTGGGCCATGTCCCTTCAGAGTGGGAGAAAATTATTACAAACCAAAATACTTTTCCTGAAGCATGTAAACAAACTTAAAATGTCTATGAATTTTCAGTGATGTGTGAAAACAATTTTTTATTGGTGTTTTTTACAGTGGGCTTTTTTTTTTTTATCCTCTTCTGGGGAAAAGTTTCTCAGCAGCAAGCTCAGGGATGCAGGTTGTTCAGTGGTAGTAGAAATAAAAATCCAGCACTATGGAACAGTTTCCAGTCTTTCAGCTTGAATCAGGAAGTTTGCTTTCTTGATTTATCCTAGCTTTCTCTCTTGTGTATTTTCCAGAATGACTAAACCTTGACTAACCTCAGTTATTTTTGAGCTGAACTTGGTTTGGAGTTATACAACCATCCCTTATGAGTTCTGTGATATTTAATGATTGAAATCTGTTAAAGGGACTTGCAAGTCTTTTCCTGTCTGGTTGATCCTTCATGGTTTCTCATCTCTACTGCAAATTCCTGGAAGTGCTGACCAACAAGACAAAGGGTGGCAAAGGAAATATTTGTTTCATGAGGCGTTGCACTCAAGGTTCTGCACTGATGAGACATGTGTGCTTGCATAGGAAAATAGTTCTCAACCCCTCTCAAATTTTTCCTCTAAAATGGAGCACAAAATCACAATATCTGTGAGTTTACTCTCCTCCAGAACTCTTTGGCTTGCTGTACTGCTCAGATTTTACTGTATCTGCATGAACTCCCTGACTGGCTTTTAAATGGCAGCTCTGGCTAAAGATGAGGTTCAATTTTCATAGTTCCTCAAAAGTAAAGATGCCTTTTTTTTTTTTTGTGAAGATGATTTTATTCATAGACTCCCTGTCCTTTATAATTTTCCTATTAACTATAGAGTGGTCAAATACACCAGACTCTTTCACTTCTACTTGTTATTGTGTCACACATTTAGTACTTTACCCCTCTGACCTATGGTTTTTAATACTGGGTCACCTAATTGTTGCTGCATTTTGTTTTGCACGAATCAATTGCAAATTATGCTGCTCATGCGTGTGCATGATTAAATATTAAAATATTGCCAGTATGTAATTTTCTGGTACTAGAAAGAATGGCATTTCCTGTGTATTGTTGTTGTTTGTTATGGAACAACAACTGGGATACAGAAGATCTTTATCTGAGAGATAAAGAATGGCAAAAATCTCTTCATCTCTTCTGTTTTGCCTGGTGATAACTTGCCAACCATTTTATATTTTCCTACATATGCATATTAATTTCAACAGGAGCTTAATAAATATTCTGAAGAAGTTCTCAGATTGCAATTAAAAAGTTAAATACCCAATTAAAAATAGAGCAATGTGGGAAGCTCTTTTTTTGTGGGTCCTTCCTTTAATTCATTGGGAGTTGGTTTGGTTTGGGGAGAGAGAGTTGCATACCTTAAGTGTAATAATATTTGCAATATGGTACTGTAATTAAAAAAGACAGGACAGCATAATGTTTTGATTTTATTTGTTTGGTATTTCCACAGATATTTTGACTTTAGCTGTTCATAAAATGTATTGAAGTGTTTGAACTCCACTGTACTCCTTTCTGTTGCACAAGCTCCTAGATGATGCTATTTTATTTCCTTTTAAAAATAGTATGAAAATATGCACCCATCATCATTGCCTGAAGTGTGTTTATTATTATAATATTTTATAAATATTTATATTTAACTTAAGCAGTAGCAATGGCTTAAGTTCATGTTAGCAGTCCTTGTAACTGTGGAAACTGTAGGGACTTGAGAAGCTTGGAAGTTTACAGCCTTTAGGAGTATTCATTGTAAGGATATTTGGGAATGTTTGTTTAAAACCAAGAAAAAAGCCCAAACTGAAAACTGAAAGGAAAGGAAATCTAATAAACTTCCATTCTGAAGCTCTGTCCTACTGTTTATCTCTTGCCTTTCAGTATAATATTAAAAAAGGATGTTTAATGCTGCAAAGGACCTAGTTATGAAAGCAATGTATTAAGTCATTGAGAGCCATCCATCATTTAGGAAAAAAAAAAGAATCTTCCTGAGGAATTCTCTGTATCATGTTTTTAGAGACAGTCTGTCAGAGTGAGAGGGACAAGACTAAGGAACTGGAAACAAGCTTCCTAGCATTAGGATCTGCATGTGGGAATGTGTGTGTAGGTATTTACAAGCTCTAACATAATCAGATTATTGTGGAGTGAAATTCTCCATGCCTCACTTTGCCTCCTAAATAATAAGATTTTTTTTTTTCTTTTAATATTAAGTTGTATCCTTTCCTAATTCATAACAGGATGTCAAGATGTTCTGATTGACTTTGGTTGTTTGCTAGGTAAGTGACACCCAGCAGTTTAAATACAGCCTTGGCTCAGAGCTTGATGGTGTGCAGCAGCTCAGTGATGTGCTGGATGAGCATTCTAGGAAAGGATCACAGTTTATATTTAGCTCCAGATAGAATTAGCATATCTCTGCCTCCCTAGGAGGAGGGAGAGTAGCAGCAGCATGTTATCTTGTTGGTTTTGGTCTGTTAAAGGTTGTCACTGGCCAAAATATAAAAAAAAAAAAATAAAAAAGATACTGGAATAATGTAAAAATGTCCCTGTATGTCCTGTCTTTTGTGACTTCTGGGAAGTGCCAGGTCTGACAGCCAGTTTGAAACGTGCATGAGGATGTTGACTATTGTCCCTAGGAAAAAAATATTTAGAGATATCTATGTGCAATCTTGCCTTTCAAAATCACCACCACCACCTTTTGGGTGCTCTTGGTTTAGTTGCTGGCTTTGGTTCAGACCCTTTATTTTCCTTTCTTCCATCTCTATATGTCATTTGGACAAATGGTTTTTTAACTTGAGTTCATGCTTTTAAAGGACTGAAAAAAGGGAGAGAAACTTGAAAAAATTAAAATCTGTAATTCTAGCTATTTGTCTCTGCAGTTTGTTTGACTACATGCATGTTCATTTGACTCTGCTATGGGATTAATAATGTAAATAATGTTAATAAAGTAAATAATGCTGCTTATCAAATTTTGAAAATGCTGTTTCTCCATTCAGAGCCACACAGACCTGGGTGCTTTAGCAGCTTCTTTAGCAGAACTGATGACATTTGCTTTCAGTTAACCTTAACTGATAGCTCTGCAAATCATCCCATTTAAAAAAATGGTGTAAGTGTTAAATTTACAAGCAAGTCTTACAAGGAGTCAGGAATTAGGAAAGGAAATTGAAGTTTTATTACAATGTTAAGTACGATGACTGAATTTAATTTTCATTTTTTTTCACTTATAATAAATCTGTTTGATTTTGCATCTGGCTTCTAAAATCTTCCTTCCAAATAATTTTTATCCTCTTTTTTTTTTGGTTGTAATTTCCACATAGTTGCTGATCTGTGTTCTTGCTAGTGAGTAAAAGCTGATTCTTGCCAAAGGGCTTAAACAGTACCAAATCTCATTTTGGTCAGCGTTAATAACCATGGGTTGCATGTTTTCCTGGCTTTCATTTGGAATGAAAGTGAAATATGTAGAATAAAGATATTGTAACTGTTGTGAGTGGATGGGTCAAAGATGATCTTGCTAGCATATACCCATGGAATGCATGAGGCCAGGGTGTGCTTGTGAAAATCAGGAGGAATCCTAATTTCGTGATAAATCTAGAAGGATGTTGGTTTTTTTGGCACTTGGGGGTATATTTTACTGGTGGGCTTGGCAGTGCTGAGTTAACAGATGAACTAAGTGATCTTAAAAGCCTTTTCCAGCTGAAATTATTCTGTGATTCTGTACTGAGTTCAAAAACATATATTCTAGGCTTAGTCATTACTTGATTAATTGCAGCTGATGTGAAGGAGTTGAGCAAACTGCACCTACTGCTTCCCATCCCCTTAATTTGTGGGGCATGGCTTTAGTCTGCAGCCACTGCCTGTAACTTGCACTGAATCTCCATGAACCAACCTGCAGACCTGCAGCAAGACACACTGTGCAAAATGCACATTGTCTTCTGTATTATGAAATAAATTTCATCTGATTCAGAGAGCCTTTATGTCCGCGTTTATTTAAACAAGTTGCAGATCAATTTTCAGAGAATATTTGTTAAACTTCTCACAGCTTCCCTGAGTATATGGAGTAGGGTTTTAGACATTTTCTGAGGCAGTGCCCTGCTCTTGTGGGACACAAGCTCCTGTGTGCTGCTTCTTCTGGTTCCATTTATGGGTGCTAACAGTCCATCACGTGCCAACACTGCATGGGGTCTCCCTGTTCACACATATTTAAGAAAGAGGGGCAGGAAAATGAAGATGTGGAGGAGATGGCCTTGGAAGTCGACTGATGAAGATGAGTTGCTGGAAATGTGGCCGGAAATTATTGTATTTGCTGGGTCCCTCGTGGCAGGAAGGAATGATGGATCTGACTCCATGCTCTCAGAAGGCTGATTTATGATTTTATGATACTATATTATGTTAAAGAATACTGTACTATACTAAAGAATACAGAAAAGATACTTACTGAATGCTAAAAAGATAATAATGAAAACTTGTGACTCTTTCCAGAGCCCCAACACAGCTTGGCCCCAGTTGGCCAAAGAGTCAGAACAATCACCTGTGGGTAAACAATCTCCAAACACATTCCAAAGGAGCAAAACACAGGAGAAGCAAATCAGACAATTATTGGTTTCCTTTTTCTCTGAGGCTTCTCAGCTTCCTAGGAGAAAAATCCTGGGCAAAGAGGATTTTTTAGAAAATGTGAATGCCCCAGGAAATGTGCTCTTGGAAGGTGTGCAGTGCCCAAGGGGGCGTTTCTGAAGGAGCTCCAGCTTTGGTTCAGACCCTTTATTTTCCTTTCTTCCATCTCTATATGTCATTTGGACAAATGGTTTTTTAACTTGAGTTCATCCTTTTAAAGGACTGAAAAAGGGGAGAGAAACTTGAAGAAATTAAAATCTGTAATTCTAGCTATTTGTCTCTGCAGTTTGTTTGTCCACATGCATGTTCATTTGACTCTGCTATGAGATTAATAATGTAAATAATGATGATAATGTAAATAATGCCAGGTCAGGGACACACCTGAGGAGTGGCAGCCTGTGGGACCACCCTGAGTGACTTCAGAGTGTGGAGAACTCACATTGGAGTAGAGAAAAAGCACCAAGAGACCACGAGCAGCAGGGGAAAGCTGCTTTGCACTGCCCCAATCTCCTGTGCCTCCTGGAATGGCTTGAGAATGACCTGCCATGCATTTTTTTTTTTTTTTTTTTATTTTAAATTTAATGCTCCCCTCTTTTCCAAATACCAGCAATCAGAAGTGGGGGTTAAATAACAGTAAGTTAAATTAAGAAAAGATTTCCCAAAACAGCCCTTGGCAAAAGAAAAATCAACACTTTGATTCAATTCCTGCAGAAGTAGAGTTCCCAGATTCTCTGCTGAATGAACGTGCAGATATCCCTGATTTAAATTTATATCTCAGCAAGAAAATTATTGATTCTATGGTAGCTTTGGGAGCTGTAGAAATTAAAAGACAACTTCAAGGTCAAATCTTCATTTCAATTTCTGTTTCAATGTATTTCTGTAACCTGAAGAAAACTCATGAGATGTAAAGCTTCTGAATTCTAATGTGATTCTTTTAAGAGCTGATATATTTATACTTGTACAAAAAATACTCAGTATAAAGGGCAGTTGTCAAAAAACCATTATAGAATGAAACTAAATTTACAATTCTGATTTCAAATCTAAGATCTTAGTCCAATTAAACAATAAATGGCAAGTGCCCTTGAAATTGATCTCTTTTGGGTCAGGTCACCCTTCTGGAAGCTCCGAATTTCATGATGACACACAAATGTATGAAGTGATGCTCAAAAGCACAGAAAAATTGCATGTAATTCCATTTTTCTGTTCAATAGTTGTAATATTTTCATGTGTATGCATTTATTCTTGTATAAGTGTCCTTTCAGTAATGGTGGATGAACAATCTTAATGGAATTTGTCTTTCCTTTCAGAATTGCAAACAGAAAAGCTGAAAGAATTATTTGTAGCTAGTAGAAATAATTCAGAAAAGTCATCCAGATCTCTCAAAATAATTATTTTTGTAATTAAAACTATGTTGGCTGTATTTGGTGGAGATGCTTGTTTGGTGTTCATTGAGTCTCTAAGACAAAAGTTATCACACAGATTTCCCTTAAAGAGGTAAAATCAGTTGAAGATAAGGTCCAGTGCTTGTTTCCACCCTTGCTAAAATTTCCTGAACCAGGCAATGATTTAGGAATTCTGATTTCAAGGAAGGAGTGAGTCATCAGGCTTGTGTTGAGAGTATTTTCTTGTGCATGAGATGGTTCCTATGTGTCTGAAAAGTCAAATAGGTGCATAGAAATGGCTGGTTCATGTAAGCAAGTGCTGTGAATGGTCCTTTGTCTGAAACTGTCAATATGAGAGTTCATATATATATATATATATATATATATATATATGTAGGTATGTACATTCTTTTGTTGTAAATATATACATATTTAAACTGTAAATGTATGTAAAGGAGTAACTGGATTATAGAAAACCCCATAATAGTGCCTGAGCCTCTCTGAGAGGAGACAGGGAACTAATTTTTGTTATGTGCAGTCTCACAGCTAAAATACTCCTACTTTGACCTGGTTCTATTTTAAAGATTTTGATATGCTTTCTTAAATACTGCAGTGTTTTTTCTCCTTTTCTAAATGTGGAAATAAGGATTTAAAAGCCAAGTCTTTTACTCCTGTCAACAAAATATGAGTTGAGAACACTCAAGGCAGGTAGCAGGAGTAGTAATGGGCACCTTTATAAAAATTAATTTAGTGAAAACAGAAAAAAAAATACTTTGAGGGATTCCATGATGTACCTGAAAATCGATGCACAAACAAGAAAAATATTGAGCAGGTTGATGGGAAGTGTGTGATAGCAGTGTTGGCACTTGCAAAATACATAAAAATCCTTGGACATAAATGTGGATGTACATGCAGTTATTGGTGTGGCTGTATTTGGGTGTTTACACATTCATATACAAATTGTGTTCCCCAATGGGAAAAAATGTCAGAAACTATAGTAAAAACTAGTGCTGATGGAGAGTCTATGTGAAATATTGTGAAATTATTTCTTGTCATGTGTATTTCTCCCTTTGAGTGCTGCAGAGTACCAGCATTCCCAGAATGCAGAATTCCCAAACACTGGCAGAAGATGATCGTGTTGAATTTAAAATGCCAGCATATTCTAAGAAAGGAAAATGAATGAAGGACAAAGGGCATGGAACAAGATTCTTCTGTGCAAATTCAGAGTGTGCAGAAGTAGAACATCCTGTTGATTTGATTAACAGAAATCTTCAAGTGTTTTATGCATATCCAAATGTTATATTCATGGGTGAGAATCAACATTGGTCAACTGAAGTACTTCTGAAGAAGTTTTCATTATTAAACTTGAGGACATCTCTGCTTCAGTGTGTTCTTGAATCACCTAAAGATACTTGAATTTTCAAAGGCCAAGTGCTGCAAGAAAATCAGTTTGCTTTTTTTTTTTTCTAAGCTAGATTCTCTAATAACTTATAAAATAAAAAAATAATGAAATTAAACCTATAATATAAAATAGGTTCATGTCAAACTTACAGCTTTTTCAGTGAGGGTATTGCTTCTGAACATAATCTTAGTATTATGAAAATAAATTATTAGTGTGTTTTGGGGAGGATTTATGAGCAAAATAGTTTTCAGTAGGTGAAAGGGAAAAATATGATAATGGCAGGGGTAAATTCATAGGATTTCAGTTAGGATTTTTAAAGTTTATAGGTGTCTGTTCTGTATAATTTCTGAACCTATTGAATTTAGAAACTAGCAAAAAATCTGTTGATTTGTGCTAATTGCTCTTGTGCAGTTCCTGAGGGTTGGCACACAGGGCAGAATGTCAAAATCAATGTACTTCATGTGATGCCCTTCAAGGTCTGTCTTATCACTAATAAACAGGTCTGCTCATTAGTGACAGAAATGGTAGGCATTGCTTCAGAGAAATAGATGAAATCTTGTATTTTTTATGGCAGCTACTTAATGTGGTATTGACAAAGCTCTGAAAAGACTGATGAGTTAGGTTTCTTCATCCAATTCAAATAAATTTCTTGAGCTAAGTAATTAAACCTCTGTGTACTTTATATAGTGGGGTTTGGTGTTGGTTTCTTTCCCTTCAGTCTATTTTTATTTTAAATTTTAGATTTTTCCTTTCTTTCTTTTTTCTGCATGTGAATTCCTGCCATATGAATTTTAGTGTCTTACTACTGGTTGTAGGGTATTCAAGGAAAGCCTGAGAGCAGGCAGCAGAATGAGCAGTGTCCTGGAAAGGAGAGGGGACTCCTTAGGTATTTAAATAAATGAGAGTTTCCTCTGTCTCTTGCTCAGATACAAGGATGAACAGTACTAGAAATAAGTAAAAAATATTGTGTATTAAAAAATATTGTGTAGCTGGAGACTTCAAAACAAATGGGAACATTTATTTATTTATTATTTTGGGGTGGCAGTGAAACCCTTTTCCTGTTAACTTTGTGTTAAACTCATTATTCTGCAGTGACAGGAGCTGAGGGTGACTCCTGGGGACCATCCTGTGCAAGGCCAGGAGCAGAACTCACTGATCTTTATGGATCCCTGGAAGCTCAGATGGTTCTGTGATTCTGCATTCTTTTAGCTTGCCTTTTTTTATTTGGTAACCTGAGAGATGCTGATCCTCCTCTCTCTTTCAAGTTAATAAGCACTATGTGTATTCAGAGCAGAAAATAAAGATTAGATTGGTAGATTGATGATACTTTAAATAAAGGCTTCTAGGTCAGTGTTGGGATGGAGCTGGTTTTTTTTGTGGCAGGTTAAAGATCTAGAAAAAAGTAATTGACAAATCTGCTCTCTCCTAAGTGCAGAGTTTAGGTTCAGCTTTTAAATCTATTTCATTTTCATGTTCAAAATGTTTCTGTCAGAAACATTTGTGTTTTCCTTCATCAATGTAAGTGCAAAATATGACTGTCATCTTAGTGGAGCTTCTGCTTTCCTATTGTGTATTGTGGATTCTGCTTCTTTTTTAAACGTAAAACTGTTTATAAAAATTATTTTTAGGGAATGAAATAATGCAGCCTATATTTTATCCCGTTGTCAATCCATAGTTTTCTAACTTAAAGAAAAAGGAGAGGGAATTTGAGAGTAATACAG
>JANIJU010003064.1:1312824-1363199 GCA_025504685.1 Leucosticte australis | reverse complement strand
TTCCACACCAGGAAAATGTAGGAGATGTAAAGTTAGCCTGCTTGAACTTAAAACAGGCTTATAGATTCATAATTTGTATTGTATCATATTTGCCTCCTTCATTGTGTTAGTTCTCTGAAGGTGTCCTTCACTGCCATGGAAATCATGATGTAGTCTGTTTGCAGGCTGGTGGCTCTATAGAGCATAAAATCCAGTTCATTGAGGTGTAAATTGCTCATCCAATTCCTATTGGATGTCAGTTCAGAGCTGTCCAGTGTACCTGGAATTCTTATTATAAGAGTAATAAAAATAGTCTGTTTGCACCTCTGGAACCTACGGGCTGAGAACATCTGAGGTGGGTTTGTGTAACAAAGTGTTTGACAACCAGGATCTGAATCATTAATGAACAGATTTGAAAAATTAGCCTTTGCACCTTTTAGCATAAAATTAATAATAATAATTTATTATTTAGCATTAGCATTTAATATTATTATTAATATTAAATTTATAATTTAGCATAAAATCAATAATAAATTCTTAGCTCCTGAATGGAGTGCATTTTTATTTTCTGTTCAGTTGCTGAAGCCCTGAGGACAGTTAATTTTTTAATGTATTCCCTGATAGTGTGAGTGCTTACTTGGGCGGGCTGTAGGCAGCACATGTGAATTTTGTGAACTGAGAGCAACAAAAAGAACCTGCAGAAAACCTGCCTAACATTACACCAGATCATCTGTTAGTCTTTAAAAATATCTTTTTAACTGACAGCAGTGTTGCACCCGGGATGGCAAAAATAAAATGGACAATACTTGCTGAAAGAGAGCCAGACATGGGGATTTTTTATTTTTTAAATGAGGGTTCATTTTCCTGTTTCTTCCATGGTGTCCTTACAATTCTGCTCCACTGGAGCAGAAGATAGATAAAAGAAGGTAGAAAAAAGAGTAGTTGCAGAAAAGGCCTCCAGGCCAGAGGGTTCTGCTCTCTGTACCACTCATCCTCACATATATTTTAAATATGATATTCCAACTGTTTTCTGGTTTTCAACTTCCAGAGAAGGCATTTGGAAAAAAGAGGCTGAGAAACACCGTGGGTGGACTTAATTGGCACAAGCTGCTTCACTGGCTTTGGATGGCAATGGAAATCCTGCAAGTTAAATTTTATAGGAAAAAATATTGTCATCTTAGCAAGAGATTATAGCACCAGGAATAGGTTCTGTCTTGCATTTAATATCTACATATTACAGAGCAAAGAAAGCTTTGAGTTTTCCTCCTTGAGTTTGTCTTGTTAGACAGAAATAATGTCTGTGAAAGATGTTCTGTTCTAAGATTCATCTTTGAAGCTGTTACATCCAGAAAATTCTCCTTTTCCACTCAATTTTGTCTGTTAATGTAAATATTTTTTATGCTGTTTTAATTAAAAATCTATACTACATAAACAGATAGCTTTGCCAAAGTGCAAATTGTAAATGGGATTTACAGGGCCAAGCTTAAATACATAGATGAGAATAGTGCATTTATCAGGAAGAGTTCCAGTTCATTAGACAACTAGATTGGCTGGGGGAGAAAAAAGCTGGTTTATCTTACTTCTCATTATCCTCCTCTGACTCTCTTAATATAAAACTTACCTTGTACCTTTAAATGTGAACCTGTTTTGCCTTTAGAGTATTTTCTCCCAGTTCTTATCTCAACTCATGGGTCCTTCATTAATTTAGAATTTTTCAGCATTGCTACAGTAATGCCACATTCCACCCTTTTCAGTTTTGGTTTGGTTATTTTGGAGATCACTAAAGGGAAGATCACTGCAAAACGTAGAAAAATGTGTGACAGTCATGCTAAGAAAAAGTGTACATCTAGACAATTTATGAAGCTCTGTATGTTTCAGTATTAATCTAGTAAAAATGTGATGAATACAGAGTGAAGGAAGATCTTTTTCAGGAGAAATAATATCTTGAACCATCATCTCTACATGTATTGTAAATTTCAGGCATGTTCATGCACCAGTCCTTCAAAGAAACTTCATCTCACTGTCTTGCTGAAGAATTTAATTCTGCAGCATTTTCTTCCATTGATCCAGCAATGGAAATGTCATTCAAAGGAGATGTGGAGGGAGAAGGAGGGAAACCCAAATAAATACATGGACCCAGCTGTTCTGTAAGTTCCATACTCTCTGAGCAGGTTTAGCTCACAGAGTTCTTGGTGCAGCTCAAGAAGCACTCATGTCCCTGGGAACCTGATGAAAAGAAGAATTTAGCAGTGAAGTTCCATTTAGCTCCATCTAGAAAACACAGCAGATGCTGGCTGCTGATGGAGCCATCTGCCACAGGAAGACTTGATGTCTGAGAAAAAGGAAGTCTGGAGGAAGTGAGCTGGGCATTTGTTGTCAGCATTTGCTTTTTATATCTGCATTTCAGCAGTTCAGAAGGATTTTCTCAACAGCAAATGCAAATTTGACTCAAGTGTGATAAGCTTAGCACTTTATTTGTGTTTGTTGTGTGGTAAATTTGGCTGTTTCTTCCTTCCCCATGTAATTCTCATCATGGCATAGTCAGAAATTTGATGTTTTTAAATTTATTCGAAAGATTATAGTGGGAAGAGACAGAAACATTAATATTTGCACTTGGTAGTGCTTTCCATTATATATTACACTGGCATCTTTGAAAAATACCTCATCTATCTGTAGCTCCCATAGGGTCTCAAAAAAGAAAAGGGTGAAAATGTGAAGGTTGTGATGTTTCTTTATTGTTCCAAGTCGTTTAAAGATGAAGTAGCCATGGAATCAGTGTCCAAATGCAGGTATGGATACAACTGGAGTTCTTCTTTTAGCTTGTCCTTTGTCCATGTCACAAGAACATCATGACCTGGGCTTGATCAAGAGTTGAGTAACTGAGAGTAGTGAGCCCTGGCAAACATGAGGATTTAAACAGGAATGAGATGTGATAAGCGTTGGTGTGGTCTGTGGATCAACAAAAATTACAGCTGCTGAACCTAGATGCTGCAATGATAGATGAAAATCAAACAACAAACCAAAAAAATAATGCTTTTAACTGCTTTAGGCACTGGATGGGAGCCTGAACTCAGTGAGAACACTGATAGACAATTTGCCTGAATGTTTTGTCATAGATCTTCAGTGTTTTTCAAGATAGAAACATTAAGTGAAAACCACCAAAGATTTAATGAGGAATTGATCTAAATCTCACCAAAGTCCTACACACCAGTAAGATAAGTTTCCAAATGGATGGATGAAATAGCAATTAATAAATATTATTCCTGTTAACCTAAAATGACTATTATAAACATAAAATTTTATATCCAAAAGGAAACACATACTTAAACCTAATAAAAAAAAGCAAAGCATGCCTGTTTGGCTGATCCATCAAGTTATCCATCAGAGTCTGTACATTCACATGTTATTCTGTTTCTTCAGATACATTACTGCTGACTCATCAAGCTATAAATGTCACAGTCAGTTTTTATTAGACAATGAAATGTTATTAAGCTTAATTGTGTGAAGACAAACTTCAAAGAGAAGTCTTTAACTTTTTTAAGGAGAAAAGTCGATATGGTTTTAGTGCCTGGCCAAATGGGAAGAGCAGCTGTTCCTTATTACGTATCACTTTTTGTAAACTTTACTTTCAGTACATTTTGGAAGGAAACAGAGCCATTTAACAGGATCAAGAATTGTTGAATTGATCCCCTTAGCTCTGCATGTCATCTGTTGAAAGGAGAGACACAAAGTAGATACTGTGCTATATTGCAATGTTTTCTGCATAGAGCCATTTCTGAATAACTTCCTGTCATTTAACCTGAGAGGATTATTTATCTCTTATATAAGTTTGCAATATTTGGCAAGCGTTAGAGAAATAATTTTGCTTTTATACTCTTTTCATTTGTTTTGCATTTCTTGTTCTTTAAAATCCATCCCTTTTTTTTCCAGCATTTATCTTTAATGTTTCACAAGCAGGGTTTTTAAACTGCCAGTTCTCTTGTTTCCCTTTCTGTTCCTCCTAATTTGTATTCACTGTTTGGTCTACCTTTTGTTACTCCAAACTTCCCTCATGTAAATGATGCAGAAAGCAGTATTGATTAGAATTGTTTTGTCAGTGAACTTTACTGAACTAAGTCATCAAACATTGAAATAGACTTTCAGGGGATACTCACTGGCAGTTCTGTCAAGTAAAGTAGAAATTTTTCAGCTTGATATCAGCTGAGATCACAGTTTGGACTGGAAGAGATTTGCTATCATTTTCTATAGATTTCATGATGTTGTTATGTTCCCTTTTTTATTAAATGTAGCAGTGTCCATCAAAATATAGCAATGTCCATCAAAATGAAATGTTGCATTCCAAAGCAGCTACTGGATCAAATTATAAAACAAGGTGTAACAGAAATGGTCACCTGACTCTGTTGTAAGAGATGCTGTCTGAGGAGGCAGGATTAACAGTGCTGTATTTAAGGGTGGTAGCATTGATAGTGGGGCCCTGGAAAATGTCAAGATAGACTCTGAAATGTTAAACTTTGCGTTGCGTAAGTGGTATGATAAATGATATAATTGTTAGATGTGATGATTGTTTAGTAATTAAATATAATTGTTATATAATCATAAGAAGAACCATGAGAAACTATGTGTTCCTAATCTAAGGGGGCTATGCTTGGCTGAAATCTATGTATACAATTGAACAATATAAGTTTAATAATTAACATGAAAGTTATATAACGGTAGAATATAAAAGCATGTTCATCCCGAACCCATGTCAGAGTCAGATTTGGGTTTGTACCCCTGACACCCAGAGCTCTTCAATAAAAGCACCTGCATAGAATCATTTTTTGTGATTATGTGTTCCTGAATGCTAACAGCACTAAGGTCTTAGACAAAAGTTTTAGATGGGCAGCAGAAAATCAGACCAAAGGTGGTATAATGGACATAAATGATAAAAGTATCAGAACTGAAAAGGGTAAATTTAGGAGAAGAATGAGCTGGTGTGCTCAGTTTAAAATTATCTACTCAATCCTGTAGAACCTGTGTGAAAAATCAGTAAAAGTTCCATTTTGAAGAGGATAGAATGTTTTTACTCATCCATTAATCTGTACTTGATACTAAGGTGCTTGTGTTAAAGGAGTTCCATTTACCAAGTTGTAATAGAGCTGAATTGTTCTTGCTGATGTCTCAAAACTTCATACTTTCAAAGTTTTGCTTTGTTTCTTGCCTGGTGTATGTTCTGAGGTAAGAAAAATCTCACACTGTCACTCGTGCTAAATGCATCCCTTTATGTGTCCTGTTCACCACAGCCAATCCATCATTTGCAGTGTTTCAATCTGGTCATTTGCTCACTCAGAATCAGGACAACATTTCACTGTATAAAACATCTGTTCATCTATAGTAGGAAAAATTAAGTTCTATAGGTGGGCAAGGGGACGTAGTTGATCCAAATTTAAATAATTCAAGCACCCTATATAGATTTCAAGGGGACTAAGATATGTTTTCAGTTGCAGTGACAAATGTTTTGAAATGATCTCGTGCTTTTATTCTTTGTGTTAGACAGGGCTATGAAGAACTGGAAAGACAGCTGAAAGAAGTCTTTAAGGAGAGGAGCAACCTACTTCATCAACTGTTAAAGACTTCTAAAGAACTTCAGGGAATTAAAGTAAACCTCCAGGTTAGACTCTGTCTCAGTTTCTGTAAGAATACTTACTTACCTCAGCATTTTCTTATTGGTGTCTTTTAATTACAAAAAATGTTTCTTTTAAAAAATCATTAAATGTGTGAATAATTCCTATTTTGTTTATTTTGGGGATCTTCCACTTGACATAAACCTGATGGTGTCATGGAAAATTTCATCCTGATGTGTTGGGGCCTTTGTCAACTCAATAAAAATAAAGAAAATATGGAAATAGAACACACTAAAAGGAAGGGAAGGACAAGAAATAGGCAGCATTAATGGAGCTGACACACATTTGAAGCACGGACAGATGACTCTTCACCTAAATAAAGCTGAAAAGAAGGGTGTTTTATTGCAGCACTGGGCACATGTGGAATCATTTCCAAATACATGTGCAAGGAGTTGCAGACTATTTATACAGAAAAGGTTTTGACATATCCAAGTGCTCATAATACATAATCATTACCTGCCTGCTTTGTGTTAAAATCAGCTGAAAATCCATTGTGGCTGCTCAGCTGGGCTCCCTTAATTGGGTTGGTGGGATTTGGAAATAAGGGAAGTGGGTGTATGGGAGGAAGAAAGTTGTCTTCCTCATGGTGAAGTCTTTACCTGTAGCCAGTTAGCAGGAATTTTTCACCTGCTGATCACAGTCTAAGCCTCTTCCAACTGTTTGATTATTCTTGAGGCAAGGTATTTCCATGTCTTCATCTGTCCTTGCCACTTCTAGCTTCTCTTTCTCCATAGATTTGTGACTCTTTAGCTAAGGTACGTGATCTTTGCTAGCTGACTTCATTTCTTAACTAATTTTTAAATCTTAACTAAAATATGTAATCTTCTTCTATCCCAGTTATATTTCCAGCTGGCCTCACATTTGTCCTGGCAGCTACTGCAGAGGATGGTCTTTGCTGTTGCAGCTTGGATCTTTGCTGTTGAATTCCATACACTCAATTTAGTTTAGCTCAGTTTACCTTTCTGCCATGCCATCTACACAGCCTGGCTGGATTTACTGCAGGGCATTGCTCTACACTGACAAACTGTGCTGAGAGCTGAGACTTCATTTCTAACTTCTGGATGCCATGGTTAGGCTGAAAGGGCACTAAAATAACTCCTCAGAGGAAAAACTGGATTGAAAATGCTTCCCTGGAGTTGAGGTCCAGATATTCAGCTGAGGGAGCACCTGTTTTTTCCCAGTAGAGTCTGTGGGTCTGGTGAAAACATTCAGACTATTATCAATTGAAATTGGTCTCTGTATTTCATGCCATTTTAAAGGAAATTATTTTTCTGACAATACATCTTTGTCTTCATCGAGGTAAGCTAGCTGGGAAAAATAAAAGGAGAAGAAGCACTCTTATCTGTTCCCAGGAGAATACTAGTGGTGTGTGTGCACCAGTGCTGTGCTATATTATAGTATTGTCTTATATTTTCTTATGTTCCAGACTTCTCTGGTTTGAATTATTCAGCCCTTTTGGTTTGAGAGTTGGATTTAATTTGGGGTTTTTTTTGACTGCTTTATCACCATTATTGTAGCCTTTTTCTTACTTTTTAGAGAAATATCTTCTCCTTGTAGCAAATTTATTTTAGAATGCAGCACAGTTGAAGGTACTATTCAGCAAAATTACACTGTGAAATATTTTAGACTCAGCACTGCAGAGATCTTGATATGGGCAAAAAGCTGTAGGATTATCTTCTGCATGTGCACACTTACTTGGTCATAAAATTCTAATACTTTTGGTCATTCATCTGTTTCTAAATCTGCTTACTGTATTTATCTCTCATTTAGTATTTGAAAAATACACAGCTGTGTGCACTTAACTGTGTTTGAGCTACAGTAATGAAAAATCAGAGTATTCTTCCATTTTTCTTAAGTGGTAATGTCTGCAATTCACCAGCACCATTTAATGAATGAGGGCTAAATATTTTCACAGATTATTAATAAAAAGGATCTCTTTAATACAGTTTTTTTTGTTGTTGCTATCAGTCTTTAAAAAATGATGAGGCATCAACCAAAAGTGATGTACAGAAACTTCTGGAACTGGGCCAGAACCAAAGGTAAGACCCTCCCTTCCTCCTCTTTCCATTTCCTGACTAAAAGCTGTCAGACTGGCAAATCCCACCTTTCCTTTCACCAAAACAGTGCTGTATTCCAGAGTCTGCTGATTGTAACAGTAAAATAAAGGCAGGAATTGTTCTTTTTGAAACAAACGATGGAATTGCTGATATTGGACCTAGGATAGGAAAATGTATTAAAATGGTATGGTGAAATGTCTGCTAGGAAAGGAATTCTGGATTTTAAAGGAAGATTTAGTCATGAAGTGTTCCTTAAAAATAAATTCAGGATTTTTAGAAAAATCAAATTATAAATGTCTAAATCTCTAAGTTTGGAGGTGATGACATTTATTCAAACCTCTTAATTAAATGTTTTTGTGTGTTGACACTCAAAATCACTAGTCCATGTGCAAATACTGCCACTGGATTTTTGTGATGAATGGAGTTAGAAAGGGAAAGAAGTATTAATTTCAAATTATTCATTGAGCACTTGAAAGATTAGTTCCCAAGGCTGGGAATGCAAGTTCCCAGCTGAGTCCTTAGTCTCAGTTTCCCTAGTGCTTCACTGAGAGTAAGTCTCATCATTCTGTGCCTCTTAATTCTTGAAATTCAGCCCAGAGAATAGCAACATCAATACAATTTTAGTGACCAGAAAACATAACTAATACAGTGACCAATTTTGCTGGGAAAATAGTATATAATGGGTGCATCTATACTTCATATTTCTCCCTAGGAAAAATGTTTAGTAAGAAAAATTATTAAGTTCATGCTTCCTTCATTGTTAAAAATGCAATAATTCAATTCCATGGCTGTCTTACATCTACATTCACTGCAGAATTACACATGGAATACAGATGGAATTGCATTGCCACATAGAAACTTTGTGAGAAAATTACCTTCATATCTTAAATATCCAGTATATCAGGTCTGCAATCCAATACCAGTAGAATTTCTTATTTTTACTGTGATACATAGCAATCTTTCAGGCATTCCAGACAAATAAATGATAAAGGAAAGACTTTAGCTAGTGTCCTATTTAAATACTTATGTGGCTTTGATGGTGTCAGCATCACAGCTGTCCTTGGCACAGACAAAATCCTTCACCATCCATGAATGCAGTTTTGGGGTAGTTTGATTGTTGTGCAGCTTTCCTTTATGAAATTGAGACAGGAATTGACTGAAAGTATTAATGGACTGTTTGGTAAATGGATCTTAGTTGCAGGTGGGAAAATGGAGTCTGCTGAAAGAAAATTTTATTACATATTTCAAATATCCTTCCTAATCCCCTCTGTAAATCACCACTTGCAGGCTCTCAAGTTCCACCCAAAAATACCTGTTGGCTTTTGCTTCTAGGGCATCCAGACACTGAGTGTACTGCACAAGAGCAGCTCCCAGAAATAAGAAGTGGATCAGAGCAATCTACTGCTGGGCAGCCCACTGCACCATTCAGAAAATGGGAATTTTTTACAGTATACTACAAGGAAATGCTTTGGGGCTACTGCTGTTGCCAGCAGTTTGCAGACTTACTAGATTTAATTTCCAGAGAGGTGCAAAAGTTCAGTGAATGAAAGAGGTATTAAAAATGTGCCAGGGAATCTTCCTCGTAGAATTTCACTAGGGAAAGGTCACAGTTTATTAGCCAGGGTCCTCAGGCTACCTTTTATCTGCTGTAAGTGAAGAAAAGTGATAAGTATTATGCTTAAATCTATTGCATTGAAGCCAAAATTCAAAATATACCCCAGTGTTAACGTTATGATCTTTCTTTGAACAAACATGAGCTGCACACTTGGTCTGAGTGTGACTTTGATGGTGCTCTGCAATGCTGGATGATGCAGTAAAATTTAGAGTACTAGGATTTCAGCTTTTGTAAGTAAATGTTCTGCTGGCTTCAAAATAAGCTTTTTTAAAATTCCTTTTGTGCAAATTCTTCAATAATTCCCAAGCTGCAAGTAAAATTTGGTCACTTACTATGCTGCCCCCATTTTATTCTATCTGTGAAAGGATGGCATCTGTTAGTGCTGATGGTTTGTTGTTTTCATGCTGCTCAGTCACTTTTTCAATTAAATCTCCTCTGTACTAGTGTTGCCAAAATTGCTGAAAGTAGCAGGGGTTATCAGCTAAAAAAAGAGATGATCCAGCAGGTAGCAAGTTCTTTTAAAATTGTGTGGTTCCCATTCAGTTTAGTTTTCACAGGGCTAAAATATTTTATGTTACTGTCTGTAAATCCAGTTTTGGCTTGATCTTCATTGAGAGTTTATCCACGCAAGCAGCAATCCTGCAAAAGCTCTACAGCTGTCATGAAATATGTCATTTTAGCTCTTTGCTCCATCTCCAAAGTGTGTCACATGCTGTGGGTGGAAAGTTCTCACAATTTGGAGAAAATCTCTGACTGACTCAGTCATGCCAAGGGTTTTCACTTGATTCAAATAAATCCCAATCCAAGCAATTATCCTGTTCTTTTTCCTTTTCATGCCAGAATCTCCTACTGGATGTTTTTATTGCTTGTCCCTAGAAAGTGTCAGATGGGGTTGAATTTTATCAGAGCATGATTTATTTGTTGATTTTAAAGCAGATATAAAGTAGTTCTTATTGATAATAGTTTGTCTCGATGTCAGTGGATTTTCACTTGCCTACTTTCCTCACTTTTTTGGTGCCAATCATTTTTAGAAATGATAGAAATTAGAAATTATTAGTTAGAAATGATGCACTGGCAGATGTTTTGCACAGCAGATATCAAGAGTGGCCACTTTGCAGCACAGATACTTTTCGTTTTGCACTGGCACTATGCTTCACAGAATCCTTATGATTTAATTGGTGAGACTCACAGACAAAGTACATCTGTTTGCTACTCTGAATAATTAATTTTTTTAATCTGAATAAGTATTTCCTCATGGTCACTTGTGCTGAAGTTTGTGTTCTGTGTTTCCAATAACCTAGGGAAGTGAAATCTCTCCAGGAAGCTTTTCAAAAGCAGCTTAATGAGGCAGCTGAGAAAGCAGAGAAGCAGCAGGCCACCGTGAGTGATTCTCTTTCTTTCCTTACTTTTTGTTTTTTCCTTCTGTTTTTTCCTTAATCTTGCCTTGAGAATTTATTAGCTCAAAAAACTTTGTCAAAAAAAAAGAATGGATTTCACATATGGGTTAGCACTCTGCAAGCTTCAGAAGAAAGGATCTGGGAAAAGTTTTAATGTTCTAAAATATTAAGATTCCTGTCTTCCCTTATTTCTGTGGATTTTAGGGATGTTTGTACACTTTTGGAGACTTTAGACAGGAAATTTAGGCCTAAGTCCTCTCCCTGGTGAGATGATCTTTATGGACCCTCATGTCTCATCTATACTAATATAGGCTGTCATACATATATTGACTTTTTCAGGAATTACTATGGATTTTCAGCAGCAAAATAGATATTAGAGTGTCTGATTGTGACCACAGTAGAAGTAATTCTCACTTTGGAAGGTATTTTTAAGTCCCATTGAGATTTCATGTTTTATAGGAATTCTCTTTCTGGACAAACTGCACAATTGTTTTGACTTTCATGTAGCAGTGTAAGGTTTTGGAGCATAAATAGATATATTTTGCTACTACAGGGGAAAAAGAACTAGAATCATGTTTACTGAGATGAAAGAAGGAAATTTTTCATGTGTTGGTTATTAATATTCCTGTAACATGGACACAACTGAGCATAGGTTAACTAGATAATCTCCAGAGGTTCCTTCAAACCTTAAGTGTTTTATGATTTGAAATCTGGATTTGAAAACAACCTGCTTGAAGCGTTTATAGATCTATTTTCTATCTCATATTGGATAAATACTGATTTATTTATGAAGATTTTGCTGTCTTCCAGGGTCACAAAGCAAGGGTTTGTCCAAGACAGAGGGTTAAAAGTAATTATTAAATTCAACAAATATTTACAGTGCCTTATTTTGTCTGACTGTGATTTGTCTGTGGCTTTATTCCCTCAGTGAACAAAATGTGAGAGTGTATGTTTTCCTTCCTTCTAATTAGAAACAGCTCAGATTGTGGACCCAACTATTCCTAGTGCAGGTTTCTTTCAGTTAATCTGATTTTTGAAAACGCATTTTTTTTCCTTTGTTGCTCAATAGTCTGAGGAGTAAAGACACTTTTTGTTCTTGTGTGCCACACAATATAAAATCAGCGTATTTTTGGTGCTTGTATTGTTGTCTAGAGGAAAAAAAAAAAGAGCTTTTATCCTCTTCAGGAGTGACAAGAAGTAATCTGAAAGCTGTGTTGGGTTGGAAATCAGAGGTGACTCTGACGAAGGGGAGAGAATGATGAGGAGGACTCCATGGGTATCAGAAGGCTAATTAATTACTTTATTATACTATATTATACATTTCATCTAAACTCACTCTGCACACACCTGCTCACACACACAGAGCTGGCCCTGATAGACCAAGAAACAAAACATTTCATCACTTTGGGTAAACAATCTCTATATTCCATTCTGCTGTGGCACAACACAGTGACCAATTGTGTTTTCCTTTTCTCGGAGGTTCAGAGAATGAGAATCTCAGAAATCCTTGGGAAGAATTGTGCCTTGCTTTTCTCTGTGAAGGGAAACGTGGTGACAGTGTTGAGTTTGAAAAGGATGGCAGATTTTGTGTTTTTCTAGCCAGGACAGCACATATCCAGAAAAAAAAACCCAAAACAAACTGCATTTGTTTTAAGATCCTTTTGTGCTGAGACAATCTATAAATTGTCTATATTGAATCCTAGAGCTGTAGAATGTTAAGGGGTTGGAAAGGACCTTAAAGATCATCTAGTCCCAACCTCCTGTGCTGTGGGTAGGGGCACCTCCCACTACATCAGGCTGCTCAAAGCCTTTTTGAACAGGTTTTGAACCTTGTCAGGGTGGGCATCCACAGCCTCCCTGGGCAGCCTGTCCCAGTGCCTCACCTCTCTCTCTCAGTGCCCCCTCTTTTCATTGACACCCTCTATGGTGGGGTGGTGTTGGGGTCCCCAGGACGAGGTGAGAGATGAGAATCTGACTCCGAGTTCTCAGAAGGCTGATTTATATATAATATAATATAATGTAATGTAATGTAATATAATATAACATTACATTACATTTATTATATAATATAATATTATATTATAATATATCTATTATATTATGTTATATTTATTATAGTCTATTATATCTATTATATTATATTTATGATATTATATTATATTGTCATGTCATATTATATTATATTATATACTATCATACTATCATACATGATATAATATAATATTCATCATTATAGAAACACATAATATGTTATATTATATAGTATTATATTATATAGTATTATATTATATTATATAGTATTATATTATATAGTATCATATCATATATTTATTATCATATAAATATATAATATTTATATTATATATTATTATATACACATATAATAATTTATATTATAGTATAGTATATTATAGTATAGTATATTACATTATATTATTATTACATTACATTATTATTTCATTACATTACATTATTATTATATTACATTATATGAAAGTATTATTATATGGAATTATATACTAAAACTACACTAAAGAAAGAGAAAGGAGACATCAGAAGACTAAAACAAGAATGAATAATAAAAACCCCAGACACAACTGGACTGGGATTGGTCATTGATTAAAAACAATTCCCATGGAACCAATCAAAGCTGCTCCTGTTGTAAGCAACCCCCAGAGCACATTCCAAGCCATCAGATAATTATTGTTTACATTGCTTTTCTGAGGCTTCCCAGCTTCTCAGGAGAATCCTGGTGAGGGGAGTTTTCAGAAAATATTGTGGTGACACCCTTTGCTCCTTGTCCTGTCACTGCAGTTCTTGATGAAGGGTCTCTCTCTGGCTTCCCTGCAGGTCCCTTCTCATCCTGCAAGGCTGCTCTGAGATCTCCATTCCTGCTTTTCTCCAGGCTGAACAGCTACAACTCTGTCAGCCTGTCTTCACAGGGGATCAGCCCTTCTCAGCTCTGTGGCTCTCCTCTGAGCTTGCTCTGACAGTTCCGTGCTGTTCTTACCCTGGGGACACCAGAACTGTGCACAGCACTCCAGGAGGGGCTTCACAGGAGCAGAGTAGGGGGGGAGAATCACCTCCTTCACTACAGTTTTGAAATAAGAACAAAATGAGTAGCTAATTATCTCTGATAAGTACTCAGAACAGACTGGTGGAAAGCTGACATTTTTTCAGGTGCATTGAGTGTGTTCCTATTGACTTTATCAGCACAATTCTAGTCCTGCAAATGGAAGGTGAAAAACATATTTCAGTATTGAATCTCTTGATTGGGTTTTGATACTCAAGACTAATTCAGGTGTGGATTACAGGAATCTCAGATATAGTAAATGGGTTTGTTGGTGTTTGTTATATAGTGCTTTTTTTATTTGAGCAACAGTGCCTTGTGCACATTCAGTCCCACTCTAGCACTTGGAAGAGCACAAGATTTGTTCTACACAAAACAATATCTGCCATTAACTGTGAGCAAAATATCCCCTGCTGTAGAAACCAGGAAAAGCTGCTCTGAGTGTATAACAGAATCTGGCTTGGGGTGGTGGCAGAATGTGAATTCTCCAGCTGAATTCCAGTACTTGACACTAATAGCATGTTAAACTTGCTAATAATTCTAAGGAAATCAGAACTGTGTCCTTGGTTTGTGATTTACTTCTCTGTGCCTCAGAGGACAATGTACACAGTGAAGCTCAGCAGTTCAGTGAGACTGAATGAATATTCAAAAAGGACCTCAGGATCCTCAGATGAAAATTGCAAGAGAAATGGAGATAGATATTATTCCTGACACACGAGGTTATTTTATTCCTGACACACAAGGTTATTTTTATATTTTCTCTGTGTGTTCCATGTTTTTCTGAAATCAGTGTGAAATCTATGAAAGAAGGTCTAAGTATTTCATTGCAATGCCAGTGATAGAATGGGAGCTTGAATTTAATTCTAATTTAATTGTGAAACTTGTTTCTAGTCCGATTTAAGCACATTTTATATTCTAGGACTTGGTGAAATAAATCTCGATTTTCATCAGAGGAAATGAAAGTAGAGTTACATTTCACAAAGACTGATAAAGCACTGGTGGGAGGGGGAAAGGTGGAAATAAATTTTCCTGCATTTGTGCAGGAGGTATAATGCACTGCTTGCTTTATGTATGGCTGCACAAATTCAACACCCAACACCTGCCTGAAGGTGTTCTTTATTAGGTCGGTGTAAAAATGTAAGTAAGAATTCACAAGAATTAAATCAAATTAAATGAAAAATAACAGGGAAATTACTCAAGGACTTTGACAAAACAGAAGAAAAAAGGAGTCACAACAGCTAAGCATTAGACTCCACCTTCATGTCTTCTTGTGTGCTGTGTGGCAAGGCTTTTCACTGGTGTTGCATGAAAGATTCATCAGAAACAGAGATATATCAGTGTTATTATGCTCACATAACCATTGTTTTCACCCTTTAAGACTAGACAAACCAAGAACAAAAAAGTTGCTGTAAAACTGTAGGTTGCAAAAAAGTTCTGGGCAGCTGCTGAAGTTGGTGGGTGCCAGCTCTGGTGGGTAGAGTGGAGCTGCTGCTGGCTGGTAAAAACCTTCTGGGGATAGGAGCAGCAGCTCAGGCATGAGGAACACAAAAGGACATGGAAAGGCACTGAGGGCTGACCTGGGGGTCCTGGCAGGAGTGAGCACTGCCCTTCTGGATTGTGTCCTGCATCTGTGGCACTAGCCAAGAGCAGCAGCAGTTGGTCTTGGGACAGGTCTTTCCTAGGAAAGTTATGCCTGTTGTTTCAGCTGTTGTGTCTGGGATAAGGAAATGTGCAGAGAAACACTGGAAGAACTGTAAGGATGGTTTAGATTTTAGGCTAGTCCTACATTGCAAAATTCAAGGCCAAATGCAGTCTTCCAGAAAGACTTTGGTTATGAAGGAGCTTCTCTGCAGATCATCTCACACTAGAACTTTAAATTATCTTTATATCTAAAAACATTTCAGAAGGACCATACTGGGTTGAGTTATACAATATGCATATAAAATATGCATGACATCATTCCAAACAACCTGATGTCCTCTTTAACAGTTATTAAAGGTTGAAAAAGTTTTTTGTTTGCATTTAGCATCAAATACCTAAAGCAATCTGTATTAAGTTTTCATGCAGTGAAAAAAATATTTGTAATGTCAAGCTATTATCTCTAAATGTGGAGCCACTTCTTCCAGAAACAGAGCTGGAGATCATGGACTGACTGATTTTCACTTCTGTTAACAAAAAGGCACAGAGCAAATGGCACATGTCACTTGAGAGTGTCTTGTTTTGTTTGTTTGGGGTTTTTCAATGAATTTGAATGAACAAAGCATTGATTCTGTGTCTTCATTAGGTTAAAAAGCTCTTGGAGCTTTTGGGAGCCTGACTCTTTGCTTGGCTGTCCTTCATGCTAATGTGTGCATGTTAAGAAATAGTTACATTTCTAGCAAGTTTGAAAACTTTCTTCCCATTAAGTTAAAGTTTATATGAAGAGCTGGCTGGCTCTGGATGAGGGGGAAGGTAAAGAAATATGGAAACACTCAAAAAAAGTTTGGCTAAGTAGAGTAAGTTTAATCTACCTTTTCTATTTTAAAGAAGATATGCTAGTGGATTTTTTGGCATTACAGTTACAGTACTGTTGACAAAATAAAGGAGAAAATTTGTCTGTGTAATTTCCTTTTTTGCTCAGTGTTCATTATGAGAAATGAGAATTAAGTAACACTTTATATATGACTTGCATAAAGGAACCATAAACAATATGGGCATTTTTAAATCAGTAGGGTTTTTCTAGTAATAAAAGGTTAACAGAATGTGGGGAATTTGATTCAGTGTTATCCCCATACATGGAAGATTTATAGTAAAACAATCTGAAGTCCTCTTCCCTTCAAAATTACTTTTTTTTCCTAGTAAAAGCCTTTATGTCTATTCATAAAGTCCTAATGTTCCTTTGACAAAAGCTTCGTTTACTAATCAAACAATAAATTGGAGCTTAAAAGTTACATTCATCTTAGAAAGACTAATAGGTGAAATCTGTTTAGCTTTGCTCTAAAAGTATTTAGCACACTTTTTGCCCAAAGGGAAGAATGTTTTCTGTGTTTTACATAATAGCCTCAACAGTTCTCTCTGGCTTTTGAAGTGAATTTTTTGCACTTTATCTTGAAAAGGAGACCAGGAAAATGAACACTGAGTATGTCAGGGTTTCCAGATATGGCCAAAATAGTCAGGTGTTAAGGAAGGAATTTCAGTTAAACCTTAACTGCTCATTTTAGTCCTGAGCAAGATAAAGAAGTCTGGAGGGAAGTGAATATGACTACAGCTGAGTCTTGGCTGTGCAGTAATGATGTTATATTGGGATTTTACCATCCTGTCATGAATAACTACTATTGTCTGACTATTTTAATTAGATCACTACCATCTGCTAAAGCATTCTCTATTTTGATGGGGGAGAATTTAATTTAAACATTTCAAGGTCACCAACTGCTGTGAGGAAAGGCCACTGGATGGAAATTGTTGTCTTTAAAAAACATGATGAGCTCCAAAACACACAGAGCTCTGAGTGTCTTGAATGACTGTCTCCAGGATATGGAAGCAGTGTCCTTGCTTAGTACTGAGAAGCCCAGCCTTAGAACAATCTATTTTCATTTTGTACTCTCATCATTGCAGCCAGATAGCAATTAAAGGCTGTCTACTGCAATTAAAGGCAGACAACATGTGGAAAGAGGTGAATGTCATTTTTTCCCTATTAATTTAGAGCTGGGTATAAAATATCTGTTCTTGCTTACTACACTATCAGTATTTGATGAGGGAAAGGAGTACTTTTACATCTCTTCTGGAAAATTATATTATGTCCTGTCCTTGAGATTTACTGAAAGCATCATGCAGATGGTGTGACACAGATTGATCTGCCTGAAGCATGAAATTTTATACATGGGTACACTTAAATGGAGAGGCAAAATTATCCCTTTAGTACACAAGTCATGTAAATCCCTCCTATGTAACTCTCCATATCTCTACTTTGTCACTAAGTGGTTCTTCATTGGTTAGAGACTTAGTAGAAGACCCTTAAAATGCTGTTATAATTTAAAGGCAAAAATGAATGAGTTCCTAAATAATACTTCCATTATTTTTGAAAAAGGAAGTGATGTAAAAATAAGTTTTAATTTGTTAATTCTAATTTTTGGTTTTTTCAGCTAAGCTAAAATGGTGTGTTTGCACTGTGTAGGATGTCCATACCAGTGATATAAGAGTGTATGTGAAGAGTAATTAACCAAATTTAACTAACTTAGATTACTGGATAAATTTATGGTACTGGACTGTCTTAAATGTGGCTTCCCTAAAAGATTCAAGCTATGCAGAGGTAATAATTTTGGTATCACATCTCTTTAATTATTTCATATATATTCATAGTTAGAAGTGAAGTGCCTTGAAGGAATATTAATATTCCTGATAGATCTAAGAAAGGGAGCACTCTTTAATGGAGGTCAGTGCATCTTTTTTTATTAGTATTTAATGGTAGGTAGCTGGCAATTCCTTTGAACAGCTGAAAAAACAAAGTAACCACAACAAATAGCTGCATTGTGCTTCTCCCCATTCATCTTGATCTGATATTTTGATTATGACCTTTATTTTTTTGTTGTGCAAAATCTTCATATTTATTACCCAGACACGTTCTGAATTTCAGTGTTTGTGGATGTCATTGCTGGGCAGGTGCTGAATAAAGCATCATTCTCTGCCAGTAGGTGGCTGTGAAATCAGTATTTCCACAATCAAAGCACTTAGAATTTTGGAAGAGTTTGTAGAAGTTATATTTATGTATGCCAGGTGGCACTAGTTTCATGGACCCCCTGCCTGCATTTCTGTGCGAGAGATGACAGCATTGTCTGACTTTGCTTTTGATACAGCTGAGGGTGCTGTCAGTTCAGGGATGTTCTTTAAATTACTGACATGCCTGCTTGAGTGTCATATCAGGTGGATTCAGTGTTCATTTTTTATGCCCTTGACATCCAACCCATTTACCTTTTGCTCAATGGCTCTGTAATCTGTATCTGTTTTCTTACAGGAGTTTTGTTTTTCTGTTGTGATGTCAGAACAGCTGTAGTTTCCCTTGACCATTGATGATGTTTTTGGGGTTGAGATGACTTTGAGGTGTTAGAAAGTTTTTTTTTCTTAGCTTCAAGACTGAAGAAGAAGACGGGATTTTTTTTGGTATTTGTTTTTAAGGTTGTTTAATTTTTGTTATCTCTTCCATTGTTTTTCTGACTTGTTGAGGTTTGTTCAGTAGGTCGGGTTGAGGCACACTGCTTTCAGGATGGTGTTGGTTTTTTATACTAAAAACTATGTCTACTTTATTTACAATCATTTTTTAATACTTATTACTTATGTTAGTGTGTCTCTAAAGTAATTAAAAGTGTTACTATTACAGCAAGAAGATGGAGGTTAAGAAGAAGGAGAAAGACAGAACACACTTAGATTTTTCTGTTTTGCTTTTTGAACTCTCATTCTAAAAACATCAAAATTTTACTTTTCTACTCTGTGATAAATTCACTATCATTCTATTCAATCTCCTGTGGCTTGTAACTCCTCACACAAAGTTGGGAATTTTTTCCAAGGGCTAAAATCAAAGGTTCAGGTGGTTTTGACTCCATGCCAAGGTCTCTGAGCCCCCTGCCAGGGTCTGGAGTCCTCCAGGGCAGCCAGAGGAATGTCCTAGAGTTTTGTACCAACAGCATGGGACACAGGGTAAATGGGGATGAGTATTTTGCTAATTAAACACTCCAAAAGCATCTTCCTTCCAAACAACAGAAATGTGTTCTTTTGATCCTAGTGGTTTATAATTATGTCCTCCTTCTCCCCGTTGCATTCCATAACCTGTGATTAAAGCTCAGTCCTGAAAAAACTTTTCTGTAAAGATAATTTTTTAAACTGTGTTTGATTAAATTCAGTCTCAAGCCTTGTGACTGGAATTTCTACTTTCCAAGTCAAGTCATTGACTTTAGTAGGATCTAAAGACCATATTTGAATGCTTTCATGTATAACACACTTTATTCCACAGGTGGGTCTGACTAGAAGCAAGGTCTTCCAATAATTAGGACCAGCACTGTAGCACTCAAATAAAATAACTGTGTTAGAAACCTGCTCTGATAGATTTGTTCTTAGAGGGGAAAAATGCTTTTGTTAGAAAATCAGTTAACATTGTTTTAAATGTTTAAATGTAAGTGTTTACAATTACATCTCAGCGACTCCACTCCACATTTCTTTAAAATTGCAGATTAACTTTTTGAAGACTGAAATGGAAAGGAAGAGCAGAATGATCCGAGACCTCCAAAACGAGGTAAGAGGAGCATTTGATTGTCACCTCCATTCAGATTTCATGTTGGAAGAGTCTGGTTTGGCTTCATAGGTAAAGCATGTCTTTGTAGCAGGCAAAAAAGGCACCAGTGAAATTCTCTGAACAGAAAAGCCAACGAAAAGGACTGTGTGCATTTAGAAATAGTGTTTTGTTGAATGCAGTGGTTGACTCCATGCTTAGTTTGATAGCACACTTCTGTAACTTTTGCTGCTTTTTCAGAAGGGGAGTTCTGTAGGTTATTGACACACAGGGAAACTTAGTTCTTATTGTTATTGCTTACTTTAGAAATACACAGCAAGAGGAGGAGAAAGGAAATGCAAGATCAGAGCTGAGATTCTTAATAAAATTTAAAAAAACCTCAAACTCCTACAATGTTTTTTTTTAAGCTTTGCGTGCCGTGAATATCAATCCTAGATTGATCCCAAAATTCCAAATAAAATATATAACATGTTTTGAATAATGGTATTAAACTGAATTTACTTTGAAATTTGGTCTTGGAATTGAAACATGAAATATTTGAGCAGCATTATATTTCTTTTCCCCCTTATCCCTTTCTCTCCACACAATTTGCCTAAATCAGGATGCAGCTTTTCTTTCCATTCCTTCATTTTGCAAAGAACGTTGCAATTGAAAATATTTTATTCATATGATGCCTTGTTCTCTTGCCAGCCAGGCTTCTTGTCTTTATCTGCTTTGTTCAATTCTTTTGCTTTTCTAAACTATTCTATGTGTATGAAAACTTGATCTCTTTAAAGCTGTCATTTAAACAGGAATCTGTGATTTCCTTGGTCTCTGAGATTATATACATATGGTCAATCTGAAAAATGTGTACATTGCTTTTTAAGTCATAAATGTATCCTAGTTTTGGAGTAATTTCCAGTAGTCAGGAAGGGGGCATGGCTGAACCATAAAGTTGTTTGATGCCATCTCACATCGCTTGCCAGGGGCAGGAAGAGGGGACTCTCTGATTTCTGGTTCTGTTTGAGAGAGAAGAGCATGGTGCCTGAAATGGTCTGGTACTGTTTTGCTTTCTGTGCAATTTGTTTTCTGTGTGATTTGCTTTTCTTACACCTTTTGTTATTAATATTGTTGCTGTTACTGTTCATTTTCTTATCTTGCTGCTATTTCTAGTAAATTATTCTTGTCTCAAGCTGTGATTTTCACTTTTGTGCCTCCAATCCCCAAACCAATTCCAGGAGTGGAGAGTGGGAGGGGAGGTGAGTGAGTGAGCTGGTTTGGGAGAGTCTCACTGGGGACTGACCTGGGGGGTTCTGTTCCTAAACCACAGCAACAAGAAATGTCTCTTTCAGCTGCTCATCCTATTTAGGCCATGCTCTCAGTTTCCTTTCTCTACAGTCAAAATTGCCTTGCTTTCTCCTCTCATCTGTTACCAGTGGGTGCTTTGAAATTGAGCCTTTAAACTCTCATAAATCATATCGGCCTCATCCTACTGAGCAGTCATTAAAAATCTTTCACTGCACACAAATACATCATTAATCAACATTCAAACTGTCTGATGATTTTTTTTTTGTTGTTGATTTGCTTAGGTAGGTCAGGAGACCTTTTCTAATATTTACTGTATTTATAGCAAATTTAGAAAATCGACTTTGAAAGGAATCTTTCTTTTGGCACCAAATATCAACTACTGTGTAGAAAAGGAACCAAAAGCTATTCCTGCCTAATTCCCTGAAAGTAACCACTTATATCAGGTTTTTTTTGGAAATTTGACTGAATTTCAATTATATGATTTTGAGGAAATATTATGTTATTTATGCCTCCAAACACTGAATACACATTGCTTTTTAAAATCTAATAAACTTGGATGTGCTATATATTTAAATAATTGATAGCATTTTACGTGTAGGTTTTGAAACAATTATCTGCATACAGCTATATAGAGACAGATAATGAAAATGCTTCCTTCAGAGCTGCTCTTGTTCTTTCAAGTATTGCATTCACCCTCATTTTTTATTGCCAAACTGTGAATTTTGCAATTTTAGGCTCTTCCGTGACTGTAAAAATAATTTCCTGTTTATTTCTGCCTATTTCCTATTTAGTTCTTCTCTTATTATTCTTATTTCCTCTTTATTTCTGCCCTTTCAGCACATACCCTAGTACCATTCAGCTTTGCCTTTTGGAGATACAAATAGATGGCAGCAGCCTTCCAGCTGAATGCTGCAGCTGTCCTGTAGTGTGAGAGGAGAGGACATTGTACAGAAAGGCAATTTTTAGCCTATTCAAGGCTTTGGGGAAAAAAAATAAACCAAAAAAACCCCATGTCTGTGGTATTGAGGAGAAAATGTAGAGCAGAAAGGGATTAGGTATCTCAAAATCTTCTGGGTTTTAGAAGTCTTTGAGTGCTTCCTGCAAATACCACAAAAATAGCTGTCAGACTTCCAGCTGTAACATCATGTGGCTTGTGTTAATTTAGTTTTAAAGGACTGGCATGCAAACAGAGATGCTCTTTTTTCAAGCTATTTCTGTTATTGACAAAGAAACCTAGAAGTTTGGAAATGCAGAAGCACCAGTAGAACTAAGAAGCTTGCAAAAATTTAGAATAAAATTTAAAATGTATAAAAAGACATACTTTAAAATTGTCACTTTTGTAGATGGCCTGTTATAGAGTGAGCAGCTCACTTCTAGCATATCATATTCAATCTGATAGTTGCTCACATTTACCAGGAATATAAGCCTGTAAATGTTTCTATTTAAATCCTGAACTGCTGGGGTATTGGAATGACACAGCTTTATCATCAACGGGGGGTTTGGAGTTTGAGAAATAATTATGGATAATGAGACATGCAGCTGTTGAGCAGTAAGTTCATTAAAAGATTGCTTCTCTGAAAATTCAGCTGCCTTCAGAAATCTTGAAATACACTTTGAAGATAAAAATATGCCACTTTTAAATAATATGCATAGCCAGCTGTAGCTTAAAGAAACATTCTTGAGAAGTACACCTGCTGTGACCCAGACCCAGATCTTTACAATAGTTCTGAAAAGTTATGAAAGTTATGAAATTTCCTGGCTAGATGCATTACTTAGCTTGTCTGCCTATGACTGACAGGCCAATGTTCAATTTGATATAATTGGACTGGATAAATTGCATTTTTATATCCCTTCTTTTCCAAAGAAGTATTAATGTGAAATCTGCTGGCAGTCAAAGTTGCTTTCCTGTCCAAACCTATCAATTATTCATGTCAAGTAAAAAACATAATAGGTATTGAAATGCATCTATTGAGATAGATAATTTGGTTGAATTTAAAAAAGGTGAAAAATGAATCCAGAGAATTTTTGTGTGTCTTCTGTTAGACTAATTGTCTTCAATGATTTTTTTGTTTTGTGCAGGATGGAAAAATCTCTGTGCTTTTTCTTTCATGACCCTGAAATACGAAAAAAAAAAAAAAATTCAGGACTAGAGCATCTTTTTGAAAAGAGATGTGCAAGTTTTGAGTCTGCTCTCATCAAGAAGCCAGGCTTAGATCTTGCACAAGCTCACTGTCCTGCAGGATGGCAGCTCTCATTCTGGGAGGTGGAGCTGAGCTGCTCAATGCTGCTGAGGCACGACCTGCCCTGAGGCACCTTGTGAGTAATTTGAGGTTTAAATCCTGGGAATTGAAGGACTAGGGAAGCAGAGAGAGAGGGAGAGAGAAGATGAACTAGAATGTATTAAGTGGTTACAGCTTTTTGGGTGTGACTTGATTGGATTCTATATAATATTGAAAAACTCAAACCCAGACCTGTTGTCTGACACTTGCTTAGCCTTAAATCACTGAAATTCAGTAACTATTTTCAGCTAAGCTGCCTGACTGTACAACAATTATTCAGATCAATATTGAAGATTTTTATTTTTTTTTTGCACTGGTTTAGGCTTTTGTTTGTTCATTTGCTTTTTGTTCTTGCCCAATCCTTACTAGCTAATTTTACTGATTCATGTCACCCCAGAACCTGCACCTAAAGAGCAAAGTTGACATGCTTGGTCTTTTGCTTTCTGTGTAAGCCTTTTCCTCTTACAGAGCCAGGCAAGAGCAGCTGGGCTGTTCTCCATCATTCACCTCCCTGTGCCTTTGCAGACGAGGCATCACTCACATCTATGGCACGTGGGTTTTCTTAAAACATGGGTTTTCTTAATGTCTTTGTGTTTCTAGATTGGAAGGGACCTCAAATATCATCTAGTTCCAACCTCTCTGCACTAAAATTTCAGTGTTTAATCAAGGCCCTACACAGGAATGATGGACCTGGTGCACAGACATCTTAAATAACCAGACAGACAAATTGATCACTTCCCCTGGCCTCCTTTTGGGCTGACAGTTTGGGTTTGGTTTGAACCTAGTTTTGTCTTCACTTGTGATGTCCATATACCTTGGGTTTCTGTGGGTGAGATGACCCCTGGGGTGTTAGAAAGTCTCTTTTTCCCAGCCCCAAGACCAAAGAAGTTGAGATTTGTCAGCTCTGCTTTTCAAGGTTGTTTATTTTCCCTTATCTGTTCCATTCCTTCTCTGCCCTGCTGAGATCTGTCCAGCAGGTCGGGTTGGGGCACAGTCCCTGCCCTTGGGGTGCTGTTGGCTTTTTATACTAAGAACTACCTGTGCTTTATTTACAATAATTTTCCAATGCCTATCACCTGTGTTAGACAGTCTGTCTCTGCTCTAAACCAATCCAGAAGTGTCACCATCCCACAGAAGATGGAGGAGAAGAAGGACAGGACACACCCAGATTCCTCCCTCTTGCTTCTTGAACCCCCATTCTAAATCCCCAAAATTCTACTTTTTCACCCTGTGACAAATTCACTGTCATTCTACTCAAACTCTTGTGGCTTGTAACTCCTCACACAAAGTTGGGAATTGTTTCCATGGGCTAAAATCAAAGGCACAGGTGGTTTTGAGTCTGTGCCAAGGTCTCTGAGCCCCTGCCAGGGTCTGGAGCCCTCCAGAGGAATGTCCTGGGTCCTGGCTCTGGCTGCTTACTCTGCTAACTGCTGCCTGGGGCACACACTGAGTGCAGCTCATGGCACACACAGCACAAGGACAGACTACATGGCTGTTTCTCTTGTAGTTTTCCTGGTCTTTCTAAGATTTATCTTTCCCTTTATTTTGGGGTATGCAACACTTTTGTCTTGAAGTATTCATGGTAGTTCTCCAGGTTCATAAGCTTTATTCAGCTTTTCCAACCCATCAGCATATGTAGTGTTTGGCTATCTTGGTTTGTAATCTCAGGAAAGTACAACTAGTAAATTCTGATATAATTTTACGGATCAATTACCACACTCAGCAAATTATTTTGCATTCTGATAATCTCAAGGAGGAATATAAGCATTCTTTGTGCACATTCATAGGCCTCTGAATATTTTAGTGGCTTTGAGTTGAGGTAGAAGTGAAGAGTTATTTCTCTTACTCACCAGATATTTTTGGTTCTATTTTTAGTATAAAAGGTCCTGTGAAGGTTGGCTCAAAATCAGAATAATTGCTCTTAAAATTAATAAGCCTATATTCTATTCAGCAAAATAACTAACAGCAAGCCTCTGTTTTTCATAAAGCATGTTTACAATCCTAAAAATACCTTGCCAATGTATATAGACTGCTCTTAATCTAGAGAAAACACAGTCAAGCAGATTTTACTAATACCATTTGAAAAAAAAATACTGAGTTAAATACAATTTTGAGTCATCACATAGTGGCAGTTGATGTTTTGCAAATGTTAAAGTAAGGAAAGAAAGACTTTTAGAAAGTTTCTACCTGCAAACTGTGGTGGTGTCTGCAGGGGTCCCAGGAGGAGGGAAGAGATGAGAATCTTGACTCCATGTTTCAGGAGGCTGATTTATTATTTTATGATGTATATTATATTAAAAGAAAAGGATATATTAAGCTATACTAAAAGAATAGAAGAAAGGATTTCATCAGAAGCTAGCAAGGAAAGGAGTGGAATGTTAATAAAATCTTGTGAGTGACCAGAGTCCTAACACATCTGGACTGGGATTGGCCATTAA
The DNA here is from genome assembly GCA_025504685.1 of Leucosticte australis. Lineage (NCBI taxonomy): Eukaryota > Metazoa > Chordata > Aves > Passeriformes > Fringillidae > Leucosticte > Leucosticte australis. Next base: position 1,337,155 of record JANIJU010003064.1, on the reverse strand, counting down.
TTAAAAACAACCACATGGACCAATCAAAGTTGCACCTGTTGCATTCCACAGCAGCAGATAATTATTGTTTACATTTCATTTCTGAGGCCTCTCATCTCCTCAGGAGAAAAAATCCTGGCAAAAGGATTTTTCATAAAACATGTCTGTGACAGCAAACCCCTCTCCTGTGCTTAAAAGACAGAGCAGAGTAAGGTGGAAAGTAAGAGCACAGCAGCATTTTTCTTACTTTGCTCTTTACCACAATCTGCTGTGCCTGCTTAACATTTCAAACTGTGATAACCATGCAAGGATGGATGTACAATCATGCAGTCCCTTTTAAACTATTTCAGAGAAGATTTTAAATACACAGCATTCAAGCTCAGACCTCGAAAGCAAAGTCTTTTCATGGCTGCCTAATGTGGGAAGAAGTAGTTCCTGAGCCCTGCTTTGCAGGTACTGCTCTGTTCCCTGTTGTTGGATCTGGCTGTGCTTCCCACGTGGCTTTGGCTTGGATATTCACAGCCAGGAGAAAAAGTGCTGTGGTCTCCAGGGAAAATCTAGACTCCTTTTAATGGGCATCATAAGGGGCTGAATAAATGGGCCATTGTTGGTGGGTAAATTAATGGGAATGTTCAGCAGCCTGCTTTTAACTAGGAGGGGGCTCCCATCCAGAATGTCAAAAATGTTGAAATTACAGCTTGTCGTGGCAATATTTGTTTTCTGTTTTAAAACACATCTTGTCCTCACACATTTTAGATCTTTATGTCTGTCAGATGACTACCATGTGTTCTGTGAGGTAAGCAATGCTCTTCCAATCCAGCCTCTCCTTCTGTGAGTGTAGGAAATGGAACATATTTATCACTGCTATAAAAAGCTCGTTCTTCTAATTAACAATGTGTCTTTATTACATTGTTTGCAGTAAAATGACACACATTGCCACGTGCAAAATGCAGTGGGGATATTTACACTAGATGCACTGGAGCTAATCTAGTAGACTGGCTGAAACACTGTGTTTTTATTTTGGAAATTTCACCAAAAATTAAAGTTTTTTTGATCGTAGCAATGCTTGCCAAAGGTGATCAAAGGAAAGTCAAAAAAGAGCAGAATGAAATATATTGTGTCATGTCTCCTCTGCTTTGGGAAGGTGAAAGTGTGTCAAAAAGGGGAAGGTACTGGTTTAGAGAAGCTAATTCAATATGCCAAGCATTACAAACTAGATGGACTCATGGCTGAGCTTCTGACATATAAAGTCTGACATACTGACATAAATTCAGTAAATTGCACTGAAGAGATTGTGATCTAATTTATGAAAATAGATTTAGAGGAAATGTTGGTATCAAGCAGTCTCAATCTTGCTTTTTGCAGGAAAAAAAAATACAGGAAAAAATTTTAAGTCCTTCAGTAATCACAGAGTTGGGTTTTTTACATTCAGCTACAGTAAATAGCTGCAGTACATGGACCCAAATTTCTTTTTGTAGCTTTTGCATCAGTGCAGCTGTTCAGAGAATATTATCAATAATAGGTGACATTTGGAATGAGCACAAAAAGCAGGATGCCAGGAGATAACAATAAAGACTAATAGTCTGCTTAGAGAGGAAATGACTTCTCTGACAGTTCCTGGTATACTAAAAGATAGAGGGAAATACTAGAAATGCATTTTTCTGAAAACAGAAGCATGTGCTTTTCATTTCTAGGCACAGTTCACTGCCAAATTTTGGAGGTGTAACTTTGCCAAATGTTTCAGTGTGTTGGGGCAGGAACTCAGGATGGAAACCAACTCATTTTCTTTGGATATTTGGGGCTTTGTCCTTCAATATAATTCAGAATGGTGATCTAATTTCAGTGTTACATAGACAGCCTCTGTTGTTTAATAATACATTGTTTGAGGTAACAATCAACAAATAATTACCTTTTTTCTTTGCTGAGCTTAAGTAGTGAACCAAGACATCAACAGGAAGGGTTCTGTGGGAATAATTTTAAAGAACTTTGGATTATCACACCACATAAAACACATCTGTAAATTACTAAGAAAAAGTTTATTTCTCAATATGAAACCATTACCATTTTCAGGCATGACCTCAATTTTACCAAAAGGCTTCCTTGACTTTGTGGTATTCTCCCAAGTCCACGTTCATGGCAGGATTAATGAGAAGCTGATGTCCCTGTCAGGACTAGGGACTGCTTAGAAGATGATCAGGCAGGTCACCTTGTGTTCCAGATGCTCTTAGGAGCTAGGTGTCCCTTAGCAGATTAGGCTGGTTTATAACTGCTAAGAAATGTTGTCTCCAACTCTCTTTTATGCCAGTCTTCAGCTTCCTCAGTTTTCTGCTGAAGTATTATTTAGTGGGTTTGGTTTGAGGTTTTTTTTTCCTGAAAATGTTTAGCTTGCAAATACGTGCTATTTCCTCTCAAAAACCCAAGAAGTTTAAGCTGTACTCAGAGCCTTCTTTTCATTTTTTCGGAATACTTAGAAGCCTGATACAAAAATATCTTGTCTGATGTTGCTGTGCTGAGCTTAAATAGGGGGAAAGGCTTTTCAAAAGCAAGGAAAAATAGCTAATTTTAAATTAGAATATTCTGCTTTCTTACCCTTTTCCCAAGACAAGGGATTCAGGCATAAAATGTAAGTTCAGTATCATGGGTAGGTCAGTGATTCATGAAGACATTAATGGCTCAAAAAAAGTCAATTGGATCCTCTAAATTATGTCCCGCTTCTGACTTCACTTCATCTTGTTAAATGACTTTCAGGAGATCATTAAATATTAATGGGGATTAAATTGGAGTTCTGTGTCACTGGATTAAGAGTACCCCTAGGTGCCCATCCAAACTGTCCCTTGTCTGTGTTTTCATTAAGTGAGCTCTTTATGGATTGACTGGAGGATCCTCATGGAGGACAGACTTTCCCTGCTAATGCAGGGACAACTGGAACTTGGCTCAATGATATGATTGCATGCAAATACTTCACCCTACAGCTTGTGCTAAAAGCTTTCTAAGATGTTCAAGTACATTAAAATACCTCTTTATTTTGAATATAATGACATTTTAACTCCAAGTCTAGAAGGCCATTGCTGATTAAAATAATTTTTCTGTATAATTTTTAAATTGATTACTAAAGATATATGTAAAGATATTTCATTCTTTATTTTTCAGATTGAAATGTCCAAGATCTTCTGCACTGAAGTACTTAATTACAAATGAAGTATCTGAAATTAAAACTGTGTAAAATTCTGATTAGTTTATTTGTTTGTTCTTGCTCTTTGAGGGATGCTTAATAAGAAAAGGAGCATAATCTTGAATCCTTGTACGTCTTAGAAGTCAGAACTTCTGTTCTGAATCAATAGGCCTTTGTAAATTTAAAATGTCATTGATTAATTAATCTGGCTTTGAATAGCCAATTTCTAGCAAAAGGGACATATTCCTCCAGAATATGTACCTGATTAGACCCATTTCAGAAGAAGAAAGGTTTTAATTCAGAATTATTTTAAAAAAAGGCTCTGTTATACTTCAGATGTTTTTACTGGTGTGCTTCATATTCTGCTATAAAAATGAGTACTGTTAATCAGGATGCAGAGCTATTTTCAACAGTGAAATGTGATTTGTGAAGGAACATAAAATCATGCAAATTGTAGCCAAGAAGTTGTCATCTACTTCTAACAAGCTCCTACTTATTATACTCTGGATAATATTAACTTTTAATGCTTGCTCTCATTTCCAAAACCATCATGAAGTTCAGATCAAATCAGGACTGTTTTGTTTGCATTCTGATAACCCTGCTGGGTGCTTTTGTTGCAAACAGACTGGATAATGAGACAGAATGGGGAAATCATGTTACACCTCTCTAAATCTCAAAAATTGAGTCCATCTCCTAACTTGGAATATTTTCATCAAGTTTTGGTTTTGGACATATTCTGTATATGTATAACTATATAATTTTGCCAGGTTTATTTGGCACAAAATGTGGAAATTGTGGCAACCAGCTAGTACATTGTGTGTCCTGTTGCCACACAGCTGCTCACATTCTGGGTTACTGCATGGCATTCTCAAAATAGCCTATGTGGAAATCACTTACAAAGATTAATGTGTTAGCAGAAGTTATTTCTTACAATAGTTTGCACTGGGCAAAAGGAAGATAAATGGATAAACATGTAGTGATTACAATTCATTCTGTCTTTGCCTCTGGAATATGGACAGAGTTATATCTACTGAACCAACCATCACCAGTCTGCAGAGGGACTGGAGGATTGTGAGTCAGCCAAACCACAGGGATGAGTTGATATCCTGGGTTAATTAAGTGTAAATCCCTAATGAATGTTTTATCACCCCAAAAGGTGATGCTGAAACCATTAGGATGTGTGTAAAACACATTCACCCTGTGTTCACAAGCACAGCCTGGTTCTTTAGGTGCACCCCTGGTGAGCAATGGAGGAGTCAGGTGTGCTTCATGTCTTTGATTTTTATTCTGTTTGCCTTTGTTCATCTTGTATCTGCTGTACAGCTCCATTTTTTCAGAGCCAGGTGTCTTGTTCTGTATTTCCAATAGGCTATTGCTCTTTGGTGAGTTACAACATAAATTTCCAAACAAAGAACCAAATTGACTGTGACACTTACTAGAGCAACATCCAGCTCTTTGCAAATCATATTTTCAGAGAGAATCTGGATTGTTGGATTGTCTCATTCAAGATGACATCCTAGCTCCTTTCTGTTGTGTCAGAGAACTTTGGGCATCCATGTCAAACAGCTGGGAAAAATTTATTGTTCCTGCAGCAATGTATACTGGTAGCATTGTAGCCAGCAACAGTGAAATGTGAAGTTATGTCACATCTCCTCCTCATTTAGGAATAGTGAAAATGAGTTTTCAAAGGAAATTTTAGTTTCTTTGCATTTGCTTTTAAAAAAAAGTTTTTATTTTCAAGAGAAACTCAAAGCTCCCAATCCTGGAATTAAAGCTTCCAGTGTTTCAGTGGGATGCAGACCTAAATTTGAACTGGATGGATTTATGTTTTTTTCCTCTAAAGACAGCTTGTTCTTGTGCTCAATGTACAGGAAAGCTACTGCTGTTCAGTAATAAACATACACTCCTGAAATGTGGTGGGTTCTGTTTCTGTTTGTATATTTACAGTCCATTAATGCAGGAATAGTTGGTTTTTGTATCCTTTTAATATTTTTTTCATGTTAAGCTTGTTATGTTCAGAAATTGTAGATCTGCTTATTGAATACTTATGGTTTTGACCAGTTTTAAAAAATGTTCACACTCCAGAGAAATCTTCAACCTTGATTGTCAGTTGTGGGATAATATGAGTGAGTAGTGGAAAAATAATTACTGTGAAGAATTAATTTTATCAGGGTTTGTTATTTTCCCTGAAAATGAGAAGAAATATATTTAAAACTCCTACATGAAAAACCATATTGAGTTGGCAGAATGCTGTCAGGTAACTAACTTTCTACTGGTTTTATTGTTTGCATTTTTAAATTGTAAAATTTAGCAGAAACACCCCTTGATTCTCATCATCAAGGTCAAGTGATGAGGCCTTGACCCTAATACTCAGTTGTTAAAATGATTTACAGAAAATGATACTGAGCTATGGAGTTGACACCAAGCAAGGATTAGAGGGTTTTTTCTGCCCTTTTGTACCTCAGCTTATTAAATCTAAATTGCTTTCAGCTGCCAGTGCTCTGGGGAGGTCTCTATGGGCAATCCTGTTCCTGTTGAAACAAATTTTAATGCAAATGCCTTTAGGAATTCTGTAAGAGGATATAGTGTGCCTTGATTAATCTCTCTTGTTTTATTTATCTTTGTTGGTGACTTGAAGATATAATCCATATAAAAAAATAAAGTCAGTATGATCAAATAGTTAAAATCTCCCTTAATATTTTAGTAACACTTACTAATAAACTATTTTGGGGTTTTTTTTGTCCCATTCTCAGAACAAAAGCCTCAAAAACAAGCTCTTGTCAGGAAACAAGCTTTGTGGCATGCATGCAGAAGAGGTAAGGAAGTTTCCTCTCTATTCTGAATCTAATGTACCCAAAAAGTTTGCATCAAAGTGTTTTGCACTGAGGTCCTGGTGTATTATACAGATACACAAGAAAATGTATAGATATATAAAGAGAGCAGAATACAGAATATATGTTGTGCCTGTATGGTGAGTGTTCCTGAAGTGCTGCCATCCCAACTAATTTTTGTTTCTTCACAAGAAGCAGCTCAAATGTATCAGAAAGCAAGTTGCAAATTCAAGTTTTAGACAAATGAAATCACCTGGGCGTGCCTGTGATATAACTCTAGAGATACATGCATCTCTAACACAGATAAAACTGATTTCATTTACATGGGCTCCATGTCCACACTGAGCCAGGAATTGCCAAAGGCCCATTTCCAAAAGGAGACAGGAAAGTACTTTTAATTTTGATTCCCAGAATGTTTCGTTATTTCAAGGGAAAAAGGGTCACTGTGAAACTGAGGGAAAGCAATCTCCCCTCTGCTGAAGAGTGAGATAGACAGTCAGTGGTACAAAAATCCCTATTTTTGACAAATTCCTCAGTGTAGAAGTACCTGCACTCATGTGAGCATTCCCTTTATTTTTCTTTTCATTAAATAAAAAAGCTATAACACGTGAATCTGATTTACTCACATTACTTCAGTCTGGGTTTTTGGCATATAGTTTCTGTTAAGGTCATTGCACCTCGCCAGAATGAAACCAAAGCATAAAGAATTTCCTCTGTACTGAAATTTTCCTAATCATTATTGAATGCATTTTCTTCCTTAGAGTCTCTACCTTTTAAGTTAGACATCAGTGCTTAGGAGGTCAAGATTCTGATAAATTCTCAAAGGTAGGAAATAATACACTTCTTTTCCAAGTGTTTTTCTTCATGTGTTGGGTCTCCAAGGGAAGGTTTTGGTCGTGGGGAGAGCTATTGGGGTGCCTTATCCTGGGAAGCTTCCAGAAGCTTCCCCTGTGTCCAACACTGCCAATGTAAGCTAACTCCACTCTGAATCACTGGCCTGGGCTGAGACAATCAGAGATGGTGCTAAATATATTTATCTTTGTGGTAATATATTGAAAAGAGAGAAAAGTTACTGCCCAGTAATAGCAGAGGAAGTTTTTCATGCTTTGGTTTCATTCTGGCCTTAACAGAAATGATACATGCAAAAAAAACCCCAGACTAAAGTAATGTGAGTAAATATTTTCTGTTCCTTGGCCAGTTGAGGAGGGAAGTGATGGAGTGGCTTTGGTGGGCACCTGGCATCCAGACAGGGTCAAAGCACCACACCTAGCTGCATTTTTATATATAATAATATCTAATATTTGAACCTTTGGCAATTAACTTGAAGATCTTTTCTCTGATTATATCTCTTTTAATATTTGCATCTAAGGGTGAAGCCTAAGGATAATTTTATTACATGCAGTGTGACAAGCCCTGGCAGTCAGAAAATTAAACATAAATTAAGTAATAGTCAAGACAGCAGATTGTGAGTGCATTTCAAAGCCTGAGAATCTCTTGCTTTGTGAATCATCCTGGCAAATGTGCAGCTATTAAGCATGTTACCATTGGAACAAGCAGGAATGCTACTGGAGCATCCTTTTTTTGTGCTCACTTCGCCAGTTAAGTTGTGCCAGCCAGAAAAACACAGCGTGTTTTCTGTTTTTAACTGAGCACTGTGCTCTCCAAGCACAACAAGTGTGTGAACTCCTTTCAGGTATTGCATCCAATCCCTTTTGAGGGTAGAATTGCCTACCAGGAAGCTCCTGCTTTCTTTTGCTGCCTCAGGCTGCATGCAGACAGACAGACAGACAGTGAGTCCTTGTTGTCTGGGTGCATCAGTGGGAGCATGCTTGTGATCCTGCACAGTTCTGGCATGGCTGGATTTCCTTCTCCAAGAAGTCAGGGCCTTGGGAAGGGGAAGGCAGAGTGCTGCAGACCTTGGGGTTTCCAGGACACGTGCCAGGGCAATACTACCAGACTCTGTATTTTAGAGAGCTGTGTTTAATGGTAATTTTATCTGTCTGACTCTACTGAGAGATCCTTTCCCTTCAAGCACAGAAAATCCACAAAATAACCAAATTTTATCCCAAAGAGTTACAGGTCATACACGTGCTTTTGACCTGCACTGAGTGTATTTAGCTTTATGGCTCTTAATTTCATCACAGGCTTCATATTTAGCAAATGAGTTATACCTTAATTGTAACTCTCAGGTTCCTCTGCAGCCTATTTGGATACCTTGTATATCACAGAAACTGTATATTTTATTAAACCCAGCCCTCAGAATAACTGAAATTGGTGAACATTTTCTCATTGGTTTTTAGGTGGTGTGGAAAATATTCCCTAGCTCAATTAATTGCATTTCCCAGGTCAGAGGCCAGTGCTATTGAAGGAAGGAGCAGTGGATAAAGTCCCAGAACAAAGAATTCTGCTGGACTGATCTTGGCTATTAGTTTCAGATTTTACAGAACACCATAACCATTTTGGCCTTACTATTTAAACATTTAAAGCAGGTTCTAAAATTTTTGATTCCTTAGATATTCAGTCAGCCTCCCCAAAAGTCTGTCACTGAATTTGACTGCATCGAGTGGAAAGAGATAAAATCTTTCCAAAAATTCCAGCTTCAGAAAGACATACTGCTTTTGTAATATATTATGTTTATGGAATGCTCTTTCAGTAAATGTGAAAACCATTTTAATCCATTCCAAGGACTTCAAAACACTCAGCATTAATTAATACAAGAAAATTTATTGAGTATCAGTTGGGACTGTTGTGACAGTGTTCACAGGGGTCTCAGGATGAGGGAAGAGATGAGAAAGTTGACTCCATGTTTCAGAAGGCTTGATTTGTTATTTTATGATATATATTATATTAAAACTATGCTAAAAGAATAGAAGAAAGGATTTCAGCAGAAGGCTTAGCTAAGAATAGAAAAGGAATGAATAACAAAGGTTTGTCTCTGACCGAGACAGTCTGAACAGCTGGACTGGGATTGGCCATTAATCAGAAACAACCAGATGAGACCAATCCCAGATCCCCCTGTTGCATTCCACAGCAGCAGAGAATCATTGTTTGCATTTTGTTCCTGAGGCCTCTCAGCTTCTCAGGAGGAAAAATCCTAAGGAAAGGATTTTTAATAAAACACATCAGTGACAGACTGTGGATTTTATTAAAAAAAATATTACTTTGAGAGGATTCTTAGATAAAAACTGAAAAAACATTCCTTGGATAGCTGGGTTCCTTTGGATGCCACCTGGAACACCCTGATCTTGACAAAGACCTGTATAAGCCTATGGAGCCTTTTTGCTTCTAAGAATGAGATTATTTGCATTGAAGGTGATTCCTTCAGTTTTGCTTCATGGAAAGCATTAATACCAGCTCCTGTCTGAAATGTGTAAGCCCAGCTGCTGTTCTTTACAGCCCCAGCTCAGGTGTGTGCTTCAGGTGAGTGCCATTTTGCATTTCCCTCACTACTTTTGGTTGGTTTGACTTGTGAACCTGGAAAAGCAATTGACAATTCTTTGGAGTGGGGTGTTCTGCATTTTAAATCTGATCTGGATTCTGCTGTTCTCAGAATTTACAATGCTTTTTTTTTTTAATATTTAAAATTTAAAAAACCCAAAACCTGATTTGATTATCCTCACTTTCAGTCAAAAAAGATTCAAGCCCAGCTGAAAGAGCTTCGTTATGGGAAAAAGGATTTGATTTTTAAGGTAAGTTTTATTTCACTATAGTTAGCTGAAATTTTAGGGTTAATGTAGCATTGGAGTAAAGTAGGAATATGATAGCTGCCTTTATTATTGCAGTTCTAAGTTTGTCTTATTATTGCAGTTCTTTATTATTGCAGTTATAAGTTTGTTCTGAAAAGAGCTCAAAACACCAAAACAGACTTAATACCATAATGCATTTTCAGAAATTTACTTCTATCTATGTTTTTGTGCTCACAAAAAGCAAAATTCTAGGTGACTGCAGATGAATAAAACCTGCCGCCCTATTCCATACATTCTGTAACACGCCTTTCATCTTTCTAACTGAATGATGTAATATTTTACAGATGCTTCTTGTTTTTCCTTTAATTAGCACTCCTCCATGGCAAAGTATTGGTAATATTTAAAGCAAACCTCTGGGTTTGTGATAAGCTTGAGCAATGTAATGTTCCTTAGGGCTGAAGATTTAAGAAAGAAGCAACATCTGTTGCTTAAACAATCCAAATTCATAGTCTATTCTAGCTAGCACATTTTAAAAATAATAATTTTTTTTTAAAAAAAGGAGGGGAAAACAAAACATGAAGACATTGCTGAAGGGCATCAAGTCCTTGTTAGCATGGGGAGAAGTTAATCCCTGTTAAAAGGAAGAGGAGAGAGATGCAGATTAACCTAACTGAAGGCTGTTAATGGAGTAGTGCTTTTATTTATTCCCAGCATAAAGGATGGAGAGGAAGGAGTCATCTTCAAAGGGACTAGACCTAGAATGACTTACAAAGTCATTCATGTCAATGTACATGAGTTCCCAATTGTCTTCTGGAAGTGTTTAACTCTCTTTGCTGTGTGTCTGTTGTATATACAGTGCTGTAAATATGGAAATATAGGGTAATGTAGGCCATTTAAAAGACTGTGTGATTTCTGTGCCTTTTTTTTTTTTGGTTGGTTTGTTTTGTTTTGTTTTGTTTTTAATGCATAGGTTTATTTCAAGGTTCTTCAGGGACATTTATTTCTGTTCTCCATAAGACCAAAACCAGGGAAACAGATTTAGAGACAAAAATTAGGTATATTATAGATCTAGGCATTTAACTTTTAATGCCATCTAGCATTAACAAAAGCAACACATCTTTCTTCAAATTCAGTATAATGGAGAGCTTGAGCAGAGGTAAAGATCAAAAATTCTGATCTTGCCTTGCTGTGAAAGTTTGTTTTCTTTGGCTGAAGCAGTAGGATTGCTCAGCACTATTATCTGCTTGCTGTTTTCATTGTGGTAATAAACAGTGATCCCAAAAAAGGATCTGAGCTAGGGTAGGGTGTGTTTAATGCCTAGCAAGGGATCTCCTGCCAAGCAGGAAAAAAGCTTACAGAAGATGAAAATGGGAACATAAACAAGTGAACATGGCAGAAAGGCTGTGCAGCAAGTCACTGACACACCTGCAGTGAAATCCACCTTCTCCTGATGCTGCTTCAGTGAACTGTGACCATGTAAGCTAAGGCACACATGCAGAGAACTGCACTGAAGGGAGGAAATGTGTCTAGTGGGAAGGGGAATAGATGTGCTTTCATCTGGCTGGATGTGGCTTTCTCCATCACAGCCTCCACTTCCAATCCTTGGAGCATCATCTTCTGAAGACTAGGTCTGCACTTGACCACATGAATTACAGCTTTAATTTACATTGAGTAGACATAGTTCTTTGTCAGACAATGCCCTTTTCCTGGCCCAGAGATGGGGCAACTGAGAGGTGCTTTAAAAACTTTTATTCCATTTTCAGTCTCATGAGAAGGGTGAGACAATACAGATGTTATCACTGACACCATCACAATCAGATGGTGTGATTTATTTCTTAATTACAATACACTACAAGTGTTTCTTGGCCTATCAGCTTTAGCCACACCAATGGTGTAAAGCCCTAAAGCCAATCACCTAAAATCACCCCTTGTGGGTCCCACTACAGTGTATCTTCCATAGTTCTGTTTCTCCAAAGTATCCAGTCTTATTTGCAAGGCTTATTTCTTATTTTGAAACCTGTTTCTAGCTCCATTTCTCTCCCAGCAATGTCTGTCCTATTCCATGGCATTTCTAAGTCAGCATCTCTGGTCTCAAAGTTTGCATATGGGTGCACACTGTGAGGGCCTTCTGTCAGGCCCTGAGAACTCTCTACAAATTCATTTCCAACTGTTCTTGATTATGAATGAACACTAGAGCCACCAGCTGAGATGTAGGTCCCAGTTTGGGTCGGGTGGGTTCTCCTCTGAGCGCTCTTATTGCAAAATAAGGATGGTTATTTGCTTTCCAGGTAAACTATAATCAAATGTAATTAAAAAAACTAACTTAGGATGGAGAATGTTGATGAATTGTGGATTCCAAAGCCCCACATACTGAGAACTGTGTATTTATATGTAAATAATTCAAACATCTCTTGACAGGGTGCAATTCTGTACGAGATTGAATGCCTGCTTTGCTAATGTTGATATATCCTTTATAGGTAACCAGAAATATTTTTGCAGGTTTATTCATCAGTCTTTTTCCTGTCCAAGAAAATTTGATTTGTGAAGCAGAGGGAGCAGCAGCCTTATGCTATCCTCCTGAATCCTTTGAGATGGGGGAGGGTAGGTTCAGTGTGCTTGTGTGTGTTTCATGCCTGAAGACGGACACACTAAGCAGAGTAGAAGACATTTTTTAAAGCATCTGCTTGTGCTGAGTGGGAGGAATGAACCCCACTCAAATATCTTGTGAAGGATTTCAAGTCAGAGCTCCAATTTAATAGGAAAGTTACCATGAAGGCAGTAGTACAGAAACACTGGTTTAAGCTGACAAAGTCAGAACAGACCTGCTGGTCAGCATGGGGGCAGCAGCCCAGTTAAATGGTGGCTGCAGTCTCATGGGAGTGATGGATGTGGTCTTGTCAAAGCAGTGAGCCTCTGGAAAGCTCTGGTCCTTCTCTGGAGGTCCAGAGAAGTGGGGGAGAGAGTTCTTGTGATTCTTGGCACTCCAGTGGCACGTGTCATCTTGTCCCAAACTCCAGATTGCACAGAGGCAGGAGTGTTCAGTAGCTCCCCTGGGGTGGGGAGCTGCCCAGTGGGCTGGTGTGATTCTGAGTCATTCTGGGCAATCCTTGATGGCCCAGTAGCAGGGATGGCCCCTCAGGGTGGCTGCTGCTTGCCCAGGAGGAGTTGCCATGGTTGAGTCATGGCAGAGATGGAGAAGCAGTGCTCCAGCCACCTCAGCAGCCCATCAGGAGGTCATGTAGGTGGTGGTGTACCTTTGCTGACAGCCCCTGTTGTAACCCAGGACACTGCTTGATCAGAGAGAGGCTGCAAGGTTTGGGCAAGAACAGGTGATTTTTCATTTCTAGTTGTTTTGATAGTGGAAACAGATTTGATGTTAGCATTGGTGTTGTGGCTGTTTTATGGAGCTGTTGCTCTTTCTGATAAATGGGATGGATAGTCTTCTGTCAGCACAGCATGAGTGCTTGGGATGAAATCCTGGCTGCCAGCTACTTTCACCTTACTGGGCTTTTACCTTTTCCCCTTCCCATCCCACTACACTTTATTTTCTCTGTGCCTTACTGAGGATTTTAGGGAGGTCTGCTCTCCCTAGAGATCTGAACTCTGCAATCTTCTTGGAGCAGTTCAGCAGCAGGGTGTAAGCTGCAGGCTATTGGGTTCCTCAAGGGCATGGAGGGAAGCTGCAGTTCGTGTCCATCACAATAATGCTTTCTCTGGAGGCATCGATTCTGCAGATGTATGTGAAATAAATAGGGAGGCATTGTTTGATTTTTATTTTACATAATTGACATCAAGAAGCTGTTTCTTAAATTCTGGTGCCTGTTACTGTCAATGGCTCTGGTCTGAGCTAGACCTCTGGGATTAAGTGGGAGAAGAAGAGAAATGGGAAAAAGGCAGCTTTCTCCGTAACATGACTGTGAATTGGTACATGATATCTTCTTTATCATATCTTACTAACACTTCTTATGTTTTCAAGGTGTTTTATAACCTAGCTGATTAATTAGGGATTAATTAATATTAATTAATATTTTTAAAACTCTCCCTATGTGATACAAAGCCATGGAACAGATAAGAAATGAGCATCACAAAAATTAATTCAGGCACCCAAGGTTATAGAGCTTGTAATCTCTACAGATTATAATTTGAGTTTCTGTCTCTTTTTCACATTTCAGTCCCTTAAAGCATGCAGCAGGTTATTCTTCAAAAAATTGACCCAAGTTGAAATTCGCTTTGTATTTTAATGAAAAAATTATTAATAAAATTGCCACTGGATGTTCTTAATTGTATCACTGCCTTTGTTAGTAGGCACTTACTAGTTCTGAATGACACTACTCTGAATTGCAATAATTTAAATTATCAGCCTAACCCCTGATTCAGTGAAGTACTTCTGAGTTTAAGTGCTTTGCTAGATTGAGGTCTGCATTTGTTTCAGGCATTACTGACCACTTCTTTTTCCAATTACTTCTCCTTCATTAGCTGTCTTCCCATTTTTAGGCTGTATTGCCCTGGAAGAAGTCCCATGTTTTACTAAAATAGGAAATAATTTTAAAAAGTTTGGGTTTTGTTCGTGAAATCCAAATGTGTATATATGATAGTGATAAGAGATGAATAAAAATAAATCTAGCAATGATTTTTTAATGTCAGTTTGTACAAGTACCTTGTATTATTGAAATTCCTCTCGTAAATGTAAAAGGTGACCGTGCTTCAGTGGTGTGGTTTGAGTGTATCTTTGCTTTTTTTCTAAGGCTTTTGCTACAGATTCAGACATGTTTGATCTGCCACTCCATCTGTTTACCTTTTGTTCAAATTCTAAGAGAAAATATCTTGATAGGCAGTCCTAGAAAAACAGGGAGAAGTTCAAATGTGAGTAGCAACTAACAGCACCTGGCCTACCAGTGTATTTAATCTTAAAGAAGCAAGCAAATAGGAGTGGCTATTTTAACAAATAATACAACAACTTGGTACCTTAACAAACACTTGTTGTGAGCTAATAAGTCAGGTAACTGCTAATATGGATTGTTGCCTACAAACCAGCCAGGAGCAGCATGGGAAAATTAATTCACATTAATTCAACACCAGTGGGGAAGAAGGAGGGGGGGGAGTGAATCCATCATTGTCAAGTGGGTGAAGGGAAGCAGCAAAACTGACACAGAACTTTCTGGCTGAAGGGGTGCAGCAAACCACACCTGACAAGCTGCAGGGGCTGGAGGGTTGACAGGGGAGAGTTTGGAAACATGGGAGGGGTGGAGGAGATTGACACGGGGATTGACATAAGGGGAGGTGGGAAAATATGAAATATGGGGTAACCCACTCTGGGAAGAGCCATAAGGGAAACTGAGCAGGGGGGCATGGAAGGAACATTAACATATTAGAAATTAAACAGTTAAAACCCAAAAGCAAACCACAACAGTGGGGAACCTTGCTGCCAGCCCTCGACAACTCTGCTGTGCCTTATTTTTAGCTTGTTTCCATGATGATTCTCTAGAGCTCACGTGTTTCTTTGAAGTGCAGCTTCACAAACAGGATTGTCATTTACCTTCAGTACTCTTACACTCCTCAATAATGTTTCAAGTACTTTGAGGGCTCAATGCTTCTAAAGAACTAAGGGCCATGTCACTATTGCAAATTTAGAGTCAAGACTATTTTCCACCTTCTTTGAAACACCTGGTTCTACACAAATCAGGTCATTATTTGACAGGTGAAAATCATTTAAATAATTTGCTGTGGTAGAGTTAAAAACAAAACTGTGTGAAATTATTTTTGCATCATATTGACTGGGTTTGGTAAACATCTGTCCCATTCCTCCCTCTGAAGTAAAACTGATGCCATGTGTGTTTCCTTCTCTATTAGCAAAGTTAATTACATGCCACAGTAAGCTGATTTCCCAGAATTTTAAATTACTTATTCCACTAATTAAGGCAACGAGATTCCATATTACATACAAAGAAAGAGGTGAAATGATAAAAGAAAAACAAAGGAAAAAACCCAAGCAGAAAACCACCAAAGACCTGCTTTGGCAGAGAACTTGTGTAAACATGAGGATTGCTTTCTGGGCCTGTAATAATTTATTACACATTTAAAATTTGTGGTGATCTTTTAGAGAAGTATTTTTGTGCTGGCACATATGTGAAGATGCAAGTTTCAGGCTTTCCAAATTTGTATCCTGCTGGTGCCTAGGCTTGATCCTAAACCATCTCATCTCACATGTGTACATCCACTTCCCCCACAATTTGCATCTGCACATATTAAAACTATCAGCTGCAGAATTCAGCTGTGCCTATTTGAAAAACTAAATTTAACAGATTTTAAAGCATTCTTCATTATGTTCAAAGTACCATTAAACTTCTATTTTCCTTGCAAAAAACTTTCTAAAAAAAAAAAAACCAAAAAACAAGCAGTGTCATTTTCCTATAATTTTATTTGTGCATTCATGTACCTAGCACAGAAAGAAAGTTCTTGGCTTTCTTGCTGCTTTTACATTGCCCTGTAATGGCAAATATAATTTCTAAAGTTCAGTCTTTGAAGGAGATGATAGGAGAAAACTGGGAACAGTTTCCTTTTTGGCCTGTTGTGTGGACTTCCCTGAGAGAATATTGCAATTTCCCCTGCTTTCAGACAGGATCTTTAGTCTGTGCTGTGTTTATTCATCCAGTGTGTTTCTTCAGCATCTGGATCTTGTGCAGCCTCCCTTGGAAAATTTACCAGAACCATTTAGGAAAGATATAACTGAACTAAAAAACTATGGCAAAATAAACATAACCAGTTATAAACATAAATGCAATGCAAAATATTAGAGATTTTTTTTTCCAGAGATCTTGCAACACATTATTAGGAATAATAAGTTCTATAAGCTACAGGCTGACTTCATCGTGCTGCATAACAACTGAACAGAGTCTGGAAGAGGACTCTTTCCTGTTGTTATAACATTTAATGGGTAGCATTTTTAAGCACATTTAAGCACAATATTTGAGACAATAACTATCAAAGGCTGCACACAAGACAAAAAAAAGTCTAAAAAGTCTCTCTAAAAAGTTTCTGTCTCTTCTTCCTGTTCCCATGATGGCCATTGTGGTGTCCTGGTGACAGCACTGAAAATGGCCCTTGTAAGGGCTCTGCTGCTTCTAGATATTTTTTTCCTGCCCCTCTTCACTAGCAGAGCATGAGACTCAAAGGATAAACACTACATAGCAGCAAAAAAGCATCAGTGTGTGACCAGCTGAATCCAGAACACAGCAGTGTACCAGCTGCTAAGAAATTAACTCTGTCCCAAGAGGAATGAGGACGAAAGCAGATGTCCCTGTTTACATTGGCATCTTTTTATTGGTGCATATTCTTGTTTCAAGTGTCATATTTGGCATATATAATCATTAATAATATGTTAATGTTAACAGCACAGGAGGGGCCTGAAGATCTAAACCCAACTTGCTGCTGAAAAACACTTACAGGACGGGAATTTTTGAATAGATTTATACAAGAAGGTATAAAGGAGGGTTGTTAGCATATATATTTTTCAGTATGGAAAAAGGACACTGGGGACCTGAAACACCCTCTAATTTCAACTCCCTCTGCCATGTGCAGTGACACCTTCCACTAGACCAGGTTGCTCAAATCCTCATCCAGCCTGGCCTTGAGCACTTCCACGGGTGGAGCATCCACGTGGAGCATCCACAGCTTCTCTGGGCACCCTGGCCAATCCCTCCACATCCTCACAGTGAGGCACAGAACAGAAAGTATATTTCTGCCTAACATCTCATCTAAACCCATCCTCTTTCAGGCTAAAGCCTCTTGTCCTGTCACTCCTGAAGTCCCTTTCCAGCTTTCCTGTAGGCACCTGCCAGGCATTGGAAGGCTTTCATTTATTTCACTGTTCCCTGTCAAGGATCTCATTCCATAAGAATACTTAAGAGGAATTTAATACTTTTTTAGCTCTTCCAGTCTAGTTTTTTTAAAGACTCTTTGCAGCTTATTAGAATTGGGCTTGAGTAGTCCCACTGGTGCTCATCCTTTTCTTTACTCAGTATCAAAGCCATATTAGTTCATTTAGGCTCCCTAAAAAACTCCTAAATTGCAGCAGCAGTGGAACTATTGCAATATTAATTTAGCCTTGGGAGGCAAAAACTTTCAGAAAAAAATCAGATTATTCTGCAGATTTGGTACTGAGAAGTAAATAACTATCACTACTTTCAAGTGAATGGTTCATCAGAATGCATTTTTAGTGCCAGAATTTTACTCTTACCTGGCATCAGTTGGATTGATATCACTGAGCTATTTGCTCAGTATTCTGTGAAATGAAATAAATATACATGAACGTTACAGAAAATTTTAGTCCATCAACATAAATGAAAAATGAGAATAAGTCTTGGTAAATGATGCATTCAGAAAACCTTCACTAATATATTTGAAACCTGTTCTTTGGAAGAGCAGCTTGTCACCATAAACCACAAATGTTTTCCTGTATGTGCACAGTGTTTTTACAATAGAATAACTCTTTGTCACAGAAAATATCAATTAAAGAACTGAAGTACTTTTCCTCCAACTGGAATTTTGATGTGGAAGCAGTTTCCCTGAGCTCCATCTTGCCCTGAAAGGAAGAGGACAGGAGTCACTTGTAACCACCACTGCCTGCTTTCTGTCACCCACCCAGGCTTTCAGATGCCTCTGTAATTAATGCATGTATTGAAGGGAACCAGACACCCTCTAATTCAGAACTGCAGCTCTGGTTTTCCACTGATTTCAGCTGTAACACTGCTGAAGGAAGAAGTTGCCTCCTTGTGGGGGCCTCACCATCTTCCATCTGATTCTGATTCTTCAGAGGTGCCAGCCTAGCCTCACCTTTGTCATGTGTTATCTCGTGTCACCTCCTTTTTACCATTGAAATGATACAGTTTTTCAAATCTTGATTCTCTTTTAATTGGGAATGGATTGATTTGTATGGCTGTACTGAAAAATAATGAAATAAGTAACAATTTTAAAATGTTAATGATGTGAGAAATGTCTTGGTCTAGTTCTGTGAGAAGTGTCTCTGCATCACATGGAGTCAGTGTTCAGTCTTTCAGACATTGTGGCCATGTTTCCTGTGAGTGATATTGTATCCCATATTTAGGAAAAAATCCAAAAAGTTACTGAATTCTAGCAACTTCTTATATCTTAGCAATTTTTTCTCTAATAAATCAGTGGTAAGTCCATTTAAATTTTGCAAACAGATAAAATGGAAGGATTATTTCTGTAGTGAATCCTCTGTTGCCAGACTAAAGGATCCAACCAATGGTCTGACATGTGTTGTGACAGTGGCTGGTGTTAGCTGCAAGGAGAGTGATGCAGGGTAAATTAGGGACTGCAATTCACAAGGGACTTTCCCTCATCTGAGCAAACTGACTTCCACTCTGAATCAAGTTTGGTTTTGGCTAATGAAGCTGTGACTCTGGTGATAAATCTGGAGATAAATGCCTCTTTTAAAATGCAGCTGAGCAGTTCTTTACATGAGTTGGGAACTGCAGATTCCAGGCTTTGGCCATTTCATTTCACAGCCTATGCCCAGTGCTAATGAACATCACCTTAGCTGTCTGCTGAGGGCTACAGGCTTGCCTAAGCCCATCACCTCATCCATGACATTAATTTGTGGCTGTCATACCCCAGCAGAAACCAAGTTAAGCACCTTTATGGCATTTACACCAAACAGCATTTGTGTGGTTTTCCATTAAGCTCTGCTGCAATCAGCAGAGTGCAGCAGATCTTGAAAGGCTGGTCAAGAAAAAGTCTCTGGCTGGGATTGAACTCCAGAAACCTGGGAGCATGGAATGGTGTTGAGGGAAAATGCAAATATTGGGTTGAAATAAAAATGTGAAGGATTTTATGAGGATTTTATCCAATTATTCTGCATGTACAAAATGTATATTTACTTAAGCAGAATTTCAGAGAGAAAAGATAAGTGGCTACTCCAGTGTCCTTCTCTATGGCTCCCTTTTCAAACAGGGAAAACAATGACTAGGCTGGGTTTTTTTACAGGTACAACAGCAAAAGAATCCTTATTCCTTTTGGTTGCACAGTAATGAGTTATTAATGACAAGGCTGGGAACTGCAGGAATCTGCTTCCCTGAAACAGAAAATCCTTGCAGAGAATGTATTTCCTTCAGGTGAACAGGCTGGGCTTACACACCTCCTAGGGAAAGAGAGAGAAAATATTTGTCTTTATTTACTGAACATTTAAAAGCATCTTCTGAGCCCCTGCACTCCATGAATGACAGATACATTATACAGAGCCAGAGTCCTTCCATTCAGGGGGCAGGCTGCTAGCCTGATCCTGACTTCAAACACAACTCTCCCAAAATGCTTTCCTGCTGTGTAGTTCCATAGTTAGCTATTCTTGTGAATTTTCCTTTTGTATTTCCAGGAAAAGACATGGAGAAAAAAAAATCTGGAGTTCTATACTAGTAGGTCGTGTAATTTCATAAGGAGTCTGCATGCAAGAATGTTTGGGTGTTTTCAAATTTGTCTTTTTATGCCCAGTTAGCTTAATGTTGGCATCTCAGTGTTTAAAACTACCAAATCATGTTCAAATTGCACTCAGAAGTCAGACAAATGAACAAAATTATTCAAAGATGTTTGAATACCTTGAATTTCCCAGAAGGATATTATGGGATAATATTAAATATTTTATGGTATGGAATTAATTTTTTTTTTTTTCCTCAGGAAAAGCAAATCTGACCCAACCCATATATATTCCCTGTAAAAATTTCTGTTCTTTGCTCTCTCTCACATGAAAAAAAAATGCATTGGAGGTTGCATCAGCTTTTTTTCTTGGTTCCCACAGGCACAGCAGCTCACAGATCTGGAGCAAAAACTATCAGTTGCAAAAGACAAATTGGAAAATGCAGCCCTTGACAAAGTAAGAAGTGTTTACCTGTATCAGCTGGGGGTGTTTTGGTGTAATTTGACCAAAAACAAATGAAAGCCTTGCAGTTATTTAGATGCATGCTAAGTTGCAGCTGAATTGTATGTGAGAGTGAAATCAGTGGAACTAATTATGATATGTGAATTTATGTACATCTGCAAAGTTATTTAAGAAGAGGCTGATCAAATCCCTTTCCCTTTCCCTTTCCCTTTCCCTTTCCCTTCCCCTTCCCCTTCCCTTCCCTTCCCCTTTTTAAGTGTTATTTCTATGCCTTTCCATTGATATATTACTGTAGGAAATAACCAAAACACATATTTGCTTTCCATTGCAACCAAATTGTTCTAAAATAAAGCATACAAAACCCACAAATAAATCTGTGTTTTTCACTCTAATCTGCCCCAGGGGATCTGTTAACAAGAACCTGAGTTTCCAGGGCAGGTGATAACATGTTCCATCTCCTGTTTCTTTAATTTTCCCTCTTGTACTCTGCATTAATGGTCTTCCTATTGTTCTCCTACTATTGAAATACACTCTACTAACTGGCTTTGTTTGGTTTTTTAAGAAACTCAGTTTTTTCCAGTTAAGAGAAACACTCCCTGCTTTCAGTTCAGGGGAAGTTTATTTGAATATAAATAATAATAAATAAAACAAATAATAATAAATAAAATATTTGTCATGGTCTCAAAAAGATTTGCTAAGAAAATACTAAAACATTCTGTATGCCATTGCTTAGGATTAATATATGACATATTTTTATTTTATGCTAAATATTTTACATACTCTATATGCAGTGTGTAATGTTATATACACATTTTCCACCATATATACATATGTTTTCCACCAGCTTTTGCCATCAAGGTACACCTTGATTTATGTACCTTTAAAAAAATCTTTGATGATTGAAACGTGAATGTGTTCTGTATTTACAGGTGCATGTTTAATAAAAAGAAAAAAAAATAGAAATTAGGTGTTTTTTTAATGTCAAATGCTTCTAACTCCCCATGAAGTGAGTGTAAGAAGTTACCTCAGTTGCTAACATTTGACAGGTCTGGCTTTGATGAAATAAAGATTTAAAATATGATTTCCTTACTGCTGTAGTTATCTCATTGTTCTTGCTCTCTCAGCTTATTTCAATTACAGCCTTCTATTTCCATTAATGTGTCTGTCTGTTTCTGGGAGTGAAATACAAATGTTCTAACATGAGTCTCAAGCACCCCACCACTTAGAACTTTTATTTTGGCTTAATGGACTGTAGTGGGTCTGGACAAATATATTTTTAAGTGTTAAAAAGACCTATAGCTTTTTACTCTATAGTGCAAAAGTATAATGTGCCCATGAGGGAAGCCATTTTAGCTGGATTATAATCTATCTATAAAGTGGAAAAATACCAATTATTAGAAATCTTATAGACAAAACTCCATGCAAAGTCTGTGTCTTGCAATACTTATGACTTCTCTGTAGATATTATGGATAAAAGGCTGGACACTGTATGATATTTTGTAAATTGTATTTTTCTTTATAAAAAAAATTCTATTTAAGTACCATATGCAGTAATCTATGCTTGAAGGGATGGGAAGAGAGTGCAGTGTCTTCCTAGTTTGGTGTCTAATGTACAGTTAACCTAATCCCACAAAAATACTGCTTTGGACAGTCTTAATTCCTTCCATCAGTTAAAAAAAAAAGCAGCAGCTGCTCATAAGTGTTTGGTTTAGTACAGATGGGGAAAGCAAGCCATTGTGCTGATCACAGCCCATCCCAGAGAAGTGATGGTTCCTTATTTTCCCCAGGAGTCCCAGCTGAAAGCCCTGAAGGAGACTGTGCAGCTCTGCCTGTCCTCCGTTCTGCGCAGCCAGCCTGCCGCCGCCAGTCTCGTCTCCCCCAAAGCAGCTGGCAAGCTGAATTCCCCAAATGCAAAGGGCTCCAAAGTTCCATTGCAAGGGACAAGCACCAAGGTATGGTTTCACTCTTGGTTGGGGTTTTTTTTTTTAACATCTTGTCCTGTAAAACCATCAAACTGAGACTAAGGAGGATTTCAGATTCATTGGAAGATTACGACAAATTTTGAGGACATTTCTAAGACTGTTTCTGATGTCAATAAATTGGTTTTTTTAGTTGGGAAGCAGCTACATTTTACTGAGTAACAAAATTCCATCACTTGGTAAATGGATCATGTCTGCGTGACAAATCTACAGTGAAGATGGATTTGCATTTAAAATAAATGAGGGTGCTAATTCATAGGGTCGTTTACCTGTCAGGCACTGAAGGTGAGTTTGTGGTAATACAGCACTAAACAGTAAAATGGGATTGCTTAGCGTGGTTTCTTTCAGTGGAAAAAAAAATATATAAAAAAACCATAAAATAATCTGGGACACCCAAATCAAAATTGCCAAAGTGGATCAGTGAACTTGACAATAGGGAGTAAGGAATATTCCAGTCTTGCAAGATGAGAAGGGCAGTTTCAGAGAAAGCACGAGGAAAGAAAAAGATGAAAACTGGTTTGAGTCAATAAATTCAAACATTATAATACAGTCAAGATTCACACTGATTAACAACTGTCCCAGTAATTTTCATCTGCAGTGTTGCATTTTGCTCCTGAATTCAACTGATTGAATAGATAGATCTAGAAGAAATCTGTAATTTCAGTGAAAAGGAAGTTGTACAGAAAAATGACTGAAAGACACTTCAATGTCTTCCTTTCATTGCAAAACTGAAATAAAAATAGGAATTGCTAACCCATAGCCAATTTGCAATTTATAGATGGCAGCTGTTGGTATTTACTGTTACTGAAGTCAAAAATTAGTAATCTTTCTATAAGTATTAAAAACACCATTTCAGAAAGCAGAATGTAATTATAAAACTGGATATCACATTGCTACTCTTAAAATTATGATTGTCGGTTCACTAATATCTGTTTTGCAAGAAGAAACCATCATTCCCAAAAATGATTACCTCTGGAAAAAAAGCACTGCATTAATTATTAGCAGCACACAGGTGTGATGGTGTTCATTTAGATTAAGCTCACTGGATCTGTGTTCTGCAGGATGGCAGACTTTTCTTCTGTAGGCTGTGCAAGCTGAGCAGGGCTCTGGGATCTCAGCAGCACGTTGTTCCTAAATAATTGTTGAATTGTAGAATTGTTTATCTTGCTCTTATTGTCCTTTGCTTCAGGTTGGAAGTGTTCATGCCTCTGTCTTGAGAGAGGTACTGAAGGATAAGGGCCAGCTAGACAGGATGTGTCTGTTCAACATTGGTCTAGGGTCAGAGCCTTTGGAGAATTTGGGGTCTCCTTGATGTTACACATAGGGACATGAGAATACAGAATAAAGGTTAGGATTAGATTTTTGATATTTGACTGAAATACAGAGTTCTCTTCCTTCTTTTCTTCTTTTTTTTTCAATTATCATGAGAGATTCTGTGTTTAATGTACTTGGTAAAATGTGTCAGTGCTTCTGTGCTATGGACTTTTGGGGAACCAGCCCCCAGTCCTCTGTATCCAGGAGTGCTGGAATAAGTTAAACTGCCTCTTAATAGGCAGCTCTCATATTTCTCTGCACTTGGCATATGCCATGAAAATGTCTGAAAGAACAATGGCCTGCAAACCTCTTCTTCCACACGTTGACACCTCATTATTAAAGATCTGTGTATTATCTTTGATTATAAAATTAATGAAACCTGCTACTGTGAAAAAAGTTGGTAAAGAATCATAGTCACCCTCTGCACTTGAGCTGTATAAGTTATCATTAAAGATCTGTGTTTTATCTTTGATTATAAA
>JANIJU010003064.1:1302115-1312814 GCA_025504685.1 Leucosticte australis | reverse complement strand
CTGTATAAGTTATCATTAAAGATCTGTGTTTTATCTTTGATTATAAAATTAATGAAATCTGCTGCTGTGAAAAAAGTTGATAATCACAGTCAGTCACCCTCTGCACTTGAGCTGTATAGGTGTTTTTTTATTATGACACCCTTTGTTTTATATCTTCTCCTTGGCTTTTTTTTCCCTTTGACAAACACCAATTAACTCTTAAAAAAAGATATTTAGCTCTCTTTTTCATTATGATTAGATTTGTGTAAATATTTTGATACAGCAGGCCAGTATTTGGGGGGAATATAAGTGTGTGTGATTAATTAAATGTGTTATCATACATAAACGTGGGAACTTAAGATGAGCAGCACTTACATGTCTTGTCATGTCTGATAAGCAGCACTTTCACCTTCAGGTGATATTTTGTCAAATGATATTATTTTGTCTGGTAAATATCTTAAAATTATTCTCTTCCAGCCTGAAAATGACTTTCTAAAATGTCAAACTTCAAATCCATGGAAGGATAAATCATACAGTGTATGATATCTGTACCCCTTGGGGGCAATTATCCCTGGGATGGAGTTGCTCCCTCATTTAAAAAAAAAAAAGTTCCAAATAAGTGGGATGTATGTTTGTAATCATTATTGGTAACTGTGATACCTGAGAGCTTGTTAGAGAGATTTAGCACAAGAACCTGGTGTAGAAAGGGTAACTAGGAAAGCAAGTTGCCACATTTCTTGAAAAGAAAGTACTTGGGCATTTTGTTTTTTCTAGAGAGTGTGATATGAAAAAGAATAAATTAGGTTTAAAAAATATGTGCAAAGCAGGGCATTATTAAATGCCTGAATCAGTGCCAAATAAAGTTGTTCTGGATAGTTCATTAATCTGGAAAATTGTGTAGTATTAAGAAATTTTTACATTTAAATCAAGAAAAAGTAATCTTAAAGTGATCTTAAAGGAGTATAAGTCTGAGGTCTGCTTTTTGACATGTCTTCAATAAATTAATATTTGCAGAATAAGAATATAAAATACAGAATTTGCCATGTTAATTGGCACTAATATTCAATTCAGAGCCATTTTGCCTGTCATGTACCTGTCATAACACAGCACTGGCTGAAAATATACATTGGCAAATGGGTTTAGGGCTCTGTGCATACAAGTTCAATGACACACCTGAAATCAAGCATAACCAAAGGCAGATCATTAATCCTTAACCATGGTATTTTTACCTTTCTGTATTATTGACTATTACTTTTATTATAATCTTTTTTTTGCACTGTAATGTCAATAACTCTTCTATGTTCTGCCAGTGGAAAATCCTTCCAAACTAGCTGAGAGCTGGATCTGCCTTTTGTTGTAGCACTTTTCTTGCCTCATTCCCATGACAGAGGTGGTGATGAAAGAGAAAAATGAAAACAAAAGAGGGCTGAAACTCTGCTTTCCTTTTTGTCCTCCACATGAATGCCTGAGGACCTGGATACTTAAAGAGTTATTTTATGGATGGAAATCATAACACTGACTGGGCTGCTAGCCATGGGAAGGGTGGGTTGGGGTGGTCAGAGAATCAAAGCACTGCTACTGAAGAGCTTGTGATGCATTTTCTGCACTTAGTCTTGGCAAGACAAAAAAAACTCTGAATTTATGTGGAGCTAGTGGAGAGATTGCATTCTTACTCCATTTTTATTAATTCCTCTTTCTGGAAATGGTTAACATTAAACAAACCAAAAACTTTAACAATACCTTTGGCTGTGCTGTGTAAAGGTACCTGTACTCCAGACACAACAAAATGAGCTTTAGCAGCACTGTGGAAAATTAATGGCAAACCAAAATCAAATATGAAACAAGAAAATTCTGTTTCCAGTACTGAGCTTGAATGCAAAAATCATGGGGAGCACAGTGATACCAAAATAAATGGGATAGCTTGTGTCCATTGTTTTTCCTAATGCAAAAGCATTGTTCCATGCATTCCCCAAATCAATTTCTTCTTTATAAGCTCCCTGCAGGCTTTGTGCATTTTGTGAACTGCACTATTCTAAGAGTGGAAATGCACTTGAATTTCAAACTGAAAACAATAGCAGCCATTCCCATCTTGTACATAGCATAGGCTGAAAGACAACCTGTGAATGCCACATCAGATTCCTTGTATCAGTGCAGAAAATACAGGCTGAATGGAATGGGGCTTGATGATCTCAAAGTCTTTTCCAACCTGGTTAATTCTGTGATCCAGTAATTCTGCAATTAGGGTTATTATTTGAAAATAGTTGTATGCTCACAGCTGGGGGTAAAAATAACATGTGACCCCATCACTTTATCAGAAAGAAAACCTAACAGGCACAAAATATTATATATTTGGTTTTATATTAGATATAAAATATAGAAAACATCTAGACATGGTTGGGTGGTGGACCTTGCAGTGTTAGGTGGTGGTTGGTCTTGATCTGAGAGGTCCTTTCCTGCCTCAGTTTCCCTGTGTTTCTGTCTGTGGCCAGCTCTAAGTGACCAGCAGGAGTATTGAGGGCTGTGTATGGATTTGTGCTCCATTTAGGTCTTAGGAGTCAGCTGCTGGTACCTCAGAACTTACCACCTCCTGTTGCCTCCAGCTTTACTGCTGCCACAGTTCAGGAGCTCACCAAAACCTGCAGTTTCAGTGACCTGTAGATCATTACATTTAACCAGGGGATCAGAAAACTGGAATTCAAAAGAAAAAAAGGCAATTACTGAAAGTGGAGTCAGACACATTCTGTGCTGTGCAGTAATGACATGCAATCATGGAAACCTTTCCCAGTGCATAAAGATTAGAAGAATAAAATGGCATTGGAAAATGATGCTATCCATTGTTTTAGGATTTAATTTCAAAGGCAAAGGAATTCATGTCTCCTATGATACTTACCTCAGAAATGTCAGGCACTGTGAGTGTCTGGAGAAAGAATTTTGTTTAGAAATAGATAGAAGGTAATTTAATTGCAAACACATGACTTATTTATTCATGTAAGTCTCTCCTGTTCTGCTTTTCCTAGCTGCCTTTGGGCTAATAGACTTTTATTCTCATTAGGATCATCTAGATGGCAGCTGTAATCCAGTATTAATGTTAATGGTGGTTCACAAGGTTATGGCAACTCCTGCTCATGACTTTTATTTCTGAAATTTACATTAGATTATGGTTTTTGCTGTTGCCTCATAAAGACTCCGCAGAACTTTTTCTACAGCCCTTTTTCTTCTGTTCCTAATTTTTAATAAATTTTTATTACATGCTGGAAACACCTTTAACACCAGAGACCATGAAATTGAAACCTAAAGCCCTTTGGGTTTATTACTTACTCTAGAGAAGTCTTCATTATTAGTACATTATATTGATAGTAAATTACCTTTAGAGGGTTTTTTTTTTATTCAACTGAATACAATCAAGGGAAATGGAAATAAGTACCTGGTATCTCTTATTTAGTCTGTTAAACCACCCTCCCCCCCAACACACACACACACAAAATATCCTTTTAGAGGGTTTTTTTTTTATTCAACTGAATACAATCAAGGGAAATGGAAATAAGTACCTGGTATCTCTTATTTAGTCTGTTAAACCACCCTCCCCCCAACACACACACACACAAAATATCTTTTTCCTCCAAGTTTTAGTGGCACAATCTTTGTCTTCATTTCATTCACCATTTGACCTCACTCCTCTTTGTTGCAGAGTGTAAGTAGCCCATTACCCCAGGGTTCAGCTCTGAAATCAGCAATGTGCTGATGGGTTAAAGTGGTGACTGTTAATTGTTTATTGCTGCACTTTTTGTGGCTGTTAACTGCAGACCTGTCTGCCTGCAAATTAAAATCACTCCTTAATTACTCACTCCAAATATCCTTTTTTAATTAGCTCTTTGCCTCTCAGATGTTTCAGTAAAGTCTCCCATAATCTATTACACATTATGTCTCAAAATCCTGTGGATTGCTGCTTGACAGTGGCTGAAAAGGTATATGCATATACAAAATTTAAATTTCTTAAGAAATGTTTTAAATACCATCAAAACCCAGATTGTCAGGGATGGTGAATGGTCTGACATGGACCTGTGGGTTAGCATTTACAGCAGCCATCCAGTTTAGCTGATTTTGCTGCAGTCTAAAGCCAGGACCCCAAACCAGAGCAGCCCCAAGCTTGCTGTGTTGCTCAGCAGATTTCTGGACAAACTTTTTCTCTATCAGAACCAGAGAAGACCCCTTAATTACTTTTCAGATGTTAATATTTTAGACAGATCTTTCCTCACCTACTCACATCAAGTGATTTTTCTTAAGTTTCTCTTTTTTTTGGTTTTTTTTGCCTGGTGACAGCAGAGATGATTGGTAAAATGTACACTATTTCTAGTTTTAGTTGAAGGTGAATTTGGCAGAAAAATAGTAATATACTTTTCATTTTTGACTTTCCTAAGTGATGTGTTTGTTACATGTCTTGTTAAAAATATGTGCATGTGAGCAATGACATTTAAACTGAATTTATTTGTCTTTGCAGTTGCACATTAGTAGCCCCATTTTCCTTTTTTTTTTAATATTAACAATTTTTTCTATGGTTGTCTCTGTAAATGACCACAGAAAATGTGCAGAGGAGCTAACAGATCATGTTAAGTAGTTTAGAAAACAGAGGATAATTTTGAAAGTGCTCCCAAGGGAATTTTGCTACCCAGAGATATATTGAAGATTTATTTGAAAATTATTAATGCATGTAATCTTTATAAAATATGTATTATTAATCTTACAGAGTTTGCCTTGATATGTGTATAGGCAGCCAAGTGGGAAACATTAGAGAAAGTTTAAATTGTTTCATGTTAAAACAGTTAAGATCCTTTTCTTTGATTTGAGCAAAGATCTGGTTTGGAAAATAGTCATTAAAAAAATATTCATTGAGCATTTTGGCCATTATTAGGAATTTTCTAGTAACTTGATTAGAAGTATTGCATTGAATCATAAGGCATAAGAATTGAGGAATGAACTAGGGATTAAATCCAAGCCATTTAAGTTCATTTTAGCCCTGAGCAATGTAAAATACTACTTACTGCCTTACACCTGGAATCCCATCATCTTCCAAAATGGTTAATCTCCCCCTTTTTCTACATTTATTATTTTATGCTAAAACAATAATAGATAAAATGCAAAACAAAAATAGGAAATTAAATGTCAGTCTGAAGGAATGTGTTCTCATATAATGGAGAAGCAGACAATCATTTGCAACAAAAAACTTCCAACATTGAATGTATTTTGGTTCAAATCCTTGAAAGTTATTAGGATGGTGCTTAAATTGAGTGCTCGAAGCAGTGGAGTAATATAATTAGTTACTATTAAATATTCAATCATTACATATTTGGAGGTAATTTATAAATTATTTATTAAGTCCTTTTCCCCTCATATCTTTTGGAAGACAATAGTCTGCATCTGTTGGTGGAACTTTGTCCCGTTATTGTATTGTCAGGTAATTTTTTATAAGTGCAACTGTTTAGAAGGGACTTCAATAAACAGGTATGAAAAACGCCAATCACTTGTTTTTAAAATTTTAAAAGTTTAATAATAATAAAATAGTTATAACAATAGCAATATAATTACAGTAGTAAAAATTTGGACAGTTTGGATTAGGACAATATGAGACAATAGAAACAAGGAATTACAGACAGTCTGGGTACCTTTTCTGGGCAAAATAAGCCCAAAAAAGGCCCCAGGTTAACAGGATTAGCCCTTAAAAGCAACAGCCTGGTGCATATTCATACACCTCATCCATGGTGCATCAATTCCATTCACACACAGGATTCTGTCTGGGCAGTGCCAGCTTCTTCCTCTGAACCCTGACAGCTTCATCCTGAGAGAGTGAGGCAGGAAGAAGTTCATTTCTTCTGATAATGGAGCAATAAATTCTCTTTCTCTAAAAGATTCAGGTGTCCTGTGGCTGCTATCTCACTGTGAGTCCTCTCTTTAGGAAAAATATCCTACATAGCACAGTTTTTATTTGAACATTATATTATAACCTAAAACTATATTTAACACACTGCTTCAGAAAATTAATACAGCATCACTTTCTAACATAACACATATAATATTCATTTTAATATTTGTGAAAAGCCAATGATAAAATACACATTTTTCACACAGGCAAGTAGAGGGGTTTTTAAAAAAGTTTTCTTTGCCATACTTAAATCAATAGAAAAGCCTCTTTTCAAGCAGAATTGCGGGAGAAAAGTCAAAGCCTCAAAAGGAAAAGCCCTTCTCCAAGTGAGCCCATTTATGGAATTCAGGTCATGGTTCAGAAGGGTTCCAGATTCACCAAGCTGCTCTTCCTAGGGTCTGTGCCTCATCTAGGGTTGGGCATCCTTGGCTTTGTCCTCCTGGAAATAGAGCTGTTGATGCCTGTAACTTGAATAGCTGCTTCATTCCTTTGGAAAGACTGAAATTGCCTAGAAATGCATTCTGGTGTGTGTTATTGCTGCTCTGGGTGGCAGCAATGTTACTCAGCGTTCATTATCCCGTGGATAATTGCTTTTTCCTTTATGATGGCTGTAGGAAATGAAGAGTGTTGCTGGATGAATGTGTTTATTTGGTGGTTTCAGTTTCTTAAGTGTTGTAACATCAGCCTCCCACACACAACTGAAGATGCTGCTAAGTACCTTAATAGTCATAGAAAAGAAAGTTCCTTTCCCTACTGTGACACTGTTCACAGGGGTCTCAGGATGAGGCAAGAGATGAGAAAGTTGACTCCATGTTCAGAAGGCTTGGTTTATTATTTTATGATATATATTACATTAAAACTATACTAAAAGAATAGAAGAAAGGATTTCAGCAGAAGGCTGGCTAAGAATAGAAAAGGAATGAATAACAAAGGTTTGTCTCTGACTGAGACAGTCTGAACAGCTGGACTGGGATTGGCCATTAATTAAAAACAACCACATGAGACCAATCCCAGATCCACCTGGTGCATCCCACAGCAGCAGAGAATCATTGTTTACATTTTGTTCTTGAGGCCTCTCAGCTTCTCAAGAGGAAAAAATCCTAAGGAAAGGATTTTTCATAAACATGTCACTGACACCCTACAGTGAAGGATGAAGGGTGCCTCTTTTAAGACTTCAGAAGTGGTGGAAAAATGAAGCAGGTGTATTTTTACATGTAGTTTCTATATGCATATATTTGCAAGAGCATACACCCATACCTCTAGCAACCCTTGAGCTTTGCATCTACAAAGTACAAGGTATTTGATCTTGCCCACTCTAGGAGAAAAAATAATCTAAAAATGTAGCTGTTAATAAGGGAATGTGAAATTACAGGATTAAATATAATCTAATATAGATAATTGACTTATAAAAATTTACAAGTTTTTTCATCTAGTAATAATATTTATTGAATGCATGAGTAGTCAACAAAACTAAATGTTTTCAAACCTAATTAATTCTATTTCCTTTTCTTTGTGTTTTAGCTACAGATAAATTTTAAAAAGACACCTAGAGTTACTGCTAAGCAAATGATTATTAGAAGAAATCTGAAGTGAAATGATTCATACTCCATTCTGGCATTAGACAGAATGAGCAACTAAGCCACTAAAAAAAAAGGTTTGCTTTCTACCCCTGCTCTCTGATGGCATATTTTGGAATCACTGATAGTTGCTTTATGCTGTGAATTTTTAATATCCTCATACACATTAAGGACAGAAGAAACTCCTGTGGACATCTTGTCTCACCTGGCATAACATTTGCCACAGAGATTATCTATACAATTCTTGATGTATGCACCTTGAAAGCTCATTCCACCATTTTACCCCTTGTATAAAACCTCTTAGATAATGCTTTCATCCATGACCTCAGTAGCAGAAATTCAGCAAAAAAGGAGCTAGAAATGTGTAACTCAGCCCTTTCCTATTTTGCATGCTGGTATCCAGTGTAAGGGAAGCCCAGATTTTGCCTGTTAGTACACAGACATTCATTACAGAAAAAACCAAATTAAAAAAATGACTAGGTAACTCTGAAATCCAGTCAGCCAGCCAGAATTCTAACCATCCCTTATTCTCTATTAACCTTTAGCACATTTTGGTTTTTAGATATTAAAGAGCTGAACAGATAAAATTTTAAAGGACAGCAAATTTCCTTAGGGAATCATTTAGCATCTGGTATTGTGTCATCATTGCTGACTACTCCTAGTGCCACCTGTTTATGTTTATGATTTAAATAGGTGAGTCAAGCTCTTTCCAAACACGTGGAATGATGCAGCTTTTATTTTTAACAGCCTGCATGGAAATGTCTTTCCCTGTCAGGCCAGGATATCACCACTGAATTCAGTGCAGCCCTGGCAAGTGACACACTGGCATGTAATCCAGGCAACAGCCAAAAACATTGAAGAAAAAGGACACATCAAGTGTCAAGCCAAGAAACTTGGGCCAGAGTTACTGGGGAAAATGTGATTAAAGAAACAGTGTTGAAATAAATTAGTAAACACTCTGTCCAAGAGCTGCCTCTTTCCCTTGTAAACCCTGCCAGTTCTTTGTAATGAATATTGTCACTATCTTAATGAAATCTGAGTTTAGACTGCCTTTCATTTTTCATATTTACCAGAGGAATCATTAAGCACAGAATCAAGAGCAATGGAAAGGTTTGAAAGGTAGAGATATTAAAAATCAAGGTCTTCTGATTATAGTGCTACATTTTTATTTCATTTTCCTCATTCAGTTAAGATTATATAATAATAACTACTTGCTTAATATTTCACTAATCACTTCATGCAAAGGGTCCTAGGAGTACCATGCCATTACATGTAGTTTGTAGAATGGCTTTAAAAAAATTTGTATTTATGGGAATAAAAGATCTCAAGGTTTTATAATTAGTCAGAAAATACACTTGCCTTCTGGAACAGAAGTACTGGAGGTTACAGTCTGGAGGACAAGAAGAAGAAGGACAGGACACACCCAGATTCCCTCTTGCCTCTTGAACCCCCATTCTAAATCCCCAAAATTCTACTTTTTCACCCTGTGACAAATTCACTGTCACTCTACTCAAACCCTTGTGGCTTGTAACTCCTCAGACAAAGTTGGGAATTGTTTCCAAGGGCTAAAATCAAAGGCACAGGTGGTTTTGACTCTGTGCCAAGGTCTCTGAGCCCCTGCCAGTCCCCCAGGGCAGCCAGAGGAATGTCCTGGGTTCCAGCACTTGTAAGTACAACTATAGCTCACCAGCAATAAAGGAATTAGTTTCTATTATATAGAATCTAAAACTTCTACACCCATCCTTAAACATCTGTGGAGTATTTAAAAGATTTTTGCCCAATACCTTCAGTTTCTTTACTCCCTTTTACAGTGAAGCTACATTTAGTTCATGGTGTGTTCATTTAAGTCTTAGAACTTTTTATGTATCACCTCTCCTATGTTGTAGCTCCTGGTGTGAAGTCTACAAGTATTTAAACATATACATTCTGTTTCTTCTTGAAAATACAAAATTTCTTCTTCAGCTCCTTGGCATAAATTTTGCCATGAAGGAATGTCTGTAACTGAAATTTCAGTCACTAGGTCAAACTAAAATTATTCTGGCTTCAAATAGGATGCTTATTCTGCATTTTTCAATTGCAAGATCTTTATTCCTCATCTAAATGGAAGGTGGTTTTTATTATTATTCGTTGTTACCCAGATCTAAGACCAGTTAAGTGCAATTAGAATGAAAAATACCGATGGTTACCTATATGTTTTTAAGTTGGTTACTATCTTTATTTATCTGTACTAATATCTGTATTATTGCCTTTCTGATCAAATAGTCTGGCTCTGAATTAGCACTGAAATGTCACAATCTGTTTAGCTCTGCTTGTATAGACCAGTTTCTCTGTGCTTGTACAGCAAACAGCAGTGATTCTCACACAGCATGAAGAAAGTCTGTTCCTCTACCAACAACAACCTTGTCATGAATTTGTGGACACAGCTGTTCTAGGAAGAAAAATTAATAAGAGGAAAGTTATTCAGTCATTTCACTAATACCAATATTGGGAAACTGTTTTAATCAATGAATGTTAGATTAGAGATGCCTCCTCCCTGGGTCAGAATTCTATTAGCTGCTCATTGAACCCAACAGGGGAGAGCAACAAAATGAGTTTTCAAATGTACATATTGTATATGTGTATATAGAGATAGAGAGATATAGATAGATAGAGATAGATACAGATAGAGATAGATAGATACAGAAGGATAGACATAGAGAGATACAGGTAGATAGAGAGATAGAGATAGATAAAAAGATTGATGCATAGATAGATAGATGGAGAGAGAGAGATAGAGATAGATAGAGATGGAGAGAGATAGATAGATAGATTTAGATAGATGATAGATGGAGAGAGATGGAGATAGATAGATGATAGATAGATGGAGAGATAGAGATAGATAGATAGATAGATGATAGATGGAGAGATTGGAGAGATAGATGATAGATGATAGATGGAGAGATAGAGATAGATAGAAATGGATAGAGATAGATAGATATAGATAGTTAGATAGATAGATGGAGAGGTAGATGGAGAGATAGAGATAGATAGATGATAGATAGATGGAGAGATAGATAGAGATGGATAGAGATAGATAGATATAGATAGATAGAGATGGATAGAGATAGATAGATAGATGATAGAGATGGATAGATAGATATAGATAGATAGATAGATGATAGATAGATAGGTAGATAGATGATAGATGATAGATGGATAGATAGGTAGATAGATATAGATAGAAGAT
>JANIJU010003064.1:1249616-1302105 GCA_025504685.1 Leucosticte australis | reverse complement strand
TAGATGATAGATGGATAGATAGGTAGATAGATATAGATAGAAGATAGCTAGATGATAGATGATAGATAGATGATTGATAGATAGATGGATGGATAGATCTACGTGAGGGAACCAACTGCTTTCCTCAACTGCATTTCTATTTGTGAATGTAACACCATAGTTTGGTCTGTCATAATAGCAACAATTGTATCTCTGAATCATGAGACATTTGAGAGGAAAAATTGTGATTTCGTGGTTCCATGCTTTATCTTCCTTCATATTTCTGTCATGCTATGGCAGAACACCCCCTCACACAAAATCACAAGGCTAGACAGGAAAGTTTAAAGTCTAACTCCCACTGCAGATCAAATGGAAGAAAATAAGTGAAAAATCATCACAAATGCATGATTTTAAGGTTAAGCTAGCTTCTGTAGAGCTGCATGAAATTGTTTCTGTGTGAATTTAGAGCCAAAAATAGCAGAAGCACGTCACCTAGCTTTTTTTAAAAAGTATTGACTTGCATAAAATTCTGTTGAAAGGCAGTAAGAGTGTTCCATAAATACCAAGAGCAATTGAACTTGGCCAAGGTGACCCTTCAGCTTCATACTGTGCCGAGATATTTGCAGTATATTTAGTGTACTATATCACACATCTTCAACTATAGCAAGCAAGTCTGAATCCC
The DNA here is from genome assembly GCA_025504685.1 of Leucosticte australis. NCBI lineage: Eukaryota > Metazoa > Chordata > Aves > Passeriformes > Fringillidae > Leucosticte > Leucosticte australis. Next base: position 1,301,444 of record JANIJU010003064.1, on the reverse strand, counting down.
TGTCAAGCAGATTAACAACCCCAGCCTGTGTCCAGATACATCATTTAGAGATTAAAATGTATTTATTATTTATTGAAGAAGTTTTGGTGCTTGGTTTATTTTTTTTTCTCAACAGTTTCTTTCCCAAATGCTAGGAGGTTAGAAAAATGTAAAATACTAATGGGAAAGATATCATAGCTTATGAGGCAAACATAATACAAATGAAACTGCTATACAGTTTGCATTGTACAAATGATGTGCAACCTGGGCTTTGCAGTTGGATATTTATTCATTTTTAAAATTTTATTACAATGTATTTCTAAAATTTTCCTGTTCCTGTGCAGAATGTAAACTGCAGTTTACTTGCCATCTTGATTTTTATTTATTCCCATTTTTAAATTTATTTTAGATGTGTGAGGTCTCTCAGGAAGCCAAAAATGTATTCATCCATTTTTCATGTTCAGGGCCTGAAAGAAGACTTGTACGTGTTTGGAGATGAAATAATTTCTATATTTTGCCATAAGATTCCTAATTTTGATGGGCTGCTGTTTCACTTTTTGCCCCTGAGTGGGGTAAGGGCTGTAAAATGCAGCATGGGCAACTGAATGAAGCAAAGCTCTGTTCCTGTTATTTGCACTAATCAATCGATCCTGCATTTTGCCATGCAGGACTTCTGTTTTCTCATTTATTAAATCAGGGGCACTGTTTACTGCAAAATGTAGTAAGTGAGCTCTTTCAAGCCTTCTTATCAGATCCACCCTTTTTCATTGTTCCAAATAGGTTTTGATTTATGTGACAAGAACTAAAGTCCAGGAGAGAAGAAGACAGCATTGCCTGAATATCTGCTGTTGTTAGTGGCATGCAGACACATTCTCCAAACATACCACAATATTTCTTTTTTTTTAACTTATCATTTGTCTCCAATGCCTCTTTCATTTTCTTCCTTTTTAAAGGGGATTTTTAAATTCATCCAGGGGATGAATTCTCAGCTCCCCCAAGGCTCTGATTTGCACAGGTCAGTCACACAGTGCTCTACATCTGTCTTTGTAATTCTTTAGCTGCTCTGACTGCTAAATTGCTTTGGAATGTGGGTTGGTGTTTGCAGGAGGCAGGATAAGTAGGTAGAAAATATAATATCCATGACAGTGGGAGTGTTCTGGAGATACTGGGAGTACCTGTAGGGGACTCTGCAGTCTTGCTGCATATTGAAGACTACAGTATTCAAGGTATTGGGGGAAAATATTTCCCCAAGGTATTGGGGAAAAATATTTTCAAATAATTTTTTATACTTAGATCTCCTGAATAAAAAAATTTGTGTAATAGAAGACTCTGAAATCTGAAGTTTATTTTCTGAAATGAGAGTTGAAGGACACTTTTTTTACTGTCATGCAGAAAACCATAGCAGAGCTATCCTGCCTTTAAATAAATATTATAAAAATATTGATATCTAAGTGCTTTTTTATCAGATCTGTAGCAAAAATAATATTCCACAGAATTAAACAATTAAATAACTACAGGAGGTCAAAAGTAGATACAGCTTTCACTACATGCCAAGTCAGTTATTTTTCAAGTTGCCCCAGTTTTTTATTTGACTAAGGAAAACAAGAAATTAAAACTTTATCATTTAAATAGAAGGATTAATGATATGAATAACAAAAGTTTATTACAAAGTCCTTTGAAAAAACAATAATTGAAGAAGGCCTTGAGATGTTGTGTAGGAAATCCAGTCATATTTGTAATAAATGTAATTCTTTCCTTGCCATTTAGAGGTTATTCTAATTTTCCTTTTATCTGGGTATTATATGCTCAAGTATATTTGCTGCAGTAAAGTGCCTTGAAAGCAATTTAGGACTGGTATGTCCATGCTCTTAAATACATCCAACAGCATGTGCATGCCTACACAATATAAATAAAGGTTTTAGGGCCCTGATCTCGTGGGATATCTGTGCAAATGATGTCCATGGACCTTAGCAGCACACTCTCAGATTAGTTATAAAAGTGGCTGTGGCAGATCTTTATGACAAGCAAGTGACCCAGCTGTAGTGCCATGAGATCTGCACTCAGGACTCCAATCCTGTAATGCTACACAAACATTTCCTTTAAAGCATGTGCCAGGATGGAAAATTAATCTCAGGAAAATGTCAGCACAGAAATGTCATAGCAAATGCTGCATTTGGGGATTAAATAAATAAAGGCAAGGAAAGTCTTAGAGGAAGTCCTTCCCTTTTTGTAAAGGCAGTGAGCCTTCTCAGCTTCCACTGAATTTGCTGTGGTTGTGCTTGGGACTTGCAGGACCAAAGCCCAGATGTGTCATTAGCAGCTTTACACAGCAGGAAGCTCTCCTCCAAATCCATGATGTGGATTCAGATCCCACATTGCCACATGGTTAGAAGCAGTGCTGGCTTTTGGCAAATATTTTTGCTGATGTCAAAAAACGTGAATTGAGCAGCAATAGAGCATTTCTTTACCTGTTAAAATTCTCCTGGTGTGTAATGCAGTAGCATCAGCCACAGAGCAGTAGAGATCTAACAAGACTGGTTAAATTTTTGAACTGGATTCTATGAAGTGTAATTTGGTTGTTGTTTTTTAAGGCACAAGCTTTTGTATCTTGGTATTCACTCAAAGTATAGATGCTTTTCAAGAGATGCTTTTCTCCTCTTTAAATATCAGCCAAATGATTAAAGTGAGACAGAAGCTGTGGGCAGCTGTGGGAACACCTACCTGGTTACAGATGATCACAGAATGCAAATTTGTCACCACTTTCACTGGTTGCTCTTATGGAATAAAGTGTTGCTGATGGCAAGGCTGAAATCTTGTATTGCCTTTTACTGACAAGATGTCATTTCAATTTTTTGATGACAACTCAGCTAAAATCTCAAACTTCCCCTTGTTCTGCAATGAGTACAACTGAGAAATTGTGTATTGTTTGCTCAGGTACAATCTTAAGCAAGAATCAAATTCTGAAGCAAGTACTGTGCCTAGGCATTTATTCCCCTCAGTTAGTAGGGCTTAAAGCTGTCTGGTTTTGCTGGCATCCCATGGAATTTCACTCTGTCAGGAACTCAAGTCAAGTGAACATAGGTTTTATTATTTATTGAACATATGCTTCTTTTATTCCATGGGAAGAAATTGTCATTTCTTTCAGTCCAAACAGACAGGTCACTCAATACAGGTATCAAATCACATTTATTATTTACCAAAACCATTATTTATATTGATTTTTAAAATTTGTTTATCTCCACATTACTTCCTCCTGTAGTCATTTTTCATGGTTCAAGTAAAGTTGTAAATAGTGACCTGCTTACTTTGGCTTGCCCTGTTGATAATTTCTGATCATCATTTATGTTATTTAGTAATTCAGTGCAGTGTAAGTGACATGAGAAAGGTTTCAAAACTGTTGTCTGAAGTTTTAACTTCCCTGTATAAAATTTGCTGAAAATGCAGTATATAAAGTTTGCAGCATATGACCTCTTGGTTATTCATTGTTGTCCTGAATTTTCAGGTGTGACTTATTTGATATTTTATCACAATTATATTAAATTTTTTAATTATTATTTTATATGTTTATTTTTCAGGTCTGGCAAAATGTCTCAGCAGAGAAAGAGAATTTTCATGTGGCCTTGAAAAAGGAAGAAAATCAAAGCACCCAGGAGTGTGATTCTCAAGATGTAAGAGTAGCTCACTTGTAAAACAAGGCCTAATCTGGGTTGTATGAAAACATGAAAGCTTTAGGTGACTGTCAGTGGGACTTCTCCTATTCAGGGTGGTGGACATATTTTACAAGCCCACTGTGTTCTGTATTAAAGTGCTGAGGAGCAAATGCTCTTTGCTTTCAGTCTGTGCAAATATATATTATCAAGGTTTCTATTAAAACCTGCTTAATGGAACTGGTAGAGCTGTTGCAGGAAGAGGAGTGGTGGGAAGTGTCATTTGATGTTTAACCAATTCAAAAATTTGTTTGTTCCTGGTTGAAGCATTGCCTGCAGTCTAGTGAGATGCAAAACCCTTGTTTACACATAACTATATTTATTACTAATTTATTTATGTCTAATAATCAGGTACAGCCTTCACAGATGCTTTGTTTAACAAAGCAAAGCCCTTGGGGAGGTGTAAGACATGACAGTAGAACAGTTGAAAGGATGTGATATCATTCACTGCCCGTCTAGAAAAGCTGTAAGCTGTGTTTTTGCTAGGACAGCTCTGACAGAAAGCTAAATCTGCTGCTTTTACTCAGTCAAACAGCATGGAATGAGCCCTTAACAGAAACCTCCAATGCATGGATTGTGGCTGTAATTATAAAGATACAAATAGAACAGGGAAAAAAAGCAGAAAAAATGAGCAAGACAAATTTTGTTGTGAGAGTCTGCTCTGACTATTGAGGATTTTCTGCTCAATAGTTCAAAAAGTATAGTACTACTCTGACTAATTTGCAGGTGAAATAAATAAAATATTCAATATATAAAATATTCAATATATAGTGAATATATTGTTATATCTTAAGATAAAAAAAAATCCTGTGGAGGTGACTGAGTAACTTGCTGTTAGTGATCATGACAGTGTGAAGAAAATTCTGGAAAAAAAAAATCCTTTATAATTCAGTATACAATAATTATCCATTTATTACAAAGGTAATAAATTCAGTTATAAGTTACCTCCCTTCTGCCACATCCTCTACAGAACAAGGAGAAATTGCATCTCCATAAGAGTGAATGCTTTGCTGTTGCACATTTTTTAATATCTAAAGGTAAAGGAAACTTCAGTTGTTAATAAAATTTGAAGGAGGAGAAGAAATGTAAAATTATGAAGTTGGAGTGAACTCCATTTAGATTATGACTAGAGGTTAGTTATTCCTTGGAAAAGTTGTGTAAGGCTTGATGAAATGTAGAATACTTTCAGTACAGACTGCAATAATTTAGGCTAAATACTTGTGTCAGAAAGTTTAAACAGCTCTTTTTTACAGAAGTGAATTCATTAAAAGAGAAAGAAAAAGAAAATAACTGTTAATACATTTCAAAAATCCAAAGACTATTTAATTTCTGTATCAAGTACTGTGATGAAAGACACCTAAAAGATTCACTTAGTAATTCTTATGCATGTAACATATCATTTTAAAGCACCTGTTTGGTATTGCTAAAACATGAAAGAATTTATAAAATTAGTTCTCTGTTGTCATATTAGATTTTTTGCTTTGTCCTTATAGAATCTTCTCTGATAAATAGAAGTGATAGTGCTTTTATTTACTGCTTGAATTTCCTGCAGTAAACAAACACTAAATGTTCATTAATCATTCAGTGACAAAGGACTGGAGTATTGGAGAAAAACTTGTACACATTTCTAAGCAACTACTGCATTTTGCTTTATTTTCTCAAATCAGTTTCAGTTTCAGAGCTTTGATCACATTGCACTCTCCAATTGTTTTCCAAAGGGTGTAACAAGAGAAAAAAACAGCCATTTTTATAACAAAATTTCAAATTAATAAAATCCTTAAAGTAAATTTGATTCTGTAAATGAGGACCTTGAGAGCCATCTGATTTCCCTATTCAGTGACTTTATATTCCTTTTCAGGGATTATTACACCTAAGAGATCCAGAGTTTAGACAAGAGAATAGCAATAGAGAAGTTCTAACTGTAATGCTGATTTTCTACTATTTTTTTACTATTTCCTCACCCATAAGAGACACTTGTAATTAATTTCCCATTCTCTAGGACCACTTGTAGAAGTAAACTTCACTGTTGGTGATGAGGTTTAAACATGAAGTAAAAAAGCTGGATAGGTGTCAAGTTTCAAGCTGTTAAACTGTCACAGGACTGTGTTGTTGAAGAGTGTTGCAGGGATGATGGGAGTCTGGGATAAGCTTGGCTATGAAAACTTTGTTCCATGACATGGTGATTTTTTTTTTTTTTTTTTTTTTTTTTTGAAAACTGAATATTTTTGGAAAAAAAATCTCTGACATTTCTATTGGCAGGTTGCCAAGACATGCTTGGGGAATCGTAATGATTCAACATCTCGTTTGAAGGCAGCAGAAACAGGCACAAGCTTTCAGGTATTCCCTTTCAGAGGAATTGCTGGGGCTGTACTAAAAGGTCTTGTGAAATGCACTCACTTGAAGCATACTTCCACATCCTTCACCAAGTTCTGTCTCAAGAGAGAAGGCTACTTAGTTCAGACTTTGCATCTGACTGCAGTTCATCTGTTCAAAATGTTTTCTGGCTGGTAACAATTTGGAAACTATTCAATATTTTAAGAGCTCGTAGTCAAATGAATCAGTAGTCAAATTACTTAATTTGGTAGTGTGATGTCTGTATTCCTGGAAGCAGGAGTAGGGAGAGATTTCCAAAATAATTAAATATTAAATACATATATAATTGGTTTATATATGTATATATATATATATATATATATATACACACATATATATATACATATATATATATATATATATATATATATATATATATATATATATAATATGCATTGATTTGAAGCTGTATGCAGCATCAGACTTGTATGGTTTTGCCCTAAAGAAAGCATAATTTTTAATTATGCTTTCTTTATTAAAGGTCAGGACCTTTTTCTAGGGACAATTCCATTGCCATGGAATTTTAACATACTTTTCTTTATTTCTGCTTATGTATATATTTATCTGTATGGTATTCTGTACCATGTTTTTACCTCTACAGAAGTTTCACAGCCCTCCATGGACTACACCTGAAGATAAAAAATCACCTGAAAAAAAGGAGAAAAAATACGAAGAATCAGTTAGTACACCAGGAAAAAACCTCTAAATGCTACTAATCTACATTGAAAACTGCCAATCACTTCATCCTCGTGTTCTGTTAGCACAAAGGCATGAAATGTCCCTGGTTTCTAAAGCATGGATTTTTCACTATTTTATGAATGTCTGTAAATTAGTCTAGAACAGACCAGTTAGTACCTTACAGCAATAATCCAAAATGGATGTCTGAAGAAATGCTTTGTAATGCAGTCCAGGTTTTGAATTCTTGTTCTACCTTATCAGTGATTGTATACTGTAAATTACCTTCTTTGTAAACAACAGTCATTCTCGAGTCTATTTCTCAGTCTGTTTTATTTCATGTAATTTTGTGGCAGATTAGGTTCTAATATTAAGGGGCGGGGGGGGAAGATAGCTGTGTAACCACATCTGAAGTACAATCCTTAAGTGCAACTGTAAAAAGAGAACTGTGTGCGTGGGGGTCCATGTATACTTACCTTTTAGTACTTCCATCTCAAATCTACTTACTTACACAATAAAATATGTTTATTTTGTTCTTTTTTTCCTCACTGCTGTCTTACCTAGTCCATTTCTGAGCACGGAAAAGCTGACAGAATTGGAGTTTAAGGGATGGAGAGAGAGAGAGGATCATAACTTTAGGGGATTCAAGCAAAAACAATTTGCAGGTGGTGCTGAGTTACAGTTTCCTAGCTTGGATGGCAGCCATGGGAAGTCAGTTTCATCCCCTATATTTGTGCTGATCTCAACAGGATAAAATATACTTTAAAGGATAAAGCCCTCTTTTGTCCACTACAGTTGGCCTTTGATCACTCCATCAGGGAGGATTGATTGCAGTGGATTCTTTCAGTTTCTCCTTGGTCACACACTCTCTGAGAAGAAAGCAGAAAGAAAGGGAGGAGAAGAGAGAATGTTTTGCTTGTTTGTGTGTGTGTCATTATTGGTCAAATTTAAGAATTCATATGCCATATCTTTTTGAGATGCAAATCTTTCCAGAACAGTTGGAATAGTAAACTGCCTGATGCAATGCTGTGCTATCCCTAGCAAGAAGTGTTTTAAGCATTTGTACCTTGTAAACTTCCACCTTTGTCTTAATGCACATCTCAGCACATTTTTTACTAGATTTAAAGTAGTTATAATAATTTACATTTTCTTGCTTTGTATCAGTTTAAAAGCAAATAGACAAATCTTTTATTTGACTTAGTGGTGCTGTCTTCAGTTTTAGTATTTAAGATTTTACCTCTCATTCAACAGTCTCTCCTTCAATACCTGCCTTTTCCTTGCTGGTGTGAATAATCTTTCACCCTGACACTTTGTATATGCTCTACTCAAAGGTAGAGAGTTGCAATTTGTCTGCCTTGAGAAAATACAATTTTAAAAAGAAAAAAAACCCTCATGAGCTGACCAAATAATGACAAAGTACAGCTTAAGACTATCCATGTAAATAGTCAAAAGAAGCGAAATCATGGCCAAAAAATATAATCAGAAAACAGATGTGGCTTTTTGCATCTGAAGACAGTCTGCTGTCTTTCAAAATATTCAATGGGCAAGAGACTTGTGATCTTCTCATATCTACAGCTGGCATTAATTTCTAGTGATGCCAAAAGCAACTTTTCTTTGCAAATGACACACCTTAACTGAAAAGGTCACTGAAACTCTGATTTAGTCATCAAGTTCCAGAAACACAACAAGGTCATAACTTTCTTGCAGCACAGTGGCTTCCAGCTCCTCCTGTCTGTCGCCCATGCTGCAGGTGTTGATTTGAAGGCACCTCAGCCTGCCTGTCAGCCATGTCACCCTCCCAGAGGAACACCCCTTTTCTTCCTTTGACATAATTTTCTGGTGTCTTCCCTGTCAGCTTTTACCTCTCCTTTCCTGACAAAGCCAACCCTAGGCTTGCCTTGACCTCTCACTTCATTGCCTTGCATGCCCATCTCCTCTCTTGACTTGCTTACAGCTTTTGTCCCTGGCCTTGCTCAGCTTTGCCTTGCCTTTCCCATCTGAGCCTTGCCTTTCCTCACTTACACTTCCATGTCCTCCCCTTGCCCTTCCCACCACGCCGTTGTCTTGCTTTGCCATAGTCACTTACACTTCACCTTGACTTTCCTACCTCTTTTTTCCTTTGCCTTGCCTTGCTTTCTTCTCCTAAGACTCTCATTGCCTTGCCTACCCTTACCTTGCCCTGTTTTGCCTTTCTCTAATTGGTAGACTGCACCTTTTATCAGAAACACCAAAGAGAAGTGCTTTCCTCCCCAAAGAGTGGAACTGATGTTCTCTGGCAAGAGCTCGCCACCAACATTTAGCAATAAAGACCACACAAATAGAAAGACCCCACATGAAAGGTGCTAGGACAGAAATTCCTCCTGCTATCAGCTCCCTGGGCAGCCCATGAAACACTAGCATTGCATGCTTTGCTTCCCATGGAAGAGAACTTCCTGAATTTTTCAAAGGCCTGATGAAAATTAGGTTTTGGCTTACAACAATGCATATATTCAAGGACTGCTCTCACACAAGAGAGAGAAGGACAGAAGGAACTTGTTGGCATTTATTTCCCATGGGCAGCTTATAACCTACAATTTAGACACTAAGGCTCCATGCTTTCCTTTCCAGGGAAAAGACCTTTCTGACACTTCTGCAGGCAAGCTGGGAAATGAGGATACAACCTCCAATAATTAATACATCCAAGGATTGCTGCCACACAACAGAGAAGAGAAGAGATTGGTGGCATTTACCTCCCATGGACAGCTTATTAGCTCACCTGAAACACGGTGGGTACATGCTTTCCTTCCCAAGGAAAAGCTCTTTCAACAGGCTAGCAATGATTGATGATAAAGACTGGGGAGTATTGCTCCTACACAAGGACAGAAGTGATTCTTCAGCATTTACCTACATCAACATCCTAGAACATGCACCTAAAACACTGCAGTGACATCCTTTCTTTCCCCTGCAAAAGCATTTTTTTACACTCTCAACAGCCAGCACCAAAACAAGGATACCACCTCCAGTAATGAATGTGTCCAAAGATTCTTCTCACACAAAAGTGGCAGAACAGAAGTGGCTTGCTGGCACTGACTGCCCCTGGAAGGCTACATGTGAAACACTGAGGCTGTATGCTTTTCTTCCCTGTGAAGCCATGCACCAACATTTAAATAATGCAACCAAGAATGAGCATGCCTGAGCACAGTCCAAACACAAAAGTGGTGGGACAAAAATGTCCTGCTGATCCTTACCTCCCAGGGCAGGTAGAGATGTAATCTTTGCAATCTGTACATGAAGCACTGTGGCTACATGCTTTCATTCCAATGGAAAAGCCCTTGTGGACCTACAAAAGTGCATGCTGAGGAGGAAATTGCACATCAGCATAAGGTGGGTGCACTCTACATGTTGCAAGGGAAAGGTGTGTGCCACTTCACATTCAAATACATGTTTGAAAATAAGAGTAATGTCAGCGAAATCATTCTGTCCTGGAACATCTTGTTTGAGAGTAGCGACAAGACTTTTTCCACGTTGGATCTGCATATTTTGTGGCTTAAAAACACCACGATGCATTTGCTTCTTTGGTGAGTGCACCCTGCCATCTAGCGGAGCTAGTGAAAGGCAGCTGTCCTGGTTTAGGGCACATTTTGGAGGAAACCTCCAAAATGTGGGTGTTGGGGTCCCTCAAGACAGCAAGTCCAAGTGGCCCCCTCCCCCAACTGGTTTGGGAAAAGATTTCCTTGGAGAAAAGTGGAAAAAACCTGTTTATTTAACAGGCAAAGCATTCACCAGCACAGAAACTGCACGATATTAAACAGTAAAACCTCTTGCAGGTCTGGAGAGATGACAAATTCCCCTCGTGGGCTGTAGCCTGTGGTCAGTCACTCCAGGACAGCAGCACTGGGAAGGTAAAAGCCAACAAGTGCTTTCTCCTGGCACCCTTGGTGTGGGATCAGTAAATGGAGCAGGTCCTTTTTGGATCCTGCATCGGCGGGAGAGAAGAAATGTGCAGGTACACAAACCTGAGAGAAAGTGAATAACGCTGTGTTATGTGAGCACTTTAGGGACTGGGAAAGGAAGGCAATGCCTACAAATGTCATTTTGTTCCAGGATCTTGCTTTTGGGAGCAATTGCTGGCTGGTTTAAATTTTAAATATCATTTCTACAAGGTAGAATGTGCTGCTGAGAGGAGAAGCACATAACACCAATGTGTGTGCTGCAGTTCCAGGGGAGTGAGGGAAAGGAGAAGCCAGCAACAGCTTTCTCCTCTTGCCCATTTTGTGTACAAGGTTTTTGTGGGATATTTTCAATCTTGTAGCGAGGGTCTGCAAAAGTGAAATAAGTTGCTATTACATACAGCTGGAGGGGAATTGATATTGCCCCTTGATTATTGTGCAAATTAAACATTTCAAATGGACACCGAAGAGCTTATGCAAATTCCTTCTCAGTTCAGTAACTGCTGCCACCATTAAAAAAGTCCTAGAACAAAAAAGAGTTCTGGGCATCACTTTTCCCCTACAGTCTTAAACTGCACAACACACATTGTTGCTATGCTTTTCACTTTCACCTGTATGCACTCTTATATTTTTTTCTCTCTCTCTGAGTCCAGCCCTATAATTTTAATCTGGCCAAAGAGTGACAGGGACAAAACAGTTTTTGGGTTTAACATACACATCAAAGAATATCAACAACAGCACACCACCAGGGTTTTGAGCTTCCCTGTCCTACCCTGTGTACTACCACATTCTTTCTAACACACAGGTTTTAGAACAAATGGCTCTGGCAGCTTTCCTGTAATCTGCACACACATAAACCACATACTGGAGCTGTGGTTTTTGTTTCCAGCTCTATATACCTTTACATTTTATCACTTTTGCAGAGTCCACCTACAAAATCAAAAATGTCTGGCAAAAATCTTAGTCACAAAAAGAGACCAGAAAAATTTTGCTGGCTCCTCTTTTAACTTGCATCCTCTGAATTTTAAGCCACACCATGGAGCTATGCAGTTTCCTATTGGACTGCATGAACTGTTGTGGAGCTGAGCTTCAAAACTTAACAGGTTTAGTAAATTGTTACCATACTAAATGTCCTAGAACAAAAAGCCAGAGTTTTTCACTTTCTTCTTGCAGCTTATAAACTGCTCCACACACTTCTGCATGTTTTCTTCCTCAGTCCTACGTAAAACTGTACATTTTCAGTCTTACAAAAATAAAAACAAAAAATTTCAGCAGCTAGTCTCACAGACCAAGGCCCAGAAGAAAGAGCGAGTGCTGGATTGAACCTTTCTTTTTCAACCTATAAACTGCACTGCCAACAATAAGGCTATTCTCTTTCCTTCCCAGATATTTGCAGGATCTCGTTCTTTCAGCCTTGAAAACCAAGAAAAACAGAATCCAACACCTCACCCCTCCTCTTACTGCTCCCAAACAAAGGTGCTAGGAGAAAAAGATCTTGGCTTTTACCCTGCCTCTGTCACTGTTTAACAGTTCCACTGGATGATAATGTTTATTTGCAAAACAAGCAAATGGACAATGGCTAACTAAGCAACTCAGGGTACAGATCCAAAGCTGAAAACATCACTACTCAAACACAGCATGTCAGGACACAAAGATGCTTGGTTTCAATATGTGGATTCAACAAATGAAATTTATAGCTGAGTTCACCTATTGAACACAATCCAGGGCTTGCTTCCACAAAAGAGTTGCCAGGTTAGAAAGCATTTAGCAGGCCTTTACCTACCATTGACACCCAGGAGAGAACCAGAAACACTAGAGCTGGATACTTTCCCTCCTATGGAAAAGAACTTTCAAACACTTTCAAGAGCACACTATCAAAATTTGTATAATATATCCAGTAATAAATATGTCTGAGGATTGCTCCAACACAAAATTTTCAGGATAGAAAAAACCTGATGGCCTTTGCCTTCGATGGGCAGCTGCAGTAGAGCAGTTGTTTCCCTTCCTAAGGAAAGGGACACCCAGTTTCAATATTTGGTGTACAGCTAACACTGAATAATTCTACAGAATTGCTCCCACTAAAAGATCCCTGGACATAATGATCTTGGTGTCCTTTACCTCCCATGAGAGTATTTTATCATCTATACCTGTGGTGAGGAAAACATGGAGAGGCACAGCAGGAGTTGTGTGCTATCCTACATTTGGATTGCAAAGGGCATGAAAACCAGTGGTGGATGGACATTGAAGGTGTCAGAGGAAAGCTGAGGAAAAACCATGCACAAAACACAGTAGCTCTGTAGGGTAGTGCTGAAAAGCAGCAAAGCTGAATGCCACGGATGGGCTTCAGGTGCTGTCCAGATCATACAAGGTGAAGAATGAAACATTAGTGAGTGGTGCCATCCCTTTTGGACCCTGACTGTGCAAAACTGAAAGCTTAGGACAGTGCCTAGAGCTGAGAAGGAAAGTGCCCATAGCAGGTGCTATAGTTTTATGTGCTCATGGTTTTATGAGTGCAGTTGAAATTATAGGCAGCAAGATGTTCCTTAGCTGGTACTTTTGTAAGCTCTGTTTTTGCCTGAAGTTTTCATGTTTGCTAGCGGGCTCTGAGAGATTGAAAAGACTGAAAGAGAGTTCTCTTGAGAAAAAAAAGAAAAGTCTTACAGCAGTGAAAAGCCACTGCTGGCTTTCAGAGTCCTTTTGCTGATTCTGGTGCTGTGTTGAATGCTTTGGACATAGAATGACTCATCCAGCATGTGCTTCACTCCTGCCACATTTCCCTGAGTGAAAGTTCCAAGGAGAGCTTGGACTCTGTGGAGCAGAAAACACATGAGTGTACCTAGAGCTGAGGAAAAACTGTGCACAAACCACAGTAGTTCTGTAGAGTAGACATACTGAAAAGCAGCAAAGGTGAATGCCACAGCTGGGCTTCAGTGCTGTCCGGATCACATACGGAGAAGAACGAAGCTTCCCTGTGTGAGCCTTCCCCTGTGCCATTCTGTTTGGATCCTGACTGTGTGAAACTGAAGCTTAGGATGGTACCCAGAGCTGAGAAGGGAAGTGCCCATAGCAGCTGTGTGCTCGTAGTTTAATGGATGCAGTTGAAACTGTAGGCAGCGAGCATCTTTCTCAGCTGGCACTTTTGTGAGCTCTGTTTTTGCCCGATGTCTTCAAGTCTGTTAGCAGACTCAGGGCAAAAAGCTTTGTTAAAGTTTGTTTTTTCCTTTGCGTGTGGTGTAAAGAAGAGTATGCAGTTAGAAGGGGAAGATCAGAGAAATCTTTGTGTGCTGCACAGTAGATTTGAGAGCTGAGACTTTTGCAAGTGGGCGCTGCACTCGGTGTGTTTCCGAGCTGGGCTGGCTGCGTTTCCCTCGTTTGAGAGCAGACAGTGCCATCGTGTGTTTCTTTTTGACGAGTGCTGACAGTGCCCAGGAAAAAGGAAAGAGCTTTCCTGGCCCTGACCCATTCGTGTTGGGGCTGTGCAGGGAAGAGCTCCGCCGTGGATCCTGGCTCTTGGAGACTGACAGAATGGGCTCCTGCATGTAGCAGAGGAGGAAGGGGAATTGTTTCACTGCTGGCTGAGCAGGTTATAATCAGCAAAAAAAGGCAATTGCAGACAAAAAGATAAAACAATTCTTTCTTTAGCTGAGGACCAAGGACAAATGATCTAAATCTCAAGCCCAAGGGCACAAACAACATGGGCTGAGGTGAGAAAAACAAGAAGAATGGGACTTCATAAGCGAAAGCTATAACTGGACAATTAACTCAAGAATAAAATGGACCAGAACTGATAAAATTGAGAGACCCCGTGACCGGTTGTCCATTTTGTGACCATTTTGGTTCATCCTGGGTGTAGCCCTGGCTGGGCTCTTGTGCTGCCCAAGGTGGATCCACTGAGGCCTTGGGCTTGTGGCCTGGAGTGGCTGCCGGCTGGAATTCCACCTTGTGCTGGCTGGAATTCCACCCAGACCTCAGCAGCCACCAGTGCCAACTCGGGCTGCTTTGACAGTGCCAAGTGCCTCCTGAAAAGTGACCTCAGAAACCTGGGCTGCTGAGTTTTGTTTGCCAGGGAAAAGGGGTGGAATTTTTTTTCAGGGTCCTGTTGCCTGGAGCAGCCGGCTGGCTCCTGAAATTCCTCATTGCACAGGATGCCTCCCAGACCCAAGCTGGCAGCAGTGCCAACTCGGGATTGTCTGATAGTGCCATTTGGCTCCTGCAATCTGCCATCAGGGCTGGTGAGTTTTGTTTCCCAGAGAAAAGGGCTGGCATTTTGTTTTCAGGGGCCTGTGGCCCGGAGTGGCTGGCTAGCTGCTGAAATTCCGCATTGCGCAGGATGCCTCCCAGACCCAAGCTGGCACCCGTGCCAACTCAGGCTGGTTTGAGAGTGCCAAGTGCCTCCTGCAAAGTGACACCAGGAACTCAGGCAGGTGAGTTTTGCTTACCTGGGAAAAGGGCCGGCGTTGGTGTTCCAGGGCCTGTGGCCCACAGCAGCCGGCTGGCTCCTAAAAATCCGCATTGCGCAGGATGCCTCCCAGACCCAAGCTGGCACCAGTGCCAAGTCAGGCTGGTTTGAGAGTGCCAAGTGGCTCCTGCAAACTGACACCAACAACCTGGGCTAGTGACATTTGTTCCCCAGGGAAAAGGGCCGGCGTTGTTGTTCCAGGGCCTGTGTCTCAGGAATGGCAGGCTGGCGTCTGAAATTCCGCCTTGGACAGGATGCCTCCCAGACCCAAGCTGGCACTAGTGCCAACTCGGGCTGGTTTGACAGTGCCAAGTGGCTCCTGCAATCTGCCATCAGGAACCCGAGTAGGTGAGTTTTGTTTCCCAGGGAAAAGGGCTAGCTTTGGTTTTCAGTTTAATAAATCCCTACTTTATTATTTAACTCTGTCCAGTCTCTGTTCTAGGTCAGCCTTCACAAGGCATCAATTTTTGGTGACCCAGATGGGGCAGAAGGCATCTGGAAGACCCCTGGACCAGAGCCAGAGGAGCACTCAGCTCTTGGCACGCCACTCGTGAGGGCACTCCTGCGTGGCAGGCGAGAATTCTCCCACTGAACCCCAAATGCATCACAAGGCATCACTGGAAATCCCCTTCCTGTGGCTTCTGCCTTTGAAGTGGGTCAAGGGGTGACAGAAGGAAGAATCCTCCATATTTGCAGGATGTAAAGGTCTTGGCATGAGGTTGTTTCTGGTACTCATCAGGGAAACATCAAATAGCACGTGGTTCAGCACTTGGAGTAGGGAGCGCAGGGTGCTGGCCCATGATGCTGGGATTTAGATGACCTTCTGCCATGTGGGAAATAAAATTCTCAGGAGACACTTGATGCTCTTAAAATATACTTGGAACAATGTTTGTGCTGACTGAAAGTCATCTCTCATTTCGAGTTCCCACAGGGCAAAATTGTTTATCCTAACAGAAATCATTTCACTAATTGATTTCACAACTCCTTTCCTTGAGTTTCAATTTTTGTCTTTGCCTCTCCTGAGCTGTCATGGGTTTCCCTGCCTATGAAATTCCAGTAAATTTTTTAATGAAATGGGGAAAATTTAAGGATTTGTTTAGCATAAAGTGTAACATCGTCTTTAATAGGTGGATCTGAGAAATTACACATTTAGTTAATTTTAACTGTAATTAATAACACTTGTGCTTTTCACATTAATTTATTTAGATTTCTAAGGTGGCAGATTCTCATCAGTAGTCATTTTTATTATTTTTGATTCCTGAGGAAGGGACTTAGCTGTATAAAACCTTCCATTAGCTGTGATATAAACAAATCACATCATGCTTTACCATATGCCATTATTGCTTGACTAGTTCTTGTATTTCATATTTAAGATTTCTGCCATCTTATTCATTGTGTTTCCATTGCAATGCTCAAAGACAGCTCTTCCATTTCTAGCCTAGATTCTTAATTATATTTAGGCCTTGAGCCAGAGATAAGTCCATGCTAAAAAAATGTTTGTGTGTATCTTGGAAACATTATTAGAATGGTGTTAACCGGGTTCATGTATTACATGTCATACAGGCAAAACCAGCAGCCTTTTTCCCCAGAGCAAGTAATAACCCTTATCTGATTCATTCTCCAAAGAACTGCTGGCTCCAAGAGCTATTTGATAACCAGTGAGAGGGATTTTGCTGACAAAAGTAAGTTACAAGTTTTCAATCCAACAAAAAAAATTTAATGTGCATACCTAAAATCAATGGGATAATTCCTCTGTTGTAAACAGGTGTTTGCTGGACTGAGGCTTAAAAGCTCAATGGATGCAGTGTGAAAGGTGTGGATTTTGCTATGGCTTGTGTGAATTGCACAGGGGAAAAGGATTAATATTAAAGTCTTAATGGCCGTATTAACTCTGCCTTCAAGTGCAGAAATACATATTTTGATTGTTCTTGATGGTAGCATAAGTATATATTGCTAATAATCTGTAAAATCACAGAAATTCCATCAATTAAGCTATTTTTTCTGGTTTTTGTTGGAAAAAAATACCTCAGTGTCTGTGGAGGCTGTGGGGACATGTGTCAGAACTACACACTGTGGTTTAGTGTGTAGTTCTGACACATGTACCCACAGTGACTCACACTGTGGTTACAAATGTCTCTTGCAGAGAGTTTCTTCTCCAAGCAGCTACAGAAAGGGGTAAGACTTTCTGGATGGTTCTTGCTAAATGCTGCTTTTCCATTTCAGTTGGAACAAGGCTGATGGATGGCCATGATAAAGTAGAGAGAATGCTCCAATGCACTCGTCAAGTTTCCTGTCCATCAAAGCAGAGAAAAAAGAATCAATTGAACGTTATCTCATCATCACCACGTGGGAAGTAGCAGATGAGAGGAAAGAGGTGGACCATAATCATATAGCCTACTCTTGGTTTTGGATATTAAATGATGGGGAGATGGCAGAGGGAGAAGAATGTAAGGCAGAGGAGTTTTATGTTAATTTTGCCAACATCGAGCATGTATGAAGCTCTGGCAATATGAAATCCTTGCACTATAATGATGTTAGAACTCGTGCTGTCTAAGACAACAGAAACAGATGACAACATTCCTCCACTATGTTTGACAAGATGTTTTTTGTATTTCCTGCTCCCTCTGAAAGGCTTTTCAAGGAAAAGAAATAATTTAACACAAAGGAATACTGAGACAATAGAATAACTAGAGGAAGAAGGATGGATTCAGTCATATTTTGATTTAAATCAGAAAATGAATTCCCAGTGTATTTTCCAGTACACAGTTTTAAACCCAGCTGTTATTTTTCTGGCAGAATAGCAGTGGCTTGGAAAAATGTTGATTTTGCAGATGTGTATCTTATGTCAATCCCTCAGTATTTGAAGGGAGGCTGGACAGGTGAGCTGATTTCTGGGGGGCTCTGTGGTGATGCAGAACTCATTCCATGACCATGAGCTGTCCAGTGCTGCCCTGTGTGAGGGCTGCCTGGCTGCCCAGTGGCACAGCAGGAACACTTAGCAAGGGCTAAGGCTAAAGCTAAGTAGAGATACAGGAGCAACACAACCCACCTTCAGTGGGTATGATGAATTTTGTTTATTTTGGCGTCGTGCTTTTCTGGTGCCATTAGATTTTTTTTTTGTGGCTAAGACCACAATATATTTAGGGGAGCTGGAGTTACTAGAAAAGCCATTACACAAATGTATGACTGCTACCACTGAAATCAATACACTGAGTCATAATCTTACAATAGCTGTATAGATATTTGTGCTTCTCTTTGGTAAGTTCTGCGAGTTCAACTTAAGCAACAGCTGTAAATCTATGGGGAAAAAAAAAGATCCTAAGCCTCATAATCATTTGGGATGTATAGGAAACTCTTTGACAAAGAAACACAATATTTATGCTGGTTTTTTCATTGTTTTATTCCATCTAACTAAAGAAATTCACATGGTTTGTAGTGAATATTTTTAAAAGGTAAAAGTACAATTCTTTCAGTACTGACTCAAATTTCCAAATGTTCCTAATGTCCTAATAAAAAATAGGTTGCTGAAATAGATTGCTCTTTTCTCTGCTTTGTTAAATCTTTGAAATGGAATATACATGGCTATGGTTTTTTGCATTAAAATGGAGATATATGTGTAGATGTATATATGCTCAATCTGCTGGAACAGCTTTCAAAGAAAATTGTGCCTGTTCTTGTTTAAATATAAAAATTGAATTATGTTTCCTTTTGATTTGAAGGAATTAGTGCTGCTCCAGTTGTCATAGAAACTGCAAATTAGAACAGTGTGTAGAAGATAACCATCAGTAGAAATTCTGAATATTGAATAGAGTTTTCTTAAGTTTCTACCTGAATGTGTCAAGTACAGCAGCTGCAGCACAATTTGATTGTTACTTAAGGCTTAATGGCAGCAATGGTTAGTACTTAAGTAAAAGGCTACTCTGCATTTGCTGTCTACCCTCTATCAAACAAATACTGAAATATGTTTTCTGCCATTGAAAAAAAATCCCTCTGATTTGTAACAGAGTACAGTTTGTGCCTTCCAAACCAAAGATAGAAGTTGAAGATATTCTTCTACAGTTAGATGAAAACATTTGTTATGAGTATATGGCCTTATCTTTATAGCTGAAGTATAGAAATTGGGGTTTAAAATTCTGTACTGAGTATCTACATAGACTCCAAAAATGTACTAGCTGTCTGTAAAATATGTAAACAAGAATATTATCAGATCGGTAGCTCTAAATAATACAATTACAGACACTGATGAAGTAATTGGGTATGAAATTAGTAATCATATGATTGTGTGGAATTGTCTGATCTGATTTGCATGCTTGTCTGTTAAGAATTATGCATGTTAATCAAGCTTGGTAAATAATTCACACTTTATCCTATAGCTAATTATTGTAACCTCATTTTTCTTGGTCTGCACTTGGCAGAAGTGCAGTATTTCCCTGAAATTAGCAATTTTTCAATAGTAATTACCTATATCAAGGGATAAGGTCTGGTTTTCAAACTTTTCAATGTACAGCAACTACCATTCAGTACCTGAAAAGTGTTTGCTAATTCTAATTGGTCAAACAAACTCCTTTTATCTCTTTTTCTCACCTGAATAAAATAATGCTTGGGTGTAGAGATTTGGTGTGAGAACATGCTTTAAAAACAGGCTTTCTGCATGTTTTTAATATGCTCCCCTTGCCTCCAAATCACAGCCTTTGTTGTCCTGGAGTCAAAATCATTGATAGTGGGGAGTGGAAGTAAAGATCAGCAGCTTGGTTGTTTACCATAGGAAGTAAATGAAAATTAGTAGGGTGAAAATTAGTACTGGGAAAATGTTTTCATGGGCTTAACACCAGAATTTGGCTCCAGGTAAATAATTAGATACCAGTGGGGCTCATGGTATTTTAAGACATCTACTGCTGTAGATTGGGCAATTACTGGCATCCAGTGATATTGCAGAAACCACAGTGACTCTGTTAATAAGGCATAGGTTTGGCTACTGGGGTTTGCCAACAAAAGAGAAACCTGAATGAGGCAGTGCACTAGCAAAGTGAAGGGAAGTGTGTGCAAGGCTTCTCCATGTGTATGGGTGCTATTCCCATCAGAATCTTGGGCCAGAACTAGAGGAATGCCAAATATTTTATAAAGGATCACATATCTGTCCCCAAAGGCTCGAAATGTGGAAACTAGACAGCCTTTTGAGAGCCTCAGTGCACTATGGGGCCTTTAAAGTTTTGAAAGCAGTAGCAGAAATTTGGATTGCTCTCTGGAATACTGTCCGCATTTAATAACAAGGAAATGGCAAAACAGAATTTGGTGGCAAGGAAGGTGAGCATCACAATGTTAATTTGATAGTCTGTGGAAGGAACACTGTATAATCTTTCCATTTTGGACTACTGTGTTTATTGATTTATATGCCAGAAAGGATATGTATCCCCACAAGCTGTAGGATTTTTAACAGACAGCAGATACAGTTGCAATAATTTTCCTAATTCACACTGAAAAATGTTTAATGCTGTTCTTATGGTATTTCTCTGCTGGGAGAGGTAATTCAAGGGGAATCAGCATTCAAACAAAATCAACATTTTCTTGACTAGATGCATGGTAGCTTTAAAGTGGAATAAGGATTAAAAAAACCCAAAAACTAAAAAAAAGGCAAGTTTTGAAATAAGTTTCTAATCTCAAGGAAGAGAGGAAGGAATTATCCCAGTGAAATCTTCAATTTTGCTGCTGCAGTTCAAAGAGTGAAGAGACCAAAGAGCTCTTTACTGTGTATCAAAGGACTGACAGCTTGGAGTTCAGACAGAGCTCTAAGTTCTGATCTAAGATTAATAAATATGCAAATGCTCAATCTTGAAAAAAAACCTTGTAGAATCCAATCTTTAGCTTATGAAATTGAATGTTTGTTTGAAATGACTGGTATATTTCAGCCTAATAAGGTGTCACATGGTAAAATTTGTCCAACTCAGACCACGTCAGGCTGCTGCCATCAGAAGATATTTCAGCAAACTCCACGTTACAAATACATGCTCTTCTTGAGACAAGGAACCATTTGGAATACCAGATGGAAAAACTGGAGGTCATAAAGATTGAAAGTGCCACTTTTAGTTATTTATAGCCGATGATATTTTGGAAACAGTGGGTGCCCACTCTCACTTATTTCTCTTCACAAGTACTGCAGGTCACTCCTTCATGGTCTTAACAAGAAAAGAATGGGAGATGGCATTTGCTAAATGCTCTAGAGCTGCAAATGGCTTTTCAATTGCTACACTCAGTCCCACCAATTCCCTGTAATGTCAAATATTTGTTTATTTTGACCTCATTTTTTTGCAAGTGGGTTCAGCCACTCTTCAAGGGAGAATGACCTGGCCAAAATCACAGTGAGACAGGCTTAGCAGCTGGTCTGCAGGCCAAACAACTGAGCTAACAGAAGAAGAAATTGATAAAAACTGGATTTATCCATAGCAAGGAAGAAAGCAAGGCTGTTAGCATGGCAACAAATAAAATAGACACATAAGGGATGCTTGCAATTACAGGACAGGTGCCTCAGTGAGCAGCATAAGTGGTTTATAATTTGTTGTAAACTCTTGCCAATTAATTCTTGACGCTAATTGCTTTGTACCAATAAAGTACAAAAAGCCATTGCTTTGTCCAATTAATAAAATGAAGTGTTTTGATGCAACTAATGACTTAAGATCAGGCTTTGTTAGGGGTATAAAACTTAAGAACAACTTGCAATGAAAGAGAAGCCATGGCTGTGGCTGCACAAGTGTGTGTGTTTGTCCTGTGTCCATCTCTACAGCAACAAGCAGAGTGCCAATTTTCAACTCACCTTTGCCAGGGTGATGTTCAGAGCTATATAAAATGGGGATGTCTTTTATTCTATAAAAATCTTATGCAAAATAACATAGAAACTTAATTTGCCTTTTACACTTACCTTAAAATAAAGTATCTGATGCCAGTCATCCATAACTAAATGTGGTGGGTTTTCTTTTAAATACAAATGGTTCTATTTTTGAAGAAAGAGCTCATGTATTTTGAAAATATCTCCAAGCATTTTGTTGTCATAGCTGTTTAGCTTAAAAATAGGCATTTCATGACCAGATTTTATCAACTCTCCAGGCTGCAGTCAGGAAGTTCAGCAGAATGCAACTGACAGTTCCAGGTACTTTTTCTGGAGGGAATGTATTCTACCTGTGGGCTTCATTTCAAGGTGTCACTCAAGGAATTTCTTTACATTTATGAAGTGTTTTAGTACTTTATGCCCTGCTTTTCTCCAAGCTTGCACTCTTTCCTGTAATATAGGGGCAGGATGAAGTATTTTGAGTGTGGAACTTGCAAGGAGATTTATAAAAATCTTAAAATGTTAAGGATACAGTTGTGAAATGTTTTGTTGTTTGGGATTCCCACAGAACAGAAGTTCTAACTCCTTCTATCATTTTCAGAGGGAGGAAATACTTTCAATCTTCCCACTTTAGTACAGTGGGCTCTTGTTCAGGATTTGGAGAGGTTTTATTTGAAATTTTATGAGAGCTCATAATGTTTCTCTAAGTTCTTCATGTAGGTTTTATTATTAATGCATGTCTAATACTTTGTATGTGTTGTCTTTTTATAAAGTCACTGGAGGGAAAAGACACAGACACTGTCAGTGATAGCCTGCCATGTTTATATTTGAATTTGTATCTTGAAAGGGAGGGAAAAGGGTGAAAAATCTATTTGTGGACCTTTTCACTGAGAAAATACTGCAGAGGAATGATTTCACTGCAGTCCTTTGCTCATGAAGAGAAGCAGCTTACAGAAATCTTTACAACAAGGGAATCTTTAACCCAGTGAAGCAGGGAGCTGTAAACCATACCTAGGTTCGAAAGGGAGGTTTCTAAAATTGGATTATTATTTAAACAAGTCTGCTGTAAGTCAGCAGTTGGATACTTCTCCTGAGTTCATGCATTTTGGATAAAAAATGTAAAAATTGTCCCTCCTCATTGACTGAACTGCTGATGTTGTAGATTCGAGGTTTTTTTCTGTCTTCTCATTTTATATTTTTAGAATTCCATTGAGAGCTTGCTGATCAACCCTCAAAACATCTGAGGAGTATCAGTTTTGCCCTGACAGATCTGCAGAACTGAGTTTTGTCCTAAAGTGTGGATACCCCTCCAGCATGTTTTATGTTTGAAAAGCATGGCATTACCTGTGGTGGGAGGAATGGAAATGGCATTGCTGTCAAGGGATTCTCCAAGGGGGATGGAATGAAGGGATGCTTGGCTAAGGACATGCACTGTGGCTGTGTCAAGGCAGATCAGGCCCTTCTGTCACAGACATATTTTTTGAAAAATCCTTTTGCCAGGATTTTTTCTCCTGAGGAGCTGAGAGGCCTCAGAAATGAAATGTAAACAATAATTATCTGCTGCTGTGGAATGCAACAGGTGCAAATTTGATTGGTCTCATGTGAATTGTTTCTACCTGATGACCAATCCCAGTCCAGCTGTGTTGGGACTCTGGTCAGTCACAAGATTTTATTATCATTCCACTCCTTTTCTATCCTTCTGATGAAATCCTTGCTCTTTCTTTAGTATAGTTTTAGTATATCATTTTCTTTTGATAAAATATATATCATAAAATAATAAATCAGCCTTCTGAAACATGGAGTCAAGATTCTCATCCCTTCCCTCGTCCTGGGACCCCTGCAGACACCACCACACCCTTCAGAACACAGAAGGGACAATCTGTTGAATTAGTTCTCTGTTTTTCAGGAGGGCCCAGTGCTGGACAGGAGCTGTAACACCCATGTGAGGCACAGAAATGTTCTGGGTGTGCTTTGTCCAGTTGAAATTTGCACAGGTAACATCTGCAGACAGAGCTTGAAGTTCCCTCTCCTACTTTTTCCTTCTCCTTCCACTGCCATTAAAGCTAGCAAGCCCTTTCTGACCTTTTCCAAACCAGGGTACATTTAGTCTGGGTAATTTTACCTATGTTGGTCTGTTTATGCCCTCTTTTCTTTTTTTCACTTTTTTTTTCCTGTTTTTTTTTAGTTTATTTTATTTAAAGGAAATCTTTTTTTTAAATTCCAATTTTATAGAAACATCTCCTATAGCTGCCTAATCACACTTCCCAGCTGATTTCTAATGCAACTCACAGCTTCTGTTATTGCCACACCTACTCTTTGAAGGTAACACAATGGTGGAAGATAAGCTTGTTTTAAGAAATAGCATTTTTGTTGGCATCTTTTTGCCTTTTTTGGTTTTGCAAAAACATGCCCCAATGTTTTAGCAGATATTAAATTCCTGTTAAAAAATATTCTGTCTTCTTCCCTCCAGAAATAAATGTAAGAAACCCCACCCAGCTGCCTGTGTGCTCCACAGAGAGATCATTTGAGTTCTGTTAGTTTGGACATAATTGGTTAGAAGCAAGGCTGACTTTCTGCCTGTCTTTCCTTGATCTCTGAGGAGAAAATGATGTATGCAGAGGAGCATCTTCAATTATAAATTATTTCAGGTTTTCAACTGACTGGTTTGAGATTTGATATCCTGTCATGAATCAAAGATGAGAGGATTAGGTTGAGCAAACCTTTCTTTTAGCAGCAGGTAAGCAGATGAGCAGTACAGTAAGGTAAGATGGTTACTGCACCTTAAGTGGGATTTTGTACTGGGTGAAATGATATTTTTTCATAGTTACTCAATTTGAGATGCAGATCAGAGAAACAGGAGACAAATGTAAGGATTTTTTTCTGTTTACTTCATTGTCAAAAGAGAAACTATTCCTTGTCAAAGTTGGAAAATAAACCTTTTTCTTCCACTTATGCATTTGAAATTTAACATGGATTTTGAATCAATAGGCATGTAAATGCTTTATCATAAGTAGAAAACTTGTGAAAATGCAATCCTAAGTCCATATTTTCAGTGTGCTAACCTAAAGGACACAATATAAACAAAACCTGAAATATTCTCTATAGTTGAGGGGATGAGAGACACCCAATAATTTTCCAGTAGGGCACAAAATTTGCAGGGACTTTGGGACAAAGCCAAACCTCCACAGATGTTCTTCATGGAGACTGTCCATTGAGACTAAACCAGCTGGGTTAGACTATTTCCAGTGGGGTAAAGGGAATGGGAGATGAGGGAGGAAAGGATGGAAATGGCTCTGAGCATGAGGAAATAAGGAAGAGAACCCAAGCTGAAAAGTCCTTGCTGTAGAATAAGAGCACACTCCCTGGAGAGGAGGTGCCATGAGAATTGTGGACCTGAATTATAAAGAGAGTGTCCTTGACTTGACCTAGATGTGTTCAGAATATTTCCTGTGAACTTTTCTCTTCTTTTCCTGAGGCCTCTTAATGAAAAATGTTAATATTAAGATTTTAACAACTTTCTTTTTTAATATATTATTGATTGAAGATTCATTTTCACATGACCCCAACATCCAGAGGTGTTCTCTGATTCAGTGACAGTCAAATCTTTTTTTAATGTGATTTCTGACTTTAAGGTAATAATTCAGGAAAAAATTATGACATCAATTTTTCTATAAATATTAAAAACACTTTGATTGCAAGTGGGAATGCTTCAGAACATGTATTTTTTTTATTATTTGTTTCTTTTAAAAAGAAACATTTCCTGTTCATTTGCACGAGGCAGAGTCAACAATACTGTCAGTAAGAAACATTCCTCTGCATTAATATGAAATTTTAATTTTTTTAATTTGAATAGACAGTGGGTGACTGACAACTTGAAGAGACAGTGGGTGAAGATACTCCAAATCTGGACGTGGTTCTGTGCAGCCTTTTCCAGGTGGCCCTGCTTGAGCAAAGGGGTGCCAACACAACTTCCAGAGGTACTCCCTGCCTCAGGCATTCAGGGATTCCATGGAGAGTGAATTAATTGGTCACCGTTGTTTCAGAGCACTCAAAGCAACAATGCCCAAGCTCACACTGACCCTGCAGTGTTCTTCTTCTCTCTGCTTTTGACAGGCCTCTGAGAGGTTTTGTTTTTCACTTTGGTTTGTGTCCATTTTTTCTATATGCCCATAATTTAAACGTCCTTGATATCCAATTTTCTTTTAATACTTTTTCTATTGAAATGTATTTGTTGCCTTGTTCTGACTGAAGGAAGTCTTGTGGCTCTTCTCTGATAAGAACTTTAAACACTTCATGCTGACAAACCAGTCCCATCCTTGCAAATTTCATTATTGCCTGTCAAGACTTCCAAGGTTTGTTGCTTTAGCAATTAAGGTTCCATCCCAAGCTCGCTGAAAATGAATGACAGAGTTTAAGGATGTTAAATGTGGGATCAAGCAGTTCCAACAGGCAGATAAGGAGTGATACAGTGTAGCAATCTCACTACAAGAAACAAAATGCTATTTAAATCCCTTTTTTCTTTTTATTCTGTGGTTTTGTTGTTGTTGTCTTTCTTCTTTTTTTTTTTCTCCTTACAAAAAGCCTAATAAAGCTTGCTATTGAATAATAAATGAAAATAACTGGTATCAAGGTTTGCCAAAGTTACAGCCTCCATTCTATCCTTCAAATAATTGAAAATAATATCAGACTTTCCACCTATAGTTTAATTATGCTTTTTATATTACCATAGTTTTATTGTTATATCTGTATAGACTTGTTGGTCTTAGAACTAAAATTAATTTGTTTATACTTTCCTTCTATTCCATTTATTTCAATAAATTGTGAAACATGAGCCTAATCAGCCATCAGGCATTCAGTTCAACTGCATTTAATTTCTTGAGCAGAGCAAGCCCCCTGTGATATCTGATAGGCCAAAACAGACATTTTATTAGTTTACATTCTGAATGCAGACAGGATAAATAATTATAAATGCACCACAGTGTGAAATGTCTAACAGAAAGTGTAGTTTCATGAAAAATATTGGAAGTGGCAATCTAATATATTTGCAAATGTATATCAAGAACTGGATTTGATTTTGTGTGCTTTAAAGGGGTGAGGAGTTGAAAGAGAAAGCTGTAAGAATTGTTCCATACTGGCTTCCCCTTTCCTCCTACTTGAGTAATGAAACCAGAACATATTTATATTTGAATATGTTTTGACAATTATAGAAATGCAACCAATATAAGGAAAAACTTATCTCTGAGAAACAAGCTTCTGTTCATTTTCCTCAAACTGCTCTGCATACTGGCACAATACAAAAGATGAGATTACTTCTTCTAGAAAATGTACAGAAGAGTTTTTTGCAATCAAATCTGTGCAAAACGTTTTAAGATAAATATATCAGATAGCTTACTCTGCTGGCCTTTATAGCTTTTAATAATTTTATATCCATCTGCCTGTTCCAACTTGTAGAAATTTACTGCAGGCTGTTATGACATTTAGATATCTGATGATCACATTATGATTGGTGCTGGTTTTAAGGAAGAAATCTTTCAGCATTCCAGTTTCCTTAGTTTGTGACAAAGGCTCAAGATAAAACATACTAATAGATACCTTAACTTCCAATCTTACTGTAAAAGCTGCTGCATTCTTTGTGTCTTAGTAGAAGTATACACAATCCCACAAGTCATTATGTACATATATATTTTCATACATTTAAGTAATTATATTTGCTCCAGTGGGCCATTACATGAGTCAGACTGTTTGACTTCTGTAAAAGTCTTTGTAGGACTTTTTTCAGCTCTTGATGGAGACTTTATCACGTGGTTCTCATTGAAATAAATGGACTCGTTGAAATAATTTTAATTTCAGTGTAATTTAAATAGAGTTGGGAGGGAGTATCTTGAGATCCCAAGAGATAATAATGGACTGCATTATGAAATCTCACCCTGGAATCTTCATTGCAGAAGAAATTGTATTACATCTGCTCTGACATAGTCTTGAACACAATTCTATGTGCACAGAGTTCCAGTGAGAAGGCTGCCAAAGCCTAAATTGCATCTAGAATAATGGAGGGGGTGGAGGGCACTCCTCCATTCAGTAGCAGTGATCCCAACCATCAGAATCCATTGAGTCAGCCTTAACTGTGAAATATTCCCAGCTCTTCAGGTGCTAGATTCATAGCTGGTGTTGCCTGGTGCTGCAGCACAGTGACTCACATTTCCCCTGTGTTGTAGGCACATTCCACTTGGCCTGAATTAAATGGTCTTGAATCTGGCTGCATCAAAATTTTCAATACTCATGCCATAATTACATCTGGATCTAATTAAACTAGCTCAACTTTGAATATTCTCAATGAAGTAACAATATTACTCCCCATCTGAGATTTGTTGTATGCATAAATTTCACACATTTCTAGGTGGATTAAATAAATTGCAAAGATTAGGATAACAAACCTGAATCTCACTACTGTAGATTGTGGTACTAAAGAAAAAATTGCAGAGGATGAGATGAAGAACAGAGTAAGTAGGATCAGAAAAAAATATAACTGGATTGATAAGTCAGATGCCATCCTTATGGTGAAGCTGATATTTTAATGATAGGCTCCCAGAGGGATGTTTGCCATATGAGAGGAAAGTATTACTCATAGTTTAGAGAGCTTTGTTTGTCCTGATCAAGGGTGATGTTGGTGGAGTCAGGAGATGGAGCATTTCCCAGAGCTGGAATAGTTGGTGCTATCTCCAGTGCTTAAACCATGGGATTACACTGAACTCCAAAACTCGCTCTGTAAGGAAACTCCTTGTCAAAATGAGCATAAAGAATAGTAACTAGAAATGTTCATCAGTTCATAAGGATCTAAGGAGAGACTGGGTTTTGGTCTGGCTAGTTTTCCTGTTTTACAGTTGCCCAAATCAAAAGGAAACTGAATATTTTCTGTGTGGGAGCACTGCCTTGACACACATGGATTTGCTGAGCTCAGGATGCTGTGGTTCTATCTGTGCCTCAGATGGTAGAGGGAGGATTTCACCTTCCATTGCATGGGGACCCAGGGTTCAGTCATTTATTCAATATTTTGGGTAGTTTAATGTAACAGAAATGCCAGATCCATTTCAGGCCTTGTGTTGGCAGAATCTGTTAGACCCTGGCTTGTGAAAATTCTGCAGAAGTAGTAAAAGATAGTAAGAATCCCTGAGTTGTGTGGTCTTTAGTGAAATTGGTCTAGAAAAGACAGGAACATAACTTATTCCTTTTCCCTAGGATGAAACAAGCTATTCTTACAGATTTTTGGCAGGAATGTGGTTTTCTCTGCAAATGGAGAATCACAGTTTTGCTGGGCATTATTCTAATACTTCCCTAGTCTTTCTACCACTGAGTTTTATATACAGCTTGATTTTAAACACTTCCCTCCCCTTTCCTACATCTGAAACATTCTTTTCTATCTAAGCCCCACACAGGGGTTTGCTAATTTCTTAATTTGAAACCTTGCCTTCTCTAATTCTTTCATTTTTGGAAAGCCCAGTGCATTTGTCTTTCCATATGCCATGCACTGTCTCCTCTTAGGATTCCAGGGCTCACATTTCTATTTTTTGGCTTTCCAAAGGAGACATATTGCTGTGAGAAGCTGGGTGGGTTTTAGCTGGCTTTGTTTACTGCTGCAATAAAGACCTGCTTAAAATTACCCATAGTGGGGTGCATATTCCATAGGTGGCAATGATTAGTAAAGGAAATGTGACTGAAGTGGCTGAACCCTTTAGTGGATTCCTTTCCACATTTTACAGAATTTTATTGCTTCTGTTGTATTGAATTCTCCAATTAAAAATAAAACTGAATATTCTATTTTAGATATCCTGTTCAAAGGCTCTGAGCTTTTAACTCAGCATTTTGCTTTTATTTCTGTGTGAAAGTGCCTATTATGTGATACTCTGAACATTATGAACTCCTTTTTCATTCTCTTAAAAGCAATTCCCTTCTTTGTCCCTTTTAATCTCTCATGATCTCACATCTTTTTTCCCAGATAGCTGGAAGAATTTTTACTGTGTAATGTCTCCCCAGGCAGATTATTTGATATTAGAGGTGGATTTGATAATTCTTCCCAGTGTGTCACAACCGGAGTGCCTCCATTTAGCTCTCCTACTTGTTTCATTAATTCTTCTGGTTGGAATGTGTTTGCTTTTCCCCAGGTTTGAGTTTAGCAAGCAAGTTTGGGAGATTACCTGGGGAAACCAAATGCAAATGTGCTGAAGTGTTTAAGAAGTACTCATACATCAAAGGGGGTAAAGTCCCTCCTTCCCCCACAAATCTCTAAGAAGGCTTGCAGATTGATATCAATGAGAAAATTGGGGCATCTGTAAAGTGAGAACTTCTAAATGGCTTTGACAGCATCCTGAAAGTGAGTGTTCAGACAATGCAGTGATTGCATTGTCACTGAGTGTGAAATGTTTTTCTGCAGTGTCAGAATTCAGGCTATACCTGCACATTCAATCTTGATGACCGTGCTGGAACAAAGGAGAGACATTTTCACTCGTTTTTACTTAGACAAAATTCATGACAGAATCCAGAAGCCACACTCAGCCAGAAGAGCAGCCAAGAGCACGGTGCCAGGGGTGAGTTCAGCCTGCTGTATCCGTGTGTCTGCTGGCATTACACTCTCAGGAATGTTCAGAGAGCTTCTCCCAGGAGATAACCACAGATCACTTCCTTACTCTTACAAGGAAGCAGTGGGAAAGAAATAAAATGCCCTTCATGTTCAGAGCCCTGCAGTATGTTTGGTTTTGGTGTTAACTGTTCCAACACGTGCCAAGCAGTCTATGCTAATGCTTTCACCTCTGAATACTTTACTGCTTCCAAAGGAAACTTCTTTCCAAGTTGGAGTTCATTAAAAAAAGCCTTAATGGTGGAGGGGACTATTGTTCTTGTGATAAATTGCATTTCTGAAATTGCAGGGTTTTGGATGTCAGATATTGCATTTTCTTCCCTCCTTGATTTTTAATCTTTGTTTCTGTCACCCTGGAATTAAAGGCAAATTGAAAATGCTAACAGGCTGGGACAGGCTGGATGAGAGCAGTCTATGTTTCACTCCTTGCCTGTGTAATTTTATTCTTGGGTTTCTTTTGATTCTTCAGCAGATACTGATAGAGGTGTCTAATGTTTCAGAAATTTTTGTAGATTACAGACCTAACACAAGGGGTGCCCATAATGTAATACTCAAGAAATTCCTCCTCCTCTTCACTGTTAAACAGTCTTATTTAACTGGTAAGGCTCTGTTCTATTGTCAAAGAGACTCTCTTCTGAACAGATATTTAATAAAACTAAACTATGTATTATATCATCAAATTGACTTCATGTTTTAAAGCCAAAAATAAATTCAGTCAGAGAAGTAATTAACCATTTTCTCATCAGACATTTTAAATTATGTTGTGGCTGATGTTCAATCTATTTGAGTTTGTGTTTGTTTGGATTTTTTTTTCCTTTTTTACAAGAGCTATTCCATAAGATAGAGTTACTTCTGGACATCTATATGCTTACACAGTTTGTTGCTTTTATTAATTTCCAAGAGTCAAGACTCTATTGATCAACAGAAAGAATGGGTTTAAAATAGTAGTAAATTTTTTCCACTGGAGCCTTGATGAAATGTATTTTTTGTCAGTGCACATCTCTAGGTAGTTGAAAGTAGCTTCCATTTAGAAGTGTAGGTTACCAGAGAGTGAAGAAAATGAAAACAGCCCGGTTTTACAAAGGTGATGTATAGTCTCTGGCCTGTTTTAGAAACAGATAATATGAGGTAACTCATGCTGGGATCTCTCAGAGTAGGAAGGAACATTGAGAAGTGGAGACTCTTGGATGACATGGAGTGAAATTCGTCGGTTGGATTTAGTAGAACTGATAGAAGCAGTAACTTCTCCTTCTAAAATCTTCATGACTTCTTTAAAACCCCCATACTTATACATACACACACAATTTCTTTTTCATGTCTGTGTTGACTTTCTTTTTCATGTTTGTGTTGACTTTCTTTTTCATGTCTATGTTTATAACCATTTAAATTTCCATGGCCATTGTGGTTAGGTACTCCATGCATCACACAGACTTGGCTGGGAAGTGGTCCAGGGTAAAGGACCTGGGGGTGCTGGTCAAGAGCTGCTGGAAATGAGCCAGAGTGTGCCCAGGTGGAGAGTGACACCCTGGCCTGTGCCAGCAATAGTGTGGCCAGCAGGAGCAGGGCAGGGCTGTCCCCCTGTGCTGGGCACTGGTGAGGCCACGCCTCGAGGGCTGTGTCCAGTTCTGGGCCCCTCAGTTCCAGAAGGACACTAAGGGGCTGGAGTGGGTCCAGAGAGGGGAAACAAATCTGGGAGGGGTTTGGAGCATGAGTCTGATGAGGAGAAGCTGAGGGACATGGGGGTGTTTAGTCTGGAGAAGAAGAGAGCTTTATGGCTCTCCGCAAGTGCCTGAAGGGAGGGCGCAGCCAGGTGGGGGTCAGCCTTTTCTCTCAGGAAAGCAGTGATAGGATAAGAGAAAATTACCTCAGACTGCACCAGGGGAGGCTCAGGTTGGACAACAAGAAGCTCTTTTTCTACCTAAATCATCTTGTGTTTCTATTCTATGGTTTTGAGTATCCTACTGAGTGTCCCTGACAAATGCTATTGGCTTTATACTTATGCACTCTATCTGTTCAACCTATTGGCTGGTTTGAGCCGAAGTTTAAGCACATAGATAAAATAATTTATGATTCAAGTTCTTTTAATGTCTAAAAAATTAAATTTAATTTAATAGAAATGCCTTCAGAACTGAGAGCAGATGGTTCTTTTGAAAGCAGCCCATGTCCTGGAGGGAAGGTGTGATGATGTTTGCAGGGGTCTCAGGATGAGGGAAGAGATGAGAAAGTTGACTCCATGTTCAGAAGGTTTGATTTATTATTTTATGATATATATTATATTAAAAACTATACTAAAAGAACAGAAGAAAGGATTCCATCAGAAGGCTGGCTAAGAATAGAAAAGGAATGAATAACAAAGGTTTGTCTCTGACCGAGACAGCCTGGACAGCTGGACTGGGATTGGCCATTAATTAAAAACAACCAGATGAGACCAATCCCAGATCCACCTGGTGCATTCCACAGCAGCAGAGAATCATTGTTTGCATTTTGTTCCTGAGGCCTCTCAGCTTCTCAGGAGGGAAAAATCCCAAGGAAAGGATTTTTCATAAAACATGTCGGTGACAGGAAAGGTGTGTGGGGGAGGCTCTGAAAATTAGAGAGTGTTTGCTGGACAAGGAAACCACTTTAGACCTCTGCTGTGGTATTTTACTGGTATTGTGGGTTTTTTAGCTGGATGTCTCAAAACTCCAGCCAGGTCAGGGCTCTGCTGAGGTAGACATTTATAAAGAAGAGTTTCAGTCCTCAACAGATGAAAGTCTAAAGCACTAGATGGAGCAGATAAATGAAACCAACAGATGGAAATGTAGGAAGAGAACAAGTGGCAGAAATAGCTGCACATTTTGACATAATCAAACAGCATTCACTGACATATCACTGTATCTGACTTGTACAGCCCTGCATGCTCAGTGGAGGTAGTTTGAATCTCTTCAGCCAGCAATACAAAGTTCACATGGCATCTTTTGCTGGATAGCACCCTTCAGTTTTACATTTGGAAAAATTGCTTTGTTCTCGCTGCCAACATAAGCTGCTGACGTTTGAAAAAGCAGTGATTGTGGCATTTTTTAGCACTAGCTTTTGATTTACCTGAGAAATGGCAGCTTGTGCTCAGGAAGGGGAGCTGAATTTGCAGTTCTGCTTTTAATGTAGCACAATATTGTCACAGGATACTGGATCCATGCCAAAGTTAAAGGTTTCTAAAACAAAAAATGAGAGAAAGATCTGAACCACAGACAAAAATTTGGTTTTGAACGAGTTATTATTGCAGATAACCAAAGAGCTGCACGTTTTGTCTGATGGTAAGAACACAGTAGAATAGTAGAGACTTCAGTGTTGAGCCAATGTATTATAACAATATGCAGTAACCCAAGTTAGGAGGTGATTGTGCCCAAGAAAGTCTTCTGGGATTTAGAATGCTGTTCAAATTGAAGAAAGACTCTTTTATAAGCAGGCCATGCTTATATATAGATGTTAGGTATTATATCTATAACTATAGCCTTATATTACTGAATATTTAACCAGCCACAGTAATGTCAGAGAAAGCTGACACTAGACTTGCTCTGGAGGTGTCTTTTACTGCTCTCTCTGTTGACTAAAAAGGGAAATTTCTCCCCTAAGCAAGAACATCCAGCTTATTCTCCATGTTTAAATTATAGGTGTCAGAAGGTTGGTCAAAGGAATGCCTCCCTCAGACTTTGCAGTTAAAATGTCAGGATATCAGGAATTATCTTCAGCAGAATTCATGAACTGAGTTTGTTTAATGAAGCAGAAAGTGTCAAATCCTTAGGCATTCTGTGATTGCTTTATCCATACACCAGACCTAGAGCAAAGTCTGAGTAAGTAGCCCAGTGGGTTCTGGTGCACTGGGCTTGTCTTTGAAACCATGAAGAATAGAAATGAAAAATAGAAATGAATAGAAATCTGCCTGGAGAGCAGATATTCCTGTTTATAAGTTTTACTTTCAGGAGCAGTTTGTGCTGGGTCTGCAGCTGTTGCCATGGGCACAGAGGATTCCAGGGATGTTAGTCTTGTCTTATCCTGGTTGTAAGTCTTGCCTAGGGATTCAATAGGATTGTATATGTTTTCTAGGCTTAGTTCTTCATGTTATGCCACGTTTTGGAATTTGTCTCCAACCTGCCACCCTTGAGCCCTATTTGATAAAAGTTTTTACATTTCTTCCCATTTTCACAGGTGTCCATGTCTCACATGCTGTATATAAAAGAATATCCTTGGCCTTCTTGGTCTGAATCTTTGCCTTGATCTCCTTTCCAAGTTGTTATGAATTATTGCTCCTTCTTGGTGTTTTACATGCTGATATTTTTTGGTTGTTGGTTGATCAGTAGCCTGTTTAATATCTCTTCATCTTGCCCACAGCTGCCCTATTGATCTGACCCCATGCTTTGCTTTATTCTTTCCTGGAGCCTGCAGAATATTCTCAGACCCCCCAAAGCAGGCAGCTCACCAGCAAGAATTGCTCAATCTGCTTGATTCAACCCATTCAGAAAATGACATCATGAAGGCATTATTATTTTTTTTTTTTTGTGGTCAGGTTAAAGTTTGTCAAGGATGGGGAGTTCTTCCTCATTGTTTACATTGTTTACCAGGTTTAAATGAGACTAATTTTCACTTTCTCACACGCCAATATTCATAAACAAGCAGTTGTGCTGTCTCAATGTATAAAAGTGATTCTTTCATATCCTGCCATGATAAAAGGACTATTTCAGAAATTATTCGTTTGTTGTGTTATTTTTTTTCTTCTGAAAACTCTTTATTCTGGCACTTTCCTCTCCTTCCTTGAATCATTAGGAATTTAAAAGTTTTTTTAGCAGTGGATGAATATGTGTCACTGTCTTCTATGCATCCCCTATTTATTCAGTTAAGATTTTAAAAAGCTGCTGTAATGAGAGGATCCCTCTGTAGTTTTGTATTTCTGAAGTGTAGGATGCCAGAATTAATTTCTAATCTTTTTTACTTATTGCTACTCATTATTGCTACACACTATTTTTCCTTATTATTTCTTCTAATAATTCAGTGAAAACACTGTCAGCAGAAGATGATTTTATTATTTCTGATCATTCCAGAATCTCATTGAAGATGCATTTCCTGTAGATAATTAATTGGAAAACAGCTATTTCTTCATGCCCTCTGGAAATTTCAGCATTGAAGAACTCATTAAAGTACTAGATTGAGCTTTGTAGGGATGTGGTTTGGAAAATGAATTTTCCCCCCATTCTTTACCAGTCTTCCTTTCAGCTGGTGTCACTTCCTTCATATTTATTTCTATCTTATATATTTCCTGACAGGATTTTTTATTCTGTTACTCTTCACTTTTTCCAACAAATGATGAAAATTCTGGATTTTGTGTGTTACTTCCTATTGCTTTATCACTGATTATATTTCAACACTTTCACAGTATTTCCCATGTTACCATGTTTGTCACCTTCAAAGCTGTTCTATGCAACTGCCTGGAACTCCTGAACACTGTTTTCCCCTGAAATTCCTCCTGCCTGTTGTCTGGGCTCTTGTTGCAAGGGATGACAGGAATGAAATCTGCCTCTCTGCTCTCTTTCAAGATTCTGGGTAGCACATTTGTATCCTGAGTCAATAATGAATTAAGGTGGGATTTTTCAGGATTCTTGTTCACGCTTGTGAAATTTTTTTATCAGAGATGATGGTTTTCACAAGAGTAACTTCAGATACTAAAACGAATCCCTTGTATTTTGCTCTAATGCATTATGAAGAACCTTACTCCATTATTTCCACAAAGAAAACTTTATTTTTTTCAGTGCA
The DNA here is from genome assembly GCA_025504685.1 of Leucosticte australis. Lineage (NCBI taxonomy): Eukaryota > Metazoa > Chordata > Aves > Passeriformes > Fringillidae > Leucosticte > Leucosticte australis. Next base: position 1,265,086 of record JANIJU010003064.1, on the reverse strand, counting down.
GTCACTCGGAGCAATTCCTGTGATGTGTCTTGGGCACGTTCACTACATTGATTCAAGCTTTCTAGAACACATTGTAATGTACAGAGAATATTCATCTCTTTTTTCTTCCCTGTAAACATACCAATGTCATCCCAACATAATGGGTGGCACAGTATTCCTCACTTTAGAGCTTATCCCTCTGGTCCTTCCTGCCTGATAAGGGTCTAAATTCTAAATTCACTAATTTTGAGAGCCTCTTTTTTTTTTAATTTTTTTTTTTTTTTTTTTGCAAAGCTATAGCATATCATACATGCTGCATCCAAACTCTGGAGAGATCAAAACACCAATATGAATATCACAAGTGCCATCTCTTCTTTTTTGAGGCCTGCTTAAACATTTCTTGGTTTGGTTTTTACGACATAGAATCACAGAACAGTCTGGGTTGGAAGGGACTTGAAGGATCATTTATTTCCAATCCCCCTGCCATGGCCAGGGACATCTCCACCAGACCAGGTTTCTCGGAGCCCCATCCAACTTGGCCTTGCACATTTCCAGGGATGAGGCTTCCACAGCTTCTCTGGGCAGCCTGTGCCTCATGACCCTCACAGGAAATAATTTTTCCCTGTTCTCCAACCTGAACCTACTCTCTCTTAGTCTGAAGCCATTCCCTCTTGTCCTGTGTAATCTCAGGGCTTTCAGAAGTTCATACACTTTTAGTGAGGGTCCATACAAAAATGTGGCAGTTCAGTTAGAAATGTAGCCAGAGAAGTCAGAGCCAGGACAGGGAAGAAAAGTCTCATTTCTGCAGCTGTTTCTTCACACATGGATCCTCATGCCTGTGCTGAGTTTCCTGGAGGTCATTGAGATTCTGTGTGGATACAGCAGCAACAGTCTCAAGCTCCAGAGACTTCCCTGATTCAGATGTTCAGAGAAAAATTATGTATGTGTGCATTTCTTGTTCATTTGAGTTAGAAAACTAAATACAAATCCAATCCTTGCTAATTCAGATTCAAATCAAGCAATGCCAACTCAGTCAAATGAATTTTCCATATAATTAGCTTTATCTGGGAGGCCATAGAGTAACACAACTTTTTTGTTATACTTAACACTAAAATCTATCTGCTTGATACCCAAGAGTAGTTATGTGGTTTCAAAACGAATCAAGATAACCTAATTTTACAGAAATCATTCTGTATTAGTTCTGTTTAGTGTAAGATGGAAAATGGTGATGCTAATTAAAAGGCATCAATGTCAAGCAGCATTTCTGAATAATTTTATGGAAAAAAAATTCCCCAAATACATTTGTAACTGAGATGTATGCAAGGGAACAACTTTTATTTTCCAACTCTTTGCTCTTCCGAAAGGGTAATAAACCTCACAGAGAGGTGAGCTTTATTCAAGCCATTGAACCAGGACAGGGAACAGCATCCAGCCCAGGCATCACTGAGAGGGGCAGGCTTGTAACATTACTGGTGTGCAGAAGAAGCAGTGCCTGGCTGGCAGTGCCCTTGTCTGGCTGGTTAAGGTACACACACACACTGCTGATGGGTGACTCCTGACTTCAGAGGGACACCTGCCTGCTCCAGGTGGGACACAGACCTGCTGCACCATGGAAACCTCAGCATGATGGAACAGCACACGTGCAGAGCCCTTCTCTAGGTAAGTTGTAAATATGTATGAAACACATCGTTCCTATTAGACCTTTCTGGTTGCTTCTTACCACCAAGAAATGATTTCAGTTTTACATTTTTTACTCTTGCCCATGTCAGGGAGTGGGGTTGGAATTAGATGGTCTCTAAGGTCCCTTCCAACCAAAACCATTTGATGGCTCTGTGATTTTCTTTAGGCCCAGATATGTTACATAAAAATATCCTGCCTTGTCAGTCCTGTATCCTTTCCATGCTGCAGAAATATTGAGAGGAATTGGCCTACCCTCAATTTGGCCTTGCCAGAAGCTTCATGGTTTTCCAGACATACATTTTTACCCCCTGGATGATGTGGGTTTTTTTAAATTGTTGTTGTTACTTTCTTGTATGCCAGTTTCCTACATGGGTTTTTACAGCAGGACACCTGGTTTGACTCAAATCAAGCATGTAGTAAGCTTCTGATTCTCTGGAATAGCTCAAAAAATGATTATGCTAAATGATAAAATCATTAGGTTGTGGATAATTTCAATTTTATGCAATGGTTAGAGACAGTGGTTATTTTAATCACTGAAGTGTAAGAAACATCTGACTGACTATATTTAAACCCACATTTAAATATTTTCTACAAGAATACATGGGCATGTCTCAAGGTTTCCTTTTGATGGATTTTTTTGAAGATGCAAGTAATAAGTAGTCACAATTTTCATCAACATATCAGTTGTTTTTATAGACAAAACCATAAAAATATGTAGATGAATGAAGTGTTTTGCATGAAAAACAGGACAATCTAAAAGATGGACATTAGGTAAGGGGAGTGGGTACCTTGGAGGGAATGATTTGCCATTTGTACTGATCCCTTGCTGCTGTTTGTGTGGCAATGAAAGAATTTGATCTCAGGAGTTAGGCATTTATTCTCAGTGGTGTTAAGAAAACCCTCCAAATTCTAAAGCCAAAAAGGAAGAGTCAAAACAGGCCATAAATAAATATCAATCCCAAAACATTTTTCCCCACTGGATCCTGAGCAGAAGAATGGTGTGGGAACAAGCTTAGCACCCAACACATCTGACCTTAAATTCCCAACCAGAGCAGACAAATCCTGCATGACCTTGGGTGAACCTTTTAATCTGTGGTGTCCTCCCACAAAAGGGGTGCAGGGATTCTCTCTCTCACATTTTGCCTGTTCCACACAGACCTGTTCCAGGATTTCCAGTGTGGGATGTGCCCCTTGCCCCTGGGCAGCACTTGGCACCATGATGCTCTGAGACAGAAGATTCCTGTGCATCCTTAAAACCCAAAGACACTTCCCTCATCATGTTCTGAATGGAAAAATCCTCACTGAACTCAGCAATGACTTCAGAGTTGTCACTACAGGACACGAAGTAACAGGATGGGCACATGCAGCTCTTCACAAGGGTAAAAGAGAATATTTAAGTTTTGATTCTAACATTTATAGATTGCCAAAAGTGACAGTGGGTTGGAGGGTGACAGTGCCACCTCTCCAATGACACTGCACAAACCAACAGCTTATTAAATTTCTTCCCTTCTATAAAAGAATGCAAAACAGTAAGTTATTTACATAAAGTGTGTGGGAAAGTTTGTTACAAGAATGTAAGCATCAGAAGGATTAGAAAAACTTAAAAAAATCAGAGCAACACAAAGTCTCACTAAGGATTGGTGCACCATGAAGTTTTCCCACATAAACATATGCCTGTCAGTGTTCCTTGCATTGCTTACAACCTGTTTTGGTCCACAGGCTCTGGACCAAAGATAGGACACCATTGTTCTTGCTGATAGCCAGGAGCTATCAAAAATGCTTTTCTCAGTGGCTTGATGAAATCACAGATAGTGAGAAGGCAAATCTGAGAAAGGGAGCACATCTGAAAATCTGGTTTTTTATTCCCAGCAGTTATCAATTGCTATAATAAAAGATACTGCTTCTCCTAATGACTCTTGCCTAATATTATTAGGTGTTCTAAACAAACAAACAACAAAAAAAAAACCCAAAAAACCCCCCAAAACTAACAAAAGTTGGACAGCACCTTTTTTTTTGGTGAACTTGTCATAAAAGCAGAAATATTGCTTTCCCAGAGATAGCTTGCAATGCCAACAACATGAGCCAGGTTAAGAAAAGAACCATAGGTTACAAATGATCTCTTTCCACAGCAATGATTTCATGCTGATGCACTGACAATATCATAACAGCACTCAGCACTTACTGAAGCATGCCATGAAATACAAGGTGGATCAGAAATAAAAACACCTCTGACCTTGTTTCTCTGCTGGGAGGGGAAAGAAAAGCCTCATCTCTAGCCTGGTCAGAATTGATCACAAAATCAGGATGCTCACAGCCTCAGGTTGGAAAGGCCTCCGTGCCTCAGCCTACAAACTCCTGCACAATGAAATCTGAGCATGGAGTTCACATCCTGCTGCTCAGGATCTTATCCAGTCAGGTCCTGAAGACCTCCAGGGATGGAGGGTGGCCCTCTCTTCCAGGGCATGCCTGTCCTCTTGTCTCACAGGGCTAATTCCTCCTGCTCTAGACAGATTCCACATCTTTTGCAGCTCACAGGTCCCTCCACAGAATCACAGAGTGATTTGGGTTGGAAGGAACCTTTGGAGATCATCCTATCCAACCCCCTGACCTAGAGCAGGCTTGTATCCATGCAGGTTTTTAATATCTACAGGGAAGGAGACTCCCCAACCTTTCTGGGCAGCCTGTTCCACTTCTGTCAGCTTCAAAGCAGCAAAGCTTCTCCAGCAAAGCTTCTCCAACCACTCAGATGGAGCTTTCTGTGCTTCAGTTTGTGTGCCTTGCCTCTTTTCCTGCTGTGGGGCCCCGAAAGAACTGGACTGAAAGGAGCCTGGCCCCATCCTCTTGAGGCTGGAGGTTTGGGCTGTTTGACCCCAGGCTGTGGGTCCCCCAGAGCGAGTTTGGGGTGAGCTGTGCAAATCCTTCTCGGCCACCCTTAGGTTGCACAGCTCTCTTGCTGTCTCCTGCAGCTCAGCCCCCTGCTGCTGTGGGATGTCCTCTAGCTGGGCACACCTTTTGCAGGCACCTCTGCTGCCTGTCCCTGCTCCAGGAGGAAGGTTCAGGTCCTCCCTGCCCTCTGAGGGCTGCACTGCAGCCTCTGTCCCCAGCAGCTCAGTGTGGGCAGCCAGGCTGCAATGATTCCAGTTCTGGTGTGGGTTGGTTTGCTGGGTGCACGAGGGCTTGGGGGCTGGGTACAAACCTGCTGTGGAGAAAGTGCAGGAGGCACATTGACACCCTGATTCCTTAAGGTTTTCTAAGCCTTCTGATGCTGATACACTTTTTCTGTAAATAACTCATTGTTTTGCATTCTGTCATGGAGGAGGAGAAATTTGATGGGCTGTTGGTTTGTGCAGTGTCACTGGAGAGGTGGCACTGCCACCCTCCAACCCACTGTAACTTTTGGAAATCTATAAATGTTGGAGTCAGAAAATAAACTTCCCTTTTTGCTCTTCACCTTGAGAGCAGCAGTGTGTGCCTGTGTTCTTTTGTGTTCCACAGCTACAGCACATGATGCTGGGTTTAAAGTTGTGAGTGCTGGGTACACTCAGACTCTGGAACCCCAGTTCACAGTTTGCTAGTTTAAGGTCTTATTCCAACACAGGAGCCATCCTTCAGGTGGAAGAAAGCACCAGGATTTATTCAGGTCCTCTGGAAGCAAGGGAAAGGAATTTGTCCAGCAGCTTCTGTCAGCCTGAAGAGTTATAATGGACAATTTCTTCTTTTGAAATCTGTCCCCAGTGTTCCTTGAGTCTCCTGAGATATACCAAGAAGAGGCAATTACCAACTATTCTTCTCAGGGTTTTTTTAAATTTATTTTTTTTTAAAGTCCAGAGGAAAGTTCATTACACCCCAGTGTACTGTCACATAAAACCACCCAAACCAAGTGCAACTACTGTTGGGGGAAAAGCAAAAAAAATCCAGCTGTAACTCTGCTCTGGAGCAAAACAAGAGAGATTTCTCACCTGCATGTCAAGATTGATAGCATCCCCAGAAGCCACCTAGTCCTGAAGGAGAGAGCACCAGCTAAGGAATGGATGTGTGAGGCCACAGTTCCCTCTCACTTGGAGGGGCCTCCAGTACCACTGGGAAATGTTTCTGTGGAGAAAACAAGCCTGAGGAGGTCACCAAAAGAGTCCTGAGGGGGATCTCGGTCAGATTGCTTCAATTTAAAGGTCTCAATTGCAAACGAGCAATTGAGAATTTCATTTAAGAGCAACCAGAGCAAAGAGAGATGGTGAATGACAGCTGTGAAAAATGTGTATTTTATGATTGGCTTTTGGCAAATATTAAAATGAATATTCTATGTGTTGTGTTAGAAAGTAACGCTGTATTAATTCTCTTCAGTAGTGTGTTAAATATAGCTTTAGGTTATAAAAATGGTTAAAATAGAAACTAGGCTGTGGAGGATACTTTTTTTAAAGAAAGGACTTGCAGCCAGATAGCAGCCACAGGACACCTGAATCTTTGAGAGAAAAAGAATTTATTGCCCTCTTATCAGAAGAAAAGAACTTCCTGCCTCGAAGGTGCTGTTAGGATTAGGAGGAAGAAGCTGACCCTGCCCAGACAGAATCCTGTGTGTGAATGGAATTGATGCATCATGGATGAAGTGTATGAATATGCACCAGGCTGTTGTTTTTAAGGGTTAATCCTCTGCTAACTGTGTCCTTTTTCGGGCTTGTGCTGCCCAGAAAGAGGTACCTGGACTGTCTGTAACTCTTTGTTTTTATTGTCTCATATTGTCTTAATTCAAACTGTCTAAATTATTATTACTTTAATCTTATTATTATTTTTATAACTATTTTATTACCATGAAATATTTAAAACTTTAAAAAACAAGTGATTGGTGTTTTTCACACAGCACAGTGAGGGGAAACAGTGCAGCAGCAAAGAGGAAAGTCCAGGAGCTGCTCTGCCCCTCTGGTGCCAGCAGAGAGCAGCGGCAGAAAGGCAAAGGATCCTGCCTGGATGTACCAGCGCATCTCACTCAGCGTGCTGGCTGATGGAGCAGGGCTGCATCTCACACTGCGTGTGCAAGGCCGGCTCTCCGCCTCCTTTCATTGCATCCTTCCACTGCGGGTCAAATTCTCACAAAGCAGATGTTTAGTAAGCTGCAAAATGAGAAAAAAAAAGGTGCATTTTCTGCACCAAATCTGAAGCACCACTTCAACGGTGCAGGAGATTTTTTATGGCATAGACCACAGTTGCTTTTTGTGATGCAGGTTCTGTTTGGATGGTTGTATTTCAGTGTTGCAAATTCAAAGCCAGATTTTGATTCTGTATTTTGAGGGTTTACCCAGGATATTTAATTTAAGAGGATATTGAATTTTAAAAGGCACCAGCTGTTCCTCAACAGTTAAATCTGCTCAGAAGTATAAAACTTAGACAATGTCAGCATAAAAAATATGCCATATGTTTTGAAACACAACTGGTGGCACTGGCATTGTGGTATTTTCAGATCTTAGGTGCTGGACACCCTGGGTCACTCCTGAATTGTCATTCCATTGAGAAAGAATATCCCAGCAGGGAACTGACTGCTCTCCTTGATACATACAGAGAAAATTTAATCTAAACTTGGTCAAGTAATTTCCTTCTTTCATTTTGCATGTGTGAGTGTCCTGGTTTGAAAGGAAGTGAGTTTTTGGGGAGTTATTTCATGAATTATTTCATTCTCTGGAGATGCAAACTGCATTTCTGCTTATCTCCACTATCACAGTATGGGGATGTGCTGTTTCTTCCTTTGTGAGCTTTACTGTTCATTCCCAACTATGAAAGCATTGCACCCTCACATAATCTGTAACTAATTGTGCACCAAATTCCATTATTCTTGTTTATCAATTAGTATTTATGTTACATTGTTTATTGGAATAAAACAATTCTCTAGTGAGGAAACATTTTTTATTGCCCTTACAAGGACAATGTTCTTACTAAAAAATCAATATCCATATATAAAAATACAGCAGAACAGTGTAACATATGTAAGGTATGTTTGTACTTGTGTGCCTTTAAATCTAGAAAAGTCATTTTTGATGCTAAGATTTGCCTTTTTTCACATGTGTGTGCCTATATGGCAGTGCCCTGAAAGAGCCCTGAAAGGCCACTCATTTGTAAGTGTAGCAGGTCTGCTTCTGGCCCAGAAAGCTGCTCCACAGAAGGGGTTTGGGAATCACTGGCTGCTCAGACAAATTCACATTGTCAGCCTGGCAGTGCAAGGCAGCTGTGCAGAGCAGAGACTGCCACCAGGGCTGGCAGGCAGCATCTGGCCTCTGCTCCACACCATATCCTTCAAACACCTTCAACTGGGGGCCAGAAATGGGATTTCTTGTTCTGTGCTCTACGTTAAACCTCGGGTGGGCAGAGTGGTCACAGCCAGAACTGTGAATGCAACTCAGGGCTGAATAAAAGGTGAACATTACTTTGAGGTGTGCTCACAGAATTAATATTATAGTTACACAGTTCTACATTTACCATTACACTAACAGTGACAAGGGCAGAATTACAAAGCAAAGATTATAAGCTGAGAACCAAACAAAGCCATGTGCTTTGAGTGAGTTATTTTGGATTTTTTTAAATTTTTTTTTGCATGTGCCATTGCATTTTTAAGTGGAGATATAACCCACACTGCTGGAATATATTCTGATCTTCAGCAAGGAGCATTTATCCAGAATAACTACAGGAGTTAATACTGATAAAAATCACAATTTGGCCCAGAAACCTGGCATGACATTTTCAGTGGAGATATTTGACTTTGCTTTCAGTAATTGTTTATTTTGAACCTGAGAGGCAGCTTGGTAAATATATAAAAATTAAGGCCTGTATCCTTGACAGCTTTTGGTGGTTAAAATTATAAGAGTGATCTGTTGTCAGCTGAAATATTTGAACCAGTAGCATCCAACACTGGTATTCTGTATTGGCTACTGGTACTGGTATTCCAGAAATGCCTTCTGCAGAGCTGACCTTGCCTTCAGGCAGAGATGTGGGCTTGGTGATGGAATCAATTCCATTTAGCCATGATCCACATCCTTCTTGCCTTCCCTGCAGTGGCAGGAATGTCCACTTGCTGCTACTTCTTACTGGGAGCACCAAGGTGTGTTTCAAGAAGTTTCTGTGAACTGCCACAGCAATGAAAAAATCAGAACTGCCTGTATAGAAATAATAATGTCCCTGATTGCTGCATCTTTATTTACAGGTGTGGGATAGCCTCCAGGAATATCAGCTTCCTGTCACTTGAGTCCCAAACCAGTAGTTTTAAGTTTTGGGTAATGTGATCTCAGTATTTTTAAGTTTTGGGTAATGTGGTCTCAGTATTTTTAAGTTTTGGGTAATGTGATCTCAGTATTAATCCTGTGATCTGAAAACTCTGCCCTTTTCAGGTACCACAGGCTGGACACCCAGGAAATTATTGATTCATAATTCATCCATTTTGGAAGGGATGCTCTTTTGAAAACTGATTTAGAGCTAACGTGAGGAAAAAATGAGTTTGTGTTTTGATGAGCTTTTTCAAAACTTTGATAAAATTCATCAAAACACAAACCCATTTTTTTTCAAATGAGTTCAAATGAGAACTTTTTCCAAACTTTTGAAAAACTTCCAAGTTTCTTTGATGGACTTTGAAGCCATTGTTGCCCTGATGAGTGCTGTGGATGAGGGTAATGATAGATGAATTTATGTAATGTGTCTGAGATTTTGGGTTCAGCATTAGGTGGAAGATTTATGTATGTAAGATGGTCATGTCTGGCCTTGTTACACTTTGAAATTCAGTGTGCTTCCAGTTGTTGACTGATAACAAACTTTGTTACTATTCTGGGGTTTAAAAAACCTGATGTGAAAAAAATCAGAGGAAAAATTGGAGAGGAAAAAAATGGAGACAAGAGTGAATTAATGTGTGTGTGACCAAATTGAAACATATATGGCACTTCAGTAAATAACTACTAATGCATTAACATTTGTAAGAGTAGACAGAGGGATTCAGGAGAGGATAAACAGCATAAACAAGGAGCTCTTTTCTAAAAATTGTCCTGGTAAGTTTTTGAATTTAGTCCAATCTTGTTAATAAAGACAGTACCTTGCAGCCCTTTAGAATAAAGCAATATGAAAAATCAAATTGTATCAATTAAAAGCCTGTGTTGAATGCAATAAGCTACTGTAGAGTTGATATATTTTTGAGGTGACTTCACTCAACATATGTAAAATGAAATGGTGAGAAAAATGTCAGTTTGGATGCTCTTTTCAAAATTTCAAGTGTGGCCAGAGCTAGTTGTTTAGATGGTTGCTAAGAGATAGTAGAGGTCTGTCCTCTGTTATTTTGGGGGATGTTTTGTGTAATGGATCTGTTAAAGTTGAGAGGAAATGGTGATTACAGGGTGAGGAAAAGGCAAAGAGAAAGGGACCAGGAGAACGAGATGGTGCCAGTAGCACAAGGAAACAGAAAACCCTGGTGACTGCACAGTGTGGCTGTTGTGACTTCATGCTCTGCTACACCAGGGCTGAGATATGTTGGGAATTAATGCCCTTGTTCCTAGAAAACTGCAGAAGGATTGCTTTTTGTACCATTTACTGGTTTAAAGGCAGGAATTCTGAGAACAGTAACTAAAAATGCACAATAAAAGCTGTCATTTATGATGTAAAAGACATGCAAAGTCTGGTACACCTTCATAAGCTGTGTTCCCACACTCACCACTGATACTGTAAATGTTCCCTTTCCTAGCAGGGTTAAATTCCACCCAGCAAAGAGAAAAAGCCCCTTTTAAAAATAAAAAATAAGAAGAAAATAAAAATCAGTGAACCTAGGTAAACACTGGGGAGTTTTCCACTGCAGACCTGCTGATAATGACAGAAACTTTCCTGTGACACTCCACCTGCAGAGCAGCCCTTAAACCTCTGTCTGCCCAGTTATCTGTCATACCCTCCTTCTTTTTCATCTCTTTTTTGGCTTCTTACTTTCCTTGAAATGGGTCCTTAGGATTCCAGCAGCATTCCAAGTAATGATGGTGGTAATTAATCCAATTGAATTGTTGGTAATTAATCCAATTGAATTGAAACTTGTCACCGACATGTTTTATGAAAAATCTTTTCCTTAGGATTTTTTCCTCCTGAGAAGCTGAGAGGCCTCAGGAACAAAATGCAAACAATGATTCTCTGCTGCTGTGGGATGCACCAGGTGGATCTGGGATTGGTCTCATCTGGTTGTTTCTAATTAATGGCCAATCCCAGTCCAGCTGTCCAGACTGTCTCAGTCAGAGACAAACCTTTGTTATTCATTCCTTTTCTATTCTTAGCCAGCCTTCTGCTGTAATCCTTTCTTCTGTTCTTTTAGTATAGTTTTAACATAATATATATCATAAAATAATAAATCAGCCTTCTGAACATGGAGTCAACTTTCTCATCTCTTCCTTCATCCTGAGACCCCTGTGAACAATGCAACAGAAACTCTCAGCATCTCCAATCTCCACGTTGCACAACCCTGAGACAGCTCTGCCAACTTCCCTGTGGATTTATCCACTGATGGCACTGGGATGTATCACTCTTATCAAAAGAAGCAGGACCAGGGAATGCCTGCTGACCAAACAAAAGCACAGCACCAAACAAAACAGCTCTCTGAGAAAAAAAACAGCATCTGGCAAGCCAAAGGAAAGCACGGGATTCATAGTGAACAGAGCATATGTTTCTCTGCAATAAATTAACACAAGCATAGCCTGTTTGCATTGCACTTTGTGTTATTGTAGCTGTGCAAACTGTTATGCAGGAAAAGGCAGCACAATCTTGCTGCAGACTGAACCAAATCAAGCATTTACTTTGGCTGCTTGGATAAAAAAAGTGTTGTTGGATTTTCCCAGTGCGTTTTCAGAGTTTATTTCTGAGGTAGATTTTTGGTTTTGTTGTTGTTGTTGTTGTTTTTATTCATTAATGTCAGTGCTGGAGCTGGACATGGCAGTTTATTGTCACAGAAAAATAGCCTGAGCACCTTGCAGTCCAGAGGCCACAGCAATGGATTAGAGTTCAGCTGCTTTGGGATCTTTCTAACCACACACCTGCTGTCTGGCTTCTGTCTCCCATTTTCTGCAGAGTTTTGCTAATTCAGAAGGGTGAGGACTGTGTTCTGCAAGGTGTGCATGTACTGCACAGCTTCTACAAGGCCATGCTCACCTTGGCTGTGACATTGGTGCAGTCAAATAAACAGCAATCAATTCAGCAGTCCATGCAGCAGTTAACTAAAGCAGAGGATCACAGGCTAATGCTGTTTTTTCTGGTCTTTATCATGCTGTAAAACCTGGCACACCATTCTTCTGACTAGTTAGATGCTCCAAGTGCAGTAAGTCTGATCAGTATGAAGTCCAAGTTAAAACTTTGACTTAGAGATTCTTGGACCATCTTGTTGTTTAAATGTTTATCATTCAAATGGCCTGTGAAATATGTAATGTAGATATTTGAATGTATCTTCCCCTTAACCCACAGGGAAGAAAAAGGGGGAAATCAAACAGGAAAACATGGTTTTACAATTTGTGGCTTGAGACAAAGAGCCCACAGACCGTAGCTAGTGTAGTAATTGTGTAAAACTTTTGAGAAAATAGTCTAATATTCTGTCTTGTCATGCTACATATCTGTAGAAATTACCATTAGTGCAGTAATCATAAAAATAAATGCAGTATTGTCATTGTTTAGCAGACTTTACTATCTGCAAGAGCTAGACAATAGCACAAATTTCATCTGAGGTGACATTCTTTGCACAGTGAATACAAACAATTCCATTAAAGCTAAAGATGAGCTACTGTGAACTCCATTTTAAAACACAGAGTACAGTTTATGCTAAATCCTTCTGGTTTTACACTTCATTGGTTTTCATTTCTCAGAATCTGACAGAGGCACCCATGAAGCTTCCTGCTTTAGGAAATCTTGATGGAATTGTTCCAGTTCTACCTGTGCAGCTTCAAATACATTTCTTTTCTAACTGATTTTAAGAAGACAAAGAGCTGAGCCAAGCACAGTAGAAAGCAAACTGAAGACAGTGGCTGGGTGTCCAAATGTGCAAAAAAAAAAAAAAAATTGATAAATACTTTCTTAAAGACTTTGGTCATAGCTAGATTACATTTTTCAGTGTTTGATTTCTGTATTTGGTAGAACCTGCAAGGGTGCATTAAGATGTAAGGATGAGAGGAAGTTAAAAGTTTGTCTTAGAATGGACAAAGCAAGATGTGGCATACATTTAAATACAATGATTTGTGCATCTAATAAAATGTTTTGACAAAAATTTCACCCTAATGCAGTTATTCAAATTTTTCAGTGTGCAAGCCTCTGAATTTTTTTCACTGATGGGCTGAGTCCTGATTAATTAAATCTTATTGGCCTGAGCTTGTTTCCTTTGATAATCTGTCTTGTGAACATGAAAAATAGCCCATGGACTCTCAAATATCTGCAGGCTACAGGTTTTCAACATCCTTGTTGCTTTTTAAAAAAGCACTTGGAAAAGAAATTTGTGGTTAGAATAAGGACATTTTTTTTCTGGGTGTTACCCTTTGGTGATCACTGCTGTTATCTCTGATCATGCTAAGTGGAAGCAGATCTGGATCTAAACTCCATGATCCAGAAGGATCTCCCTCTTATGAGTGGGAAAGTAATAATTCTTGTCTAGACAACTAGGACAAGTATTTCTTGTTGAAGAGAAGTGAAAGCCATGAGGCAGTGATCCCACTTCAGTCTGTCTGGGGCAAGAGAAGAAAGCTCAGTTGCTCTGATGTGCCCTCCAACGCTCTCAGGTGCCTTTTCACTGCCTCCTTTGCAGGGATCTGTGCCTGTGATGGAAGTCTTGACTGAGCACCTCTAAGCCAGATGAAGGTGAATCTCAGCTCTCACTCTTTCCTTCCTGCTGCGAGGCAGAATTTGTACTTCAGGCAGGCAAAATTTGCTTCCACTGGCACATTTTTTTCATCTGTGTAAAGACTGATTCAGGATAGAACAGTGAAAACTTATTCCCTTCTCCCTGTCCTTACAAACTGGCAGGATTTTACATGTGTGTATTAACAACTGTCTCTTTCTGAGGAGCAGATTAGCATGACAGATCCCGATTATCAGAGCCCTGAATCCAACACAGTTATCTTCCCTTTTATCTTCCAAAATATTGCACGTTGCAGCCGGAATAGCTGCTAGTAAAGCCCAGGGTAAGGAAGCAGGAAGGACCTTTGCAGAACACCCACAGATGTTTAATTCAGCTGTGTGGTGAGATGTTCAGGGTCCAGGGGCACTCCTGGGGACAGCCCAGGTGTTTCTGTGTCCCCAGAGGCAGGGGCTGAACAGTGGCACGGGGCAGTGCAAGGATCAGGGCCAGGGGGGAACAGGGAGGGAGAGGCTGAGGGATGCAGGAACAGGGGAAGGAGCCAACGGGGTCTAAAATAACAGGGAATCTTTTGAGGGAAGCTTCTTGTGTCTCCCTAACCCAGGGAATGCCCCTCAGGGCCCCTATTGTATTTGTGGGGTGCCAATGAAGAGAGGAATGCTGGATCTGACTCCATGTGCTCAGAAGGCTCATTTATTATTTTATGAGACTATATTATATTAAAGAATACTATACAATACTAAAGAATACAGAAAGGATACTTACAGAAGGCTAAAAAGATAATAATGAAAACTCCTGACTTTTTCCAGAGCCCCAACACAGCTTGGCCCTGGTTGGCCAAAGAGTGAAAACAACTCCCAGCAGAATCCAGTGAAACAATCCCCTGTGGGTAAACAATCTCCAAACACATTCCACATGAGCACAGCACAGGAGAAGCAAATGAGATAATTATTGTTTTCATTTTTCCCTGAGGCTTCTCAGCTTCCTGGGAGAAAAATCCTGGGCAAAGGGATTTTTCAGAGAATGTGAATGGCACAGACACCCACGATTCCATCCAGGAAGTATTTCAGGATTCTCACATACTTCCTTGGCACTGATACACTTTGAATTATTGCAGTGCATTTTGAATTATCTCTGTGGAAGGTGAGAAGGAATCAGATGAAGCCCTTTACTGCTGAGAGCAGTTGGTTGGGGTGTCTTTATGGATATCATTTGCAGAGGTGAGCAGGCCCTATTTCTCTTTTTTATTCTCTGTTCTCGAGCTGCAATGGATTCACTGCATTTCTAGGGAAGGCCCAGCTGAGTTTCTCTTTGATGATCAGCCAGCCAACATTTACCTGTAAGTTTGAAAAAAGAGCAAAACTAAGCTGATCCTTCAAATGCTGCACAGGGCTTTTTGTTTTTATCTCCTTACTTATTTATTACCACGAGCTCCCTTGGGGAGACAGGAAGAGCAAGAACCCAGCTTGATACCAGTTGTGCTGGCTCCTAGCAAAGAAAAGGATAAAACTATGGAACTTCAAATGGAGCAGAACGTTCTCTAGCTGAAGAGTGGGTGGGCAGGTCTTACCTACTCAGAACATCTGAGCTGTTCTCTTACAGCTCCTCTGTGCCTCTCTTTCTGTCCTGGTTTTAATTGACAGACACTAGAGGAATATGAAGATTATTCAGTGTTTCTAAAAAGCTTTGAAGATTAAAAAAGATGCCCCTCTAGAGCTGTCTGTGTTTTCAGCAGGGCTGAAAAGCTTGCTGGTTTATTTTGCGGGTAGTTAGAATAAATTTGGCTGCTCACTGGAGAAAAAAAAGTTGTTTTTCCTCACTGTTTGATGGGCTGCATTGTCCTGTGAGGCTTGAGCCAGAGCAGGTGTGTGGTATTTTTGGGGTCCCCCGGATGGAGGAGGAATTGAGAATCTGACTCCATGTTTTTAGAAGGCTAATATTTATATTATATTATATTATATTATATTATATTATATTATATTATATT
>JANIJU010003064.1:1227641-1239736 GCA_025504685.1 Leucosticte australis | reverse complement strand
ATATTATATTATATTATATTATATTATATTATATTATATTATATTATTATATTATATTATATTATATTATATTATATTATATTATATCATATCATATCATATTATATATTATATTATATCATATACTGTTATATTATATTATATACTGTTATATTATATTGTATTATATATTATTATATTCTATTTATTATATTCTATTATATTATAATATCATATATATCATAATAGATAGATATAGATATTATATAAATATATGTAAGTATATATATTATATATAAATATATATTATATTTATAATTATTTATAATTATATATGTTATATATAAATATTTTAATATAAAATATATAAATATATATTTAAATATAATTGTCTTATATAATAAATATAATTATATTATTGATATAATATAATATGATATAATAAATATAATTATATTGTTAATATAATATTATAATATAATATAATATAATATGATATAATACAATATAATATAATATAATACAATATAATATGATATAATATGATATAATATGATATAATATAATATAATATAATATAATATAATATAATATAATATAATATAATATAATATAATATAATATAATATAAATCAGCCATCTGAGAACTTGGGGAGTGAGATTCTGATCTCTCACCTCGTCCTGGGGACCCTCACAAGCCCCACACTGCTTTAAGAGTTTCACCTTACCTGGGGAGCTCCTTTGAGGGTGCCAGGTCAGGGAGCAGCATCCCTGCAGCTTCCCCAAAACCCCCCTGCAGTCACACCTCCACCTTGGGCTGCCTCCTGCTCACCCTCAGTTGTTGGGAGCTGGATGCAGGCTGTGGTTCCAAATATATTTGCTGCAGAAAGCAAATAAATATAATCCTAAAATCTTCTTTGGAGTGAGGGGAAGAGGCAGCTGTGAGAGTCCCCAGCCAGGTCACAAGAGTCATGCTCTATTCCCTCCATGTGCTTTTCATTGAAAAGACCAATGCTTTTAGTGATCAAAACCCTTTTCTAAGACTTCTTTTCATTGCAAGGACTCTTAATTAGCCTTCATTCCTCTTTTGCAGCCTGCACCATGGCTGTAACTGCATGTGTGCAGGAGATAGATTACTTGTCAATCTGTTGTGCCAATGCTGCTGGGGTTGCACACACAAAATAGAGAATTTCTGCCTGGCTCTGTCTGTGGAGCTGTGCTGATGTCTGCGTGGAATGACAGGGTGGTGTCCTGATGGAAATGCAACCCACTGCCCTGCTGGGACTCATGTTCAAGGTGTGAGAGTACAGATCACTCTGCTCTTGAGCAGTGCCTGAAAAGAAGGGGCAGTGTGCAGCCAAGGTGTCTCCAGAGATCTCTGTGACACTGAGAGAAGAAAGGAACTTATTAAAAAAAAAAAAAAAAAAAAAAACCAACAAAAAACCAGAGCAGTAACTCTTTCTGTAACCATTGTAGAATTGTCCTCTAGAGAGTTGGTGAAAATATAATTTCTATTCTGGAACAAATATTTGATTTTAACCTCAAATTTGGTGTGTGGTTTGAATGTATTTTCATTCCTGGGAGCTGTATCAGCTTTGTCTGCAGCATTAGAGCAGAATAAAGAGAGCAGGATCATATTGTGCCTTAGCTGTTCAGGGTGACAGTCTCCCTGCACACAGAAGTATTCCTCTCTAACAATAAAAATTCCTTCTGAACTGCTAACCCAAAGAGGATGAAAAGCTGCAGAAACAATTGTATTTACAGATTCTTGGTTGCATTTGTTTGTTGGTTGCTAGGATTTTATGGAACCTGGGAAAAATATTAATAACAAAGAGGAGATGCTGCAGGGCTGTGCTTTTCTCTCCCCCTTTGCAAAGAAAAACATATGTTTTGTAGCATTTCATGTCATATTGCTTGTTTCCCTAGTCCATTTGTTTTTGCAGCAATGCAAACTGCTCAATTGTTACCTGCATAGCTGTAGAAAATATTATTTCACCTGGTCCTGTAAAGAAACCGTAAGGATTATAGGTACAGCCTCTCACAATTCACTGTTAATGGAAATAAACCTACAGTTTAGTGTATTTTTACATCTCCAAACTTCTCCAGCCTTTCCAGTGAGGGTGAGTTAGTGCTGGCACTCTGCAGCTCGTTGTTGTTTTGTCACTAAATCAGAGCTGGGGCAGAGACTTTTCCCAGGGAGGGTGGAAGCTGGAAGCTCTCAGGCTGGCACTGTGGCTTCAGGAGTTAGGCAGGAGTGCCCTGCAATGTGAGAGCCTGAGTGAGGAAGGGGGGACTCCAGGGGCTCTCCAAAATGCAGTTTGTTCCATCCAAGGGTGACACAGCTGTGCCCACAGCTGTCAGCTCCAGCTGCAGGCAGGCCTGGAGACCCTTTGGGTTTGGTCACAATGCATTATTTACTTTTCTTTAGGTTACAATGCATTATATACTTGAGGCATTGTTCACAGGGGTCCCAGGATGAGGGAAGAGATGAGAAAATTGACTCTATGTTCAGAAGGCTTGGTTTATTATTTTATGATATGTAATATATTAAAACTATACTAAAAGAATAGAAGAAAGGATTTTATCAGAAGGCTGGCTAGGAATAGAAAAGGAATGAATAACAAAGGTTTGTCTCTGACTGAGACAGTCTGGACAGCTGGACTGGGATTGGCCATTAATGAGAAACAACCAGATGAGACCAATCCCAGATCCACCTGCTGCATCCCACAGCAGCAGAGAATCATTGTTTGCATTTTGTTCCTGAGGCCTCTCAGCTTCTCAGGAGGAAAAATCCTAAGGAAAGGATTTTTCATAAAACATGTCGGTGACATACTTTTATTTTGGTCACAATGCATTATTTACTTTTCTTTGCTGAGCATCTTAATACAGTAGAATCAATCTATCCCTTAACTTTTACCTATAGCCTATCATAACTCCTGTCATTACCATATTCATGGCACTGCTCTCCAATCACTCACAGTCAGTCCATTACAGTTTAAGCCAGAAGTTGTTACTCAATTTTCTTGCAGTGGAAAATTCTGAGACCTTTTTTCTACTTGCCACATTTGCTGACTTGTTTGCCTGTGCTGTCTTCTTGCTTGGTAAAAACATTTTCTTGTTTGGGGTGGGTTTATCCTTTGCTCTAAGCCATAAAAACCCCTTCTAACTAACATACCCTTTGCCTCCTTGGTTATCCAGTCAGACTGGCTCAGCAATTCCTTTCTTCTACATCAAAACTTGTTTCCATCTCTATTCCTTCTTCAGATTCTACATGTAAAAATCTTTCTGCCAAGCATCCATATCTGTGAGACTTCCTTGCCAAACTTTCATCCTTCCAACACTGCAATAACACATTCTGGGCACAAATTGGGCAGCAGCTTTTGCTGTCCCTTAGCACACAAATGTTTTCAAGCTGGAGCCCAGAGAGATGCCCAGATGCAGACCTGAGGCAGAGGAGCAAGTGCAGGTGAAGCCCTGTGGAGCTCAGCAGGAATTCTCTCCTGGATTCTGTGGGAGGCCCTCAGAGCTGACCTGAGCCTTGTTGAGCTGTTTTGGGGTCATTCCTCCTTGGGCAGTGACACTGCTTTTGGAGGAAGATAACTATTTTTATGGGGACTTCTATTAAAAGTCAAATAGTTGCTTTCTGTATATTTTAAATTTTTGGGTTGATCTTTCTCAGCACCTATCAAACAGCATTCCAGTATAGTTACACAAAGCCATTCCTGCAAAAAGTCACTCTGTCAGGTGGTTTTTTTTCCTCTGGTTCTCAAGTTACTTTACTGTTTGCTTCTGCTGACAAATGACTTTTTTAGCTTGATTTAAATGTATATTCCAATTTTTGCTGAATCATGTAATTGTGACCCTACTACATTTAATCTAAACCATTCATTTATTTCAATTATTTCATTTTCATTCTAGCTCTTCTTGATACATGCTTCATAGTTCTGAGTGCATTTAAGAAAACTAGCACTTATTTTGATAGATTTGGAGCTGAAATTTCCTGCCCTACAAGACTGTTCTGTAATTCCCCAAGAAAATGAGCTGTGCTAGTTCTGGGTAATCTGTTTTGCTCTCTGGAGGGCTTTTCCTATTATTTCTATTTCTATTTTTCTATCTATCTATTACAGTAGGTTCTGCAGATTCTGCTCAAACATTGTTTTATTCATATGATTGGCTTCAACAAAATTGTTTGTAGTGGACTGGACTGTGTATTTCTCAGCACAAATAACTGCTGTGTAAAAGAAGCCATTTATAAAACTCAAAACCCAAACAACAACAAAAAAAAATCACATTTTAGCATTGCCCAGTTAATAGAACATGTAAGAAAGTGTCACACTCGATGTCACAAATATGAAATTCATATCTCACTTGAATTTTCCTTAGCTTCAGTTATTGATTTATGTATTTTTCTTTGACTTTTTTTTTTTTTACATAAGAGCCAAAGCATCTCCTCCTCAGGACAGGGTAACACATGAATTTGTGACCCTGAACGAATTGAACAAATTGTTCATTGAACAAATGAACAAAGCTGGTTTCTCAGGGTTTTTTCCTCTCTGGATCTGAAAGCATCAGAGGACTCCACAAGCTCCTTGGGCAAGGTGTGACCACTGCCTCTCAGCTTCCTGCTGTACACCTCAGGAAAATTGCATCCATCCTCTCAAGCAACAGTCTGGAAGAGGGCAAACTGCTTGGGGAACAGTCATGAGTAACTCCCAAACATCCCATACATGTGACACTTGGGGATCCCAGAGGTTTCTGCCACCAAATCCGCCTGATCAGTGCTACAGGAATAGGCAAAATCTGCTAGAAAAACATGAAAGAGCTGACCTGAAGAATAGTGTTAAGTGTAATTTCCCCAAGGTGATTCCACCATGGCAAAAGACTAAAAAAGAGGTTAAGATGTAACTTGTTTTAAACAACATTAGTTTTCACTTTAAACAACATTAGTTTTCACTTTTGTAAACAATATGTATTAAATTAATTTGTTTATGCATTGATGGTACTCCTTGTTTCTTGTACACTCTTGCAGAGATATTTTATACTGTTTTTTGAAGGTCTCATAAATAATTCAGCACACAGAAAGATATTCTGTAGTTTCTGAGAGAAGTTCCAGAAAATGTGAATGGAAATCTTTCTAGATGAACATGCAAGATTAAGGCATCACTTGTGTTTTGAAAAAGTGTGTCACAAACATGAGAAAAGAAACATTGCAGCATAAATTGATCTTTGTCATACCATCATCAAGAAACTGCAAGAAAAGAGCCCATAACAAGAAGATTTCATAAAAGGTTACCATGTGGGATTTCTCACTATTTAATAAAAGCTGTTCATGATTATATAAAATGCAAGCTTTGATAATTCAAGAAGGACTGCAGTAGTTTTGAATGAAAAAAAAAAAAACAGTGTTCTGAGAGCAGTTTAGAATGGAACACATTCATTTTTTTAAAATAGAGAGACAAAAATTCTCCTTCCCAAAATATCTTTGGCAAGGTCCTGCCAGATGTGCTTCCAGGGCTGCTTGATACTGCTCTGTGGAAATGGAATCTCCATCATGGACAGCACCCTGCCTTTGTTTCTGAAAGGCACACTCCAAAATTCTGACTCTTGAGCAGAAAGATCTAATGGCCCACATAGATCTCATGAGGATGGACAGCTGCTTCTGTTGACACAGGGAAAAAGTTCCTTGAGCCACTCAGTTTGCTCTTGGCAGATCTCCAGCTGGGCTGTGTGGCATCAACTCAAAGGCTGTACAAGGAATATTTATTTTTAACGTTCCAGGCTGCTGCCAGGTAGAATAATGAATGAGCCTGCAGTAAATTAAGCACAACATGCCTTTAATCTGATGATGTATGATGGGGAGACTGCTGTATCTGTGACGTTAAAAAATTTCTCTGCTACTTGGCTGGTTTTATCTCATCTTTGTAGAAGGAAAAAAAAATTAATAAAATGAAAGATGGGTCTTCATGTTTATTCACCCATCAATCTTAGCTTCTGCTTGTGAATTTCACACATTCTGTGTTTTTTTTTTTTTTTCCTCTTTTACTCTTATGGAATGATTCTGATGGAATTCTTATGGAATTACTGAAGCTGTCCTGCAGTGGGGAGGTTGTGTTGCTGCAAGAAGTCCTTGAGCAGTGTCTCAGGATTAGTATCTACCTGTTCTGCCACCCTGTTCAGCAATTAGTTAAGAAACTAATTAACTGCTGCCTTGCACTATGTTTTTTTTTTTCTTGTTTCAGGTAGGTTTGTCTGTACCACTCTGTTATTTTAACAGCTTTTGATACTTTAAAAAAAAAAAATCTTTTTGGTACAATTATTCATTATTCATAAAAAAATTTGAAATGCCTCCTTCTTGGGATGAAGAGCCTAGTTGGATATAAAACATGACATTTTGCATTGTGTAGTATTGTGGTAATAATGCTCTGAATAATGTGTGGATTATCAGTATGTGGGTCATTGGTAGGGTGCAAGGTTTACTGCTCCTGTCATGCCTTACCTTAAAACTGGGAATCATTCTTTTATTTTTATTTTTATTTTGAGCTTATATAAGACTACATTTTTAGTCAGCAGGGCTTCAGGTGATACTCCAGCTCAGAGGTAAGGGCTTGCTTTGGCTTAACTGATATTTTCCCAAAGCTAATATTAATGTGTTTACTTAAAGCTGTAGCCACACTAAGAAGCAAAATTACAGACTGCATGCAGACTCCTGATAAGGAAACAGGGAAAATCTCTATCAGGAAGATCAAAGAAGCACCTGAAGTTAATTATAAATTAGCACTGAAGTGTAGCTGCCAAAGCACTTTAATTATTACTGGAGGTTAAACAACCCCAGTATGATCTTGCCTGTTGGTTAAGTTTACACCAGAGATCTTTCACTGTGTTCATTTACACCTAAGATAACTGAAGGATGAATGACTTCCAGACACTGGAGATGTCATTTCCATAGGAAGGTTTTACATTTTTAGATGTTCTTTACATCATAGTCCCTTCTACACTGGGGGCAATTAGAAAACCCCATTCAAACAAGATGTAGGATTGACAAGTAAAAATGAATTTCACTGTTAAGATATTTTTTTTCCATGCTGAGATCAGTAAAGAACCTAAAAGTTTATCACTGATTTAGTTTCAAAGCTGAAACCTATCAGAGCACAGTGTCCCTGCAGTT
Organism: Leucosticte australis; assembly: GCA_025504685.1. NCBI lineage: Eukaryota > Metazoa > Chordata > Aves > Passeriformes > Fringillidae > Leucosticte > Leucosticte australis. The sequence goes on along the minus strand of JANIJU010003064.1, from coordinate 1,232,592 downwards.
GCAGGTTCCCTGTAACCAAAGGTACAAAGTGACAGCCAGGCCCCAGTGAAGGTCAGGAGCCTTAATCACAGACCTTAGCCAAGGCTGGCATTGCTAGTGGTGCCATCTCTGACATCATTTGGATGCCTCATCAATTAATAGGATTGAAAGCTCTTATTTAGAGTTCTGCTTTGTAAGAAGAGCCATCCTTTGTCCATGAGCCATGCTGTTATCCACAAGGACCCAGCAGAAAGTTCAATGAATTCAGGCATTCTGCTTTAGAATACATCTGGTCCAGAAATAAGTATTTATCTGATGACTTTTTATCACCTGTGTTTTCTAAAACATGCTTTCTTTCCATTTGAAATGTGTAATTCTATACTCATGCTAAATGAATTATTCAAAGAGAATTATTTAGTGGATTCATATGAGATTATTTTCTTGTTTATGAATCAGCAAGGAAGTTATAATTAGAGCCAATGGAAAAACTTTTAACAAATCAAAAGTTCATTTACTCTGTTCTCTACCATTGGTGGTCCCTATGGTTTCAGTGAAACTATTGCAGTTTTTTAAAAACTACAGTTGTGCACATTCATGTACAAATTTGAGCTCCTCAGTTTCTGCCATATCTTCTGTGTAACTGGAAAAAAATTATTTTTCCAGCAGTTATTTATACATTTGAAGGTTGCTGTTGTATGTTCCCTAACATGCTTTCTGTAAGTGAAACAATGGCAGATCTTTCAGGTTTTCCCCACAGAATGTGGGGTAATTGTATTTGTGGGGTTCCCAGGTGAGGGAAGGAATGATGGATCTGGCTCCATGTGCTCAGAAGGCTGATTTATTATTTTATGATACTATATTATATTGAAGAATACTATACAATACTAAAGAATGCAGAAGGCTGAAAAGATAATAATGAAAACTTGTGACTCTCTCCAGAGCCCCAACACAGCTTGGCCCTGAGTGGCCAAAGAGTGAAAACAACTCACTGAAACCAATGGAACAATCACCTGTGGGTAAACAATCTCCAAACACATTCCACATGAGCAAAACACAGGAGAAGCAAATGAGATTATTGTTTTCCTTTTTCTCTGAGGCTTCTCAGCTTCCCAGGAGAAGAATCCTGGGCAAAGAGATTTTCCAGAGAATATGATTATGACAAGATGGTGTCCATTATCCATGCCACTATCTTTTATCCCCAAGGGATCTGCCTGAAAAATATTAATCTGCCTGAAAAATATTAATCTGCCTGAAAAATATTAATAAGCAACAAACGATGGACTCCTGCAGGAATGCATCTGAGCAACCCAGGCCCCACTGTGCACCAGCCAAACTGCTTGTAGCTGTTCTTGTCAGAGTTCTCTCAGAGCCCCCTGGAGTGCATCAAGGTCACTAAGACATAAACTGTGCTAAATTAGGAAAAAGAGGCTGAGAAACAGAGTACCAAGACCACAGCCAGGTGAACCACCTGGTCTGTAACCAATCACATCCTCTGAGAAGTGCCTGCAGAACACCTGGACACCCATGAAGAAGAGCATGATCAGCATGTTAAGTTTGAATGCATAAATAAGTGCATAATGTAAATAATGAAGGGCTTCTGCTTAATCATATTGTGCAGGAGTTAATTAATTAGGAGTTAATTGGTCGTGCAGGAGTTCTGTTTTCCTGAAGACTCCAACGATTGCAGAACGAAAATTTGAGAATTTGAGAATTTTCATATTGTTGTGCCTCACAACAGTTATTTCCAGGGATTTTTTGGGGAAAGCTTAACAAAAGTATATCCCCTTAAATGAAATTTTCACGTGAAAAGGGAAACAAACTCTCAAGTTATACATCTACAGCAAAGTTGGGGGCTGTATTCTTCAGTATGAAATCAATCTGCATCATGAGTAATGAGCTCTAACAGGAATAGTTGATTTAGAATATTCAATTGAAATCAGATACATGAATATATATAAAAATAGCTGAACCAGAATGTGCTTACTTCTGTGTCATTCTTGATCTTTCTTTGGCTCTCTCTTTATAATCCCACTACTACCTGAATATAGTGAAACTTGTTTACCTCCATGGAAAAATCAGCTGGCCAAGCTCCAGATTGTGATGGAAGGGAGAAACTTGGCCAGTGCAACAGCACATTGATCTTCAGCTGCAGGGTGGAAGTTTCTGCTGGAGGCTTGCTGGGAGCTGTGCAAGCCTCTCTATAAACAATGCCCTGGAACTGGTCATGGAATGAGCACTCTTCCACTGCACCATTGGTAGTGGGTTAATTCCAATGCAAGAGTGCAAAATGCAGCTGCCACAATATTCTGTGTTAAGGGGTGGCTAGATGGCCAAAAATGTGTCCTTGGGGCTAAGACTGGAAATTTAATTTTATCAGTTTGTGTTGAATGAGTTACACACAAATTAAAAAGTGTGATAAGTCTGCTCCTTGCTTTGATTTCCTTTCCTGGCTGCTGCTTGCAAGAGCAGAGAGGGTAAATCTGCCAAGTGCCCACCTGCTGCTTTCTGGATCGTTTTCAAGTTTATCACTGGCAGGCATCAAACTGCAAAAGAGCTACAAGGAGGAAAAGGCCATCTACCTTACCCTAACCTTAACCCTAACCCCAACCCCAACCCTAACCCTAATCCTAACCCTAATCCTAACTCTAACCCCAACCTTAACCCTAATCCTAACCCTAATCCTTACCCTATTACAGCCAAAGTGACAGCTGGTGGCTCCTGAAGTGCATGAAGCTGATTTGCCTCCTATTTACACAAAATAGAGAAACTCCAGCCAAGTCAGTGGCTGCAGTCCAGAGCCATACCAAAACCAGGGAATTTCAGCAGTGCATTTTTCCTTTCCTCAATCCACGGGGGCCATCCTGAACAAAACTCACAGAGGAAGCTAAGTTCATCAATATTTCAAGCAGAAAATGTACTGGCATCTGCCTGTCTTTCCATCCCAAACTCAGATTAATTTGGCTGTGTGTCAACTGCTTCACAAAAAAATATTCCAATTTGTGGATTCTTGAATTTGAAAATTAAGCCAAGAAATATCCTGAGGAGTGTTTTTAGTATTCCCAATGTGCCTCTAAATTTCTGCATGTCTTTGCTATCCTCAGGCAATATTTGTGTCATTGCTTTCTTTCTGAGGCTTAATCTGCATTTTAAGGTGCCTTATGATTATCTCAGAAGTACAGGTGTGGAATTTTCTAAAAGCAATTAAAACAAGATGTTTCTGAGGCACAGGATGAGCGGGTTATGGTATAAAAACCCTGCTGTATCAAGCTCCTACTGGCTACTGTTTCTGTCCTCATTATTCTTAAATCCTGTAAATTTTCCAGCTCTAAGCAGTGTTTACTGGAGGGATAATTTCAGTCAGATCTTCATGCATGTTTCTCTACCCAATGGCCAGCTTGGTGTGCCAGATGCATTGGTTTCATTCCCAACATGTTCCAAGTCTTTCTGCCTGCTTTTCAGCATGACTTGGTAGATGAAGTTTGTGTGCTTCAGTGATAATCCTGGAATTTGTTGCTGGCTTTTCTTTTCTTTTCCCCTTGAATTGTATGTAACTAGTTTGTTGGCAAGTTTTTTCTTTAGCTTTTTGAAACCTGTCTGTAAACAAATGAGGGGGAACAAATTTTGATGCAACTGGATTAGCAACCTTGGACATGGCATCAATTGCATCACATTTGAACTAATAAACCAATTTTCTTATTTCCTTCTACCTATTAATGAGAGATGCACAAAGAAATTAAATTTTTACCATTTAAAGGACTATTCCATTAGTTTTTCTATTTGGATTGATTTTTTTTTTTTTTTGCATTTAAGAAAGAATTTCACTTTTTATTAAAAAACCCTTTGGTCTGAATTGCTCAAGCATGAACTAAACATAATTCAGTTTTATGTAACATGTCCTATTAGCTATGTTTATCTTAGGGAGTTTTTAGCCTTTAAAAATAGAATGTTGTTTTTAAAATTAATTTGTAATATGTGTAATATTTGCTAATGTAGCATGCATTGTGTGACATATAAAAATCATGTTGCAACTGTCTGGAAAAACTCAAGAGACCTTTATTGACAGATGCACAGCTTGAACCTAAGTTGCCAAATGTACCTGCAGTGTCTGCTCAGAACGAGTTGCTGCCTTTTTTCTGGTGATTCAGGACATCCTTTGCAATTACATAGGTGAATTTAATTCTTTTGCTCTACTCTACGTGTGATGAAAGCTGATGAGCAGGAAAAAATAGCACTTTCTTTGGCAAAAAGCCTTTTAAGGTAGTTGCTCAGGAATCTTGAGGGGCTTGGGGTGTTTTTCCTTTCTTTTTAAAGCATGACCTTTCACAGAAGGATGATTTAAAAGAAGCTGTTCTGTTTGCAAGCCATGATCTGCTAGGAGGTTTGGTGGCATTTGAGGCATTATCAGGATGTGTTGTGTTCTCAGTAAGAACTGGCTTGTGTGAATCATAAAGTAAAATGCATTTCTTGAAATTAGGCAACTTTCTCTTACACCCTTCCAGCTCCATTACCTGCAGGGACCAGAGTGTCCAGTCCTGTGATAGAAGCCATTTGCAGAGAGAAATAATTCCAAGAGCCCCAAAAAAATCCAGGATCTGGGAGAAAAATGAGAAACCCCAAGTTGATACTTTTGTAAGCAATTTACAACTTGATTAACAATTAATTTGATTGCAATTTGATTATTCAACACTTTGGGAAAAAAGAGTGTCACTATATGTGGCTAAACTGCAGTCAGGGTTACGGGATGGCAATGTTTGCTTGTCACGTGCTTTCACAGGAATTTGGTCCTCGTGGGCCTTTCAGAGGGTGCCCTTCCATGGTAACCCTGGATTGTGGTATTTGCCGGGTGCCCAGGATGAAGGAGGGATTGAGAATCTGACTCCATGTTCTCAGAAGGCTATAATATAATATAATATAATATAATATAATATAATATAATATAATATAATATAATATAATATAATATAATATAATA
>JANIJU010003064.1:1193845-1222238 GCA_025504685.1 Leucosticte australis | reverse complement strand
TATTATATTATATTATATTATATTATATTATATTATATTATATTATAAACTATACCAAGGAATAGAGAAAGGATACAGACAGAATGTTACGAAGAATGACAATAAAAACTCGTGACCCTCGCCAGAGTCCTGACACAGCTGGACTGGGATTGGTCACTAATTAAAAACAATTCACATGTTGGATGAACAATCTCCAAACCCCATTCCAAAGCAGCAAAACACAGGAGAAGCAAATGAGATAATATTGTTTTCATTTTTCTCTGAGGCTGCTTAGCTTCCCAGGAGAAGGAATCCTGGCAAAGGGATTTTTCCAGAAGATATGACAATGTCACTGGTACTCAGAGTTTGGTAGCTCCAGTGATTATCCACAGGGGTGGAATCCAGGGCTGGAGTGGAGCTGCAGAACTGAGCAGTGTTCACTTCTTACCTGTGGCTTTTTGATTGTAACTGGGGCTTCCAGGTCAGTGTTCCCTGCCATATTTTAATTGTCTGCCTGAAGGTGCTGTGAGTCTCCAGGGATGGGGGCATTGGGTGAAAATCCTGAGTGAAGAAGGCTGCAAACTGAAAACAGATTTTACTTACTCGTTTTTAAAGCTATCAGAGTCAAAGAATTAAAATGGCTTGTGTGTGGCTGACAAGCAGGAAGGCAGGAAAGCAAAAGATGGAATTGCAGTCTCTCGGCCCCATGACTGCTGCATGAACTGCTTGAGCAGACTGTGTCAAAGCAGATTAATCCAGTTGTACAAATGGCACAGGGGATTCTGCCAGCAGGACTCCAGTTTAGGCCCTTCTGTGGGCAGGAATTCAGGCAGGCAGGTTTTGATTTGAAAGCAGAGGGCAGGCTCAGCTGGTTCCCTCGCCTTTCATACCAATTTAACAGAGCACCTCCTTTCCATTGCTGCCCCCACTTCCCTCCCATTTCTTCACTTCTCCAGCCTGGCACTCTGTCAGGGTTTCCTTCACTGGAAATGAAATGGCACCGTGGTGTTGACCCTCTTTGCACCACTTGGCTGAAGAGTGGTACCAACATTGTGCTGCCTCTGGGTCTCACTGCTGGGCAAATTAATAAGGATCAGAGCAGATTTTCATTTTAAACAAGTTTCTTATGTACCACTAGATATTAATTATAAAAACAGCCAAAATCTTTTTGATGAAAATAGATGATGCTGGCTTTAAAAGATAAAATATGTCATGGTTTCTGGGGTCATATTTTTCCATTTGTTTGGAAACAGAGGGGACTTTGCCTTGCAAATGACATTCAAACACAGCCCATTCTCTTTCTAATTTTTTTTTTGTTTCTTTCTTTTTCAGTATTTTCTCTACCTTGTGTTCAGCTGTGTTAAGGGCTGTTCAAAGTGACAGTCAATTTTTAGGCTATACTGGAAAACTACTTGCTACTTGTACAGGCCTCTTGCACCCCTCAGCTCCAGGGATGAGAATTATTAATCCATAAACACTTTGAGGTTCATTTCAGAGTACATTTAATTTCCTCCAGCCCTCTGTGCTCTCTCTCATCCTGGTGAGATGTGGAATGACTGACTCTAATGTGCTGGACAGGTGAGATCACAGCCCTGATGAGCAGGAACTCTAATTCACTTTACAAAATCATGGAGCAGGTGACAGAGAATATTTCCAGGAGTGAAAATTTAGGAAACGGGGAAAGGCTGCAATAATGCCTGGTCTCTGTCTGCCCTTGCCTTGTAAATTTGTGTGTCAGATGTAGGCTGCATTAATAGTGAGAATTTTACATGAGTTCTGCATCCCCTGGAGAAGATTTCAAGTCATAATTGGAGGCGGCCTGAATAAATCTGAATCAGTAATGAGAGACATCAGAGCAGAATCCATTCAGATCCATTCAATTCCCAAGTGGGAGGGAGTGAGAGGCACTCTGCAGAACACCAGTGGGGCACTTGCTGCACCCTTTGTGGCTGCTGAGGCTTGTTTCTCCACATCACAGAACCTTAGCAGAGATTTGGGAAATGAGAACACTGCTGGAGCTGAAGCTCAAAATCTGTCTTTGCCCTGAGAACCAAATTTTGTTGTTCATGCCTCTGCTATTTAATATGTCCCACCCCAGATGAAATTTGACCTAGTGGAACAAAGGTTTTTGCTTTTCCTACTGTTCTCTCACAATTGTGGAGTCTGAATTGCAGCATAAATGATATTTTAAGTATTGAGTGGTGGTTGTTTTTTCTAATAGAGCCATGAGAATCCCTGCCTGCCTGTTAGATTTTAATTGTTCTGCAGCTGCAGTGAGCTGTGTGAGTAACAGTTCTTTAACCCAATAATAGTCTGGGATTTTAAGACTTCCAGTCCTACACTCTTGCATCCACTTTCCTTTAAAACAATCCACTCCATCCACTTTCCTTTAAAACAATCCACTCCATCCACTTTCCTTTAAAACAACCCCTTGTAAAAGGAAGGCATTTCTTTTACCCCCCAAATCCTTTCCAGGGTTGGGAGTAAAGTCAAATGTCCATGTTGAAATAAATTTAAAAGTTGTATGTTTCATGTGCTTCTTTCTTGGATGCAGAAAAGTTTTCTGCAGGATGATTACTTCCCAAAGCATAAATAAATAGGACAGATTAGCCTTGCTTGGTCTCAGCAAGCTCAGTCAGACCTTAATGGACTGTTGCATAGAAATTGGCCTTTGAAGAATTATCTCACAGCTGCTAGTGAGATAAACATTTCCAAAATTTACTTGAAATTATTTGAACCTCTTTAGACCTCATGTAAATAAGATTCTGTTAGCTTATAAAATGAGATTTAAAAGTAAATTAATTGAATCCAAATCAGATTGGTTCACAGGCTGTGGCTCAGTGCATCCTACCTGATCCAGCTGTAAGATCAAATAGACAGAGGTGGGCTCTCCTTCTACTCTGAATACACAAATGTTCCTGCCATTAATGAGAACAAATCCCTGAATTGCTTTTAAGTACTCCAGAAAGCAAAAGTTGCTCACTGCAGCTGACTGCTTTGCACAATTAGTGGATCCTCATCCTGAGCTGATGGCACTTACCTGCCAACACAAAGTCAATTAGCAGCTCTGAAGATGCCCCCAGCCAGCAGTAATTTCTGTCACCACAGGGACATTAGCACACTTCAGAACTGGAAGGGACCCGAAGGAAAGTGGCTATTAGGAAATGCCACCATTTTTATGCATTCAAAGCCAGTGCCATGTGGGTTGATCCCCCTGCCTGATTGATGCTATACATCCATAATGAGCACGGTGTTCCATTTGATGATGTCGGTGCAAATCCAGCAGGATTACACTGAGGTGATGAGAGAATCCTCTGCTGATTGAAGTTAATGGGACTTGATTTTCAAGCATTTAAATGAAGAGGTAGTGCTAGGTTCAGAGTCCCTGGATAACAGGGATCTATTAATGTTAGCACAGTGGGATTACCAAACAGAGGCAGCAGGGTAATTTTGGTGCAGGCAGCTGAGGACAGGACTCCCTTCCCCCTTTCCCCAGCACGTGAAGAAATTGGTAACTTGTCACCATGATATTTCCTGAAAAATCCCTTTGCCAGGATTTTTCTCCTGAGAAGCTGGGAAGCCTCAGAAAAGAAATATAAACAATAATTATCTGATTGCTTGGAATGGGTCTGGGGGTTGCTTACAACAGGAGCAGCTTTGATTAGTTCCATGGGAATTGTTTTTAATTAATGACCAATCCCAGTCCAGCTGTGTCAGACTCTCTGGTCAGTCACGGGTTTTTATTATTCATTCTTGTCCAGCCTTCTGATGTCTCCTTTCTCTTCCTGTAGTATAGGTTTAGTATATCATTTTCTTTTAATATATTATGATATCATAAAATAATAAATCATCCTTCTGAGAACTTGGAGTCAAATTGTCACCTCTCACCTCGTCCTGGGACCCACAACACCACAAGAGTCACTGGTGACAGGATGGCCAAGGACAATCCTGTACAGGAGAGAACCATGGGGGGCAGTGCCAAGGTCAGCAAGGACATTGCTGACAGCAGTGGTGTCTGCTTGGGGAGAGGGAAGTGTGGAATGCTCTTTAGTCTGGATAAAACCTGTGGAAGTTCCCAGTGCTGTGCAGGGCTCTGCTTTCAGCTGAGCTCCCAGGCTGGCCCTGCCTGCCTCTCCTGAGCCACCTGCATGCTGGAGGCAGAAACAGCTGCTTCAAAATAGATGAGTGGAAGTGAGGATCAAGAGTGGAAATTTCTTTAGAAACCCCTGTGAGATCTTAATCCCCTTCCAGGAGATAGCTGAAAGCCCCAGGACACAAACCAGAAAGAACAGAATAGTTCTCAATGCCTTGGGGAGAACTCAATGGCCTGGTAATTTATTTCCTTTTTTTTTTTTCCCAGAGTTGTGAGGTCTCTTTCAGGCACTGTGGAAAAGCAGCATTGCACTCTGCTGCTTTCTGTTCAGATAGTCTGAATCACACCAGGGGGTATGATACAAAACCAGGATGGTTTTGTACCTGAGACTGAAACAGAAAAAAATATAGAATATGTAGGATATTGCAAGTTTTTCTTTGAATAAAGGACATGCATGTCCACATTAATTAAAAAACCCAACCACCTACACTTTTATTTTCCTCAGGTGCCATCTTTGCTTTCATTGCTAAGGACACAACCAATCAATCCTAATTAGAAACCAAATTGAACAGTCCAAGGAGTAATCAATATTAAACCAAATGTTTCTAGTGATGCTCTGTCAGTTTGCTTTTTAGGCAGCTGCCAAAGTCATATCTTTAATTGCTTCTTTCAAATTGATTTCTACAAAGATCTTTCAGCTGGATTTTAAACCAGCACCTCCTGGAGTAGCTGGGTTCATCAGAAATTAGTGGCCTTGTTAGTAATTTGAAAGTCAAATGACTAGGGTGACATCTAGTAAATTAATGAAAACTAATAGGTGGAAATATATTATTTAAATATTTATAAAACCCTCAGCTAAACCCCAAACTCTCTCTGGGACAGCATTTCCTCTGACATATATCAGCTGATTTATGCCAGCTAAGGATCTTATGCTTACAGCAGGAGGCAAATTAGGAGTTTTCCTTTTTTGTTCTAAATAATTTACACAACATGAATAAAAGAGAGTATGAGAAATACTGTAATAATCAAGAATTGAAAGAATGATGCTTGACTGTCTCAAGAGCAGTGGCAGCAAACAGTCAGTATAAAAACCCAGGGTTATTGAAAGCTGTGCATTGCCAGCAGAAATCCTTTCAGTTTGAAGAACATTATTGGAAAATTTCATAAGAATTTTAAATTTTCCCATGAAAATATATATATATATATATTTTTTTTTTAAATAAGCATTCAACTGAATTTTTTTTCTTAATTTCTCTGAAGCTAAATGTGTGGCAGACCCTGACACCTCTGTTACAGGTGGAAACAATAAATCAATGTGTTGTGGAGCAAAGAAATGCAACAACACTCTCTTCCCCCTCAACCAAAAATCGAGTTCTAAACTTTGGAAATGCTCATATGTGTATATCCAGTAACATAATTTCAACCCACACCTGCATAGTATGTTTGCTGAAAAAAATTTGGTTATGTTTTCTTAGCATTAAAAATATGTCTTTAAGCCTAAAAAAAGAACTATTTGATGGGCAATCACAATGTAATATTTAAGTTATGTTTTTAAAAAATACATTAATTCATTTCTTTCTTATGTCCAACATTTTAGGGAGCCCTGAAGTGCTCTTCAAAGCTTCCATCTGGAAGGTGCTGTTAGAGCTGTGAGCCTTGCCTTGCTGCAGCCACAGTTCAATCCATTGAACTCAGCCAGATCTGATTTCTGGTTCTGTTTGAATCATCAGTCCTTGCATTTTCCAGTGCTGAAGGAGAGGATTCTTTCCTTTCACTGCCAAGATCTTGTTCCTGTCCTCTATTATATGAATTCAATCAAATAATCCCATAAATTAAGTGACTATTTCATCAAGAAAATCAAAGTAACATTTGAAAGAACAGATGTCATCCATAAAGAAGGTACCAAAGCATTAATCTGGCTTTAAATCCTGTAGTACCCTGCTGTTAATAACTGTAATTTACAGATTAAATCCTTCTGCTAATTTTGAATCTGCAGTTTAAACCAGCCTCCTTCTCTCTCTAAGGCCCTGGTGAGGGAAGAAAACAGCATGTTGATAACAGCTATCATTCCCAAAATATCCTAACTTGAGATGATCCATAAGATGCTGCTCTCCAAAGTGGGATTGAGATAACAAAGATCCTTTCTGGAGGTTTTTTTTTCCTGCAGTGTGGAATTTTATTAATGTGATATTCCTCTTCTTCTGTTAAACTCAATGGAGAGACCCATTTCTGCCTGGATTTGTTTATATTTGAGTTTTCCCAGAGGATTGTCAGTGAAAAGTTGCATAGGTGTGTTCTTTGGGACCTTAACTGATTACATCTTTAATCTTTGCAAAAATACAGTGAGTTTTATAAAATGACTTATGAAATCTAAGAACAAAACAAAAAAAATAGGATTTTAAAAAAATAAAGTCCCTCCTCAAGGGACAGGGAGGATGAAAGTCTGCAAAGCTTTCAATATGTTTTGAGAAAAGGGAAAAAAAAAGAGATTATGAAGTCACAGATGTTGAGAGTAATGGAGATGTGCTTGACATCTGCAAAGAGTGGCAAATGACCAAAATTATGCTGATACATCAAGCAAAATCTCTGTGCAGGGAAAATAAATTGGTCTCCGAGTGAAAAATGTAATTTTGGAAAATGATTTTTCATTCATTTAATAGCCCTGTAGCTTATGTGCAGTAAAACAAAAAAAAAACCAAAAAAAAACCCACCAAAAAATCCAAACAAACCCAAGTTCAGAAAAACTACAATTATTCACCTCTACACCTTTTGGTTTGTTTTGTTACTAAATACTTGCCTAGCATCCTGGACACTCCATGTAAGTGTTCTGATATCAACATGTCTGGTAAATTAATATTTATATTAATTTATTGCTTTATATTTATGGCCAACTGGAACTTGCTATGTGCAAGAAGTGACTCCTCCTTTCCATTTTAACCTGGGTCAGGCAGGTGGGACAGAGCAGACAAAGTCTTGAACCTTTTACTCAGGTTGAAGACTTTAAGAAGCCTTGACACACCTGACACACCTGAGCATCCCCTGCCCCAGTGCTCCTAGGGAGCCTGGGACATGTGGGGCACATTGAGGACTTTGCCCAGCTGTAGGAATGTGCCCCTTATTGACGGAGTGACAAAACTGTCCTTTGTCCCCTTGAAAAGGAAATGAGCCCAGAAGTTTCTCTCCTCAGTTAGGTGAAAAGACATCTCCTAGGACCTGGGGGACTTCACCTCAGACTTAAGGATAGCTAATTGGGCAGGAGCCAAAAGGTCCCTCCTGAGCAATTTAGTGGAAAAAGAAGAGAGCAAAGGAACTAATGGCTTTTGTGGGGTGTTTTACCAGGGGTAGGAGGGCCTCTTGCACCTGGCTCAGTTTTTTGTTATTTTGCCTTTTATTAAAACCCTTTTTATTTCCAGCACTACCACAGAAGCCATCCTGCTGATTTTAGGCCTTCTGAGGTAGCTGAGCTATCTTGGGTGTGAAATATTTCTCCAAGAGCTTATGAGACCTGGCTGGAGGAGGCTCCTAATTCACTCAACTTTATTGCCCCTTGGAAGGACAGGTGGGACTCATTAGGGACCATGGGGACAGCAGCTGGTGGAATCTCAACAAGTGTCACCAAAGAGCTGTTCTGGGTGGGCCTTGTGCCCAAGGCTGGGAAGCCATGCACACTGCTGGAACCCCCACCTGCAGCAGTAATGCATTCTCTGAGGCACACACATTCAGCAAACTCAGCTTTCAGTTATGCCTTCCAGCTGGAAATGTTTAAACAGTTTGCTATCAGGGATCCACTCACCTTCAGTCACTCTCCACACATGCCTCCTGTGATTTGTTTATTGTTTATTCTGATGTGTCACCCTGCACTGTAAATATGTACATCTTGATCTGTCAAGTGTCTTGGAAGGGAATATGCTGCTATACCTGGGAGAGACATTTTCATAAACAAATATTTACAGCACACCTTATATTCTCCTAGATCATGATACAAAAATACTTTATTTGTTGAAGTTCTGTTCAGAACCCATCCACTGGGACAGCAGCTTCTTTAAAGAAATGCATCTGGGGAAATAAGGGCCTAAAATATACAAAGCTGATCATAGTAAACACCTAGTAACTGCTGCAGTCTTGATGATGGTGAAGTCACCAAGCAAGAGAAATTGTGCATCCTGCACTGCCCATTTGTCCTGCTCCTGTGTGTGCAGCTATGAAAATAAGGGTCTTTGCTTTCACTTTTGCTTCTAAGAGCCCTTCTCACACAGGAAAGCAAACTCTCTTTCTGGTAACAGCTTTTGTAGCCTTTTGTAACCCTGCCCTCTCATAAAGCAGTTTTTCTTCATGTTTTCTTTACGAAACTGATTGTTTTAGCACCTGTGGAAAAAAGAGAGGCGTCTTGCAGCAAAGCAGAGTCAGGTGCCAGCCTCAGTGAGTGCCTGATCACCAAAAGGGACTTGTTGGACTTGTCCTTTCCCACTGGGCAGACCCAAGCCTGCCCATGGAGTCCCAAAGCTTTTACAGACCCCACACACCCACTGGTGCTTGTCGAGTTTCTCTTCACCTCTGTTCTGTCCTCTGAGCCAAGAGACATCCCTGCATCTTTAATCCTGCACTCATGCTGCCTTACTGAGGAGGCCAAATCCTGGGAAGGTCTTATCAGGGTTAAAACCAAGCAAGCAGTGATTTGGAGTCGTGTAAAGGCACCCCACTCCTCCCTGTTATTATCTGCAGAGGAACTGCAGTGCTGACTTTTTTCTTCTTGTCATGAATGCTGTGGAGGCCTCTTATTTTAAGGGGTTTTTTTGTGTTTATTTTCATCTCTACATTCACAAAGTGAAGCAGATGGTTGTCTGTCATCTTCCCTTTCAATATATTTTTTTACACACATCTATGCCAGCTTCAGAGAGATAATTGTGAGAAGGCTTTGTCTTCCAAAGCAAGTCTTTTCAAGAATAAATGGATTTGGAATTTACTCGGGTGACACAATCACAGATGGCACTTTCTTGAGGGGTTCAAAGCAGCTTTTAACCATCAGGGGAATGGAGTTTTTTAATGAGTCTTGAGTAGTGAAAGCTAATGTATCTTTTGAAAACTAAGTGACTGAAATAGATTGTGCTTCTATGAAGTGATTTATGATTTTTCAGAGCTTTTATAATAAAAAACAAAAAAACCAAAAGCCCAAACCAGCAAAAACCCTCAAATCCCCTCAAAGGATAACCAAGGCCAAACTCCCACCTTTTCCCTGATACACCTTAAGCATTGGTATTCCACTAAAGAAACATTGCTAGAATGAAAGTTAAATAAGATCTTTCCCCCAAATAAATGTATTAGATGTTAATTCCTAAACTTCAGTCTCCTTTAATCTACACAGTGTTTTTATTTACTTACGATGAAATTGATTATTTATTTAGGATTTGTGAGCCTAAAATATTTTTTCCAGCTTCATTAGTTGGCTCAATGAAAGACTCTCTGTTTTTCTGCATCCATCACTCCTCATTAAAGTTATTTGTTTAGTTCAGTTAGCTGAGAGGTGCCTAGAGAGAACAATCCAAAGCAAAGTCTGATCTGTGACCCTAAACTTGGGAGACAGGAATCCCCCAGAAGTGTTACATAAATCAAGCCTCTCTACAGTGGTCATTTGCTAGGCAGAACAAATTTTAAACAGTACATTTTTGAGAAATGTAATTTTTTTTTTTCAGAAATGACTGGTTTTCTGGGATGGTTTATATTGAAAAAAAGAAAAAAGACAGGACAGTGATTGCTCTTAGAAACCATGGAGCATCTGCTTTGCTCCATTTATTTCCACTTGGAAGGACAGGTGAGAAGGAAATCAAAGCCTCTTAAAGGTATTTCAGATTAGCCATCCAAAATCATGAATTGTTGCTGAAAAGGACATGTTTTGTTACCACGTTTCACTTCAGTTATTCAGCATTTACAGATTAAATCCCAGATATCCCCAAGTGCCCAGGGACTGCTCCTAGGAGTTTCTATTTCCACACAGTAGTAGAAAGAGAGGGCAGAGTTTATTTTTCAACAAGAAATACCCTAAAGTAAGATAACTAAAAATGACATTGAGAATACTAGATTGGAGAATTTAATGAACTCTAGCTTTTCAGAGCAGGCATTCAGTTACTTACATTGTTCTAAGAGCTTCTGAGTTATCAGCAATTTAAATTTTGGCACGTTTCTTTTGCTATCATATCATTGTCTTCACATGCTAAAGCATTTCAGAGTTTGGCTCAGTGTTCCTAAGTACAGGATTGTATTAAACTGCAGTGTTTGAAGTACAGTGGACATCAAATGCATCAAGAATTCTCTCTCCCACTCGTTATCAAATTTCAGTGATCACATTTAGGTGTTTAAATAGGTTAAACGATACAAGGCCTGAATAAAATTAGACTCTTGATTAATACTTAATGTTTTCTAATCTCTAGGTTTTCTGTAAGTCAATATGACTCATGAAGAAACCATATTTAATCTCTGAGAAGTACCTTAGCTCATAGGGCTATATCTCTACAGAATCAGGCTTACTTTTCATAATTCAGAGTAACCTCAGTGGAATAGGATGTCAAATAGAATCTCATTTCTTATTTAAAGTATCTAAACTTTTAAATACGTCCATGAGCAGAGCAAAAGGCAATGTATACTACGTGAAAGATTTCTTCAGACAGTTCTGTGCCAGCATTATATGAAACTCTCTTAACATATTCATGAGGTCTGAACACCACAGTAATCTCACCTTGTGTTACTGGTTTAATAACAGTATTCACTTTAAAAGTTAATTTCGCTTTAACCTTTCTTTTTTATTATTAAATAGAGTTTGTTTCAAACCAGCCTGTGAAAATAATAGTGTATGCATATTTCTGGCATATCTTATTTGCATAGAAATAAAAGATTAGACAGAACTAACTATTAGTTGCCTGTCTTCAGTGTGCTGGTTGGTGCTACAGCTGAAGAGAGGAAATTGCCATTCTATTGTATTGCAAGGTGCTATGTGACTTTCAAGTGTTAGTTCTCTCTCTTGAAATCTATCTAAATAAAGGGGAAGTAAAATTAGATGGGTGAAATCCTGAATGCAGTTACACAGAAGGTCAGGAAAAGATAGACAGCTTTGTATCAGAGAGAAATTTTTTCACGAGTATCAAATGTCAGACCTCCTATTTCTCAAATCTAACTCTTAGTCTTCAAGGGAGATTTACAAAGTGCTTTTAAGGTCCAGGACGTAAAATCTGTGAGTTCTCCTTACTGAAAAAACAGGGGAGCAGCAGAATCATCTGTGCTATGGCCCACCAAAACCCACTGCTCCCTCTTTGGTGCCAAGCTGCTGTTAATTCTGTCCTTGGCTATCCCAGGCCTGTCCCATCTTCCCTTTCTGACACAAAGGGCTGCTCTGAGCACCACCTGTGCTCTGGCTTCCCTGGAATTTCTGAGTAACCCGAGGTACCAGCAGAATTCCTCTGTCAGCCACCAGCTCCACCAACAGCTCATTCCTCCCATGGAGAGGGAAGGGCTTTCTCATCCATGGACAATTTTCCCCCATTTCTCACTTCATGCTCTTAGCATTTGCCTTCCACTGGCTGTGGAGCCCAGGGACCCATTCTGGGTAGACAGAACTCACAAAGTGGTTCTGCTGTATTTGCTGGATATGCTTTTAAAAAACAAACTGGATGTTACTCCTCAAATTGTCTTTTGATATTTGCACTGCCTGAAGTTTTGTGTTATGTGGGATGGTATTTCTTCATACAGATTACTTTGGCTGTATGAGCTTCATTGCTTTGGAGAAAAACATCAACTTTTTTCTAATGTTTAACATTTTCTATTCAGAATCTGTTTCCAAGCAAAGTTCATATTTATTCAGCAGCAGATTGTAAAGATAATTTCCTGTCAAATCTTCGTCCCACGGAACATGGTTTAGCTCTTCCTGTGTTTTAACATTCAGAGGTCCACTTTGTTTTCAAAAGAGGTTAGATTTTGATTATTAGTGCACACTTATGAGGCTGAAATAACACTGTAACATTTCTGCCAGCCTGGAAGTTATAAGTGGAAGCAGACAATAAAAATCCACTGTGCATATTTTAGTAAAGTGTGCTTAAGGAAAAGCAATTTCATGCTGGGCCACGAAATTTGTGGGATCCTCCTTTATGGAATCCACCCTGTATCCAGCTCAGGACTTCTGTCACCATTGAGAGAACATCCTGCAGGTTGTCTTGTGCATCTTCCATTGCTGCTGTTCTTCTCCTGAATATTGCACTGAAATTGCATAAGCCTAAAATTTGCTTGAGTTTCAAAATAAAATATCTGAACTTTTGAAATGCTGTCTCTGCTTTCCCAGTTGCCATTCATATGCAGAAGGTAAATATGTGGTTAATATGCAGAGTATCTATTCAGCACCAAGTGAATTAGGAGCTGGTTCAAGTGAGGAGAGGATGAAGAAGTTTGATACAAAATCACCAGCAGAGTGCAACATTTATTGTGAGCATGTTTTTAAAGAGTTTATTTTCCTGGATGCATGTCTTTAACTGTGGAGGTAAATTTTGGTTTGAATACGAGATAAATTTTGGGTTAAAAAAAATTGTATTTCCCGATGTTAATTGCTAAGCATTCATTAATTTCTCAGATATTAACCAAAATAATTTTCTGATTTGCAGCAGTCTTTTACCTACATCTGCAGAGTATGCCAGAAAGAGGTTGCAAGATTCCAGGGGAATAAGGAATGAAATTTATTCCAGATATACGAAAATAGAGAAAAAATTCAAGTAAAACATTTTCTGTTCCATTCGATGAGCATTTTTTTACCTTTTCTATTCACATGCCCATTTTTAAAGTGCATTAATGCTCAGGGAGAAAAGCCAGTTCTCCACTGGAGCTGGCAATGTATTCAGACACTTTTGATTACTTCTGCTTTTATCCCCACATAAAAGAAACAAACAAAAAAAACCCCATAGAAAATAAATAGAAATTTAAAATGTTAGTAAAAACCAAAACTACAGGGAAAGCTATGGAATTTGGTGGCCATTGAAGCTGCAGTCAAGCTTTTTTTTCTGATTCATATCCTGCCTCTCAAAAAAAACCCACCCAAAAAACCTCCCCCACCCAAAACCAAAAACCCAACCTCCAAACCTTCCATCCACCACCTCCCCCCCAAAAAAAAACCAAAACCAAAACCAAATCAACCTCCTAAAAACTCCCAAAACCACGGCTTTGCACACAAGAACAGATCAAACTGGGGCAGGAAAGAGTGGAACCTCATGAAAGAGTGTAAGGCTAGAAGTTCTGTGCCCTACAAGTCCCAATATTTAAACTTTTTTAAAAAAGTGGAGGTCAAGCCATGGCTGCAAACCATCAAATCAAATTCTTGTCAAGTTCACTTCCACATTTGAGTTTGTATCTGTCAGAAGTGTTCATCCCTACAAAACAATCAAAATGAAACCCAGAATGGAATACCCAGGATATCTGTAAGGCTTCATCCAGACTAAATTCTGAGGAGTTTTTTCTCCTTTTAGGATTTTCAAGAGTCCTTAACTTTTTACTGTACCTAGAATTTCTCCCAAGAGAAAGGGTCTTGTATTTCCTGGGACACCTGTGGCAGGGAGGAATGATGGATCTGACTCCATGTGCTCAGAAGGCTCATTTATTATTTTATGATACTATATTATATTAAAGAATACTATAATATACTATACTAAAGAATAGAGAAAGGATACTTACAGAAGGTTAAAAAGATAATAATGAAAACTTGTGACTCTTTCCAGAGCCCCAACACAGCTTGGCACTGATTGGTCATTAAGTCAAAACAATTCACATGAAACCAATGAAACAATCCCCTGTGGGTAAACAATCTCCAAACACATTCCATGTGAGCAAAACACAGGAGAAGCAAATGAGACAAGAATTGTTTTCCTTTTTCTCTGAGGCTTCTCAGCTTTCCAGGAGAAAAATCCTGGGTGAAGGGATTTCTCAGAAAATGTGAATGTGACAAAAGGGAAATTTTTATTTCTAGTGGATGGATAATTTTCTGCTTTAAAAAAATTGTTCAGTGGAATGTAAACAGAATTTAACATTAAGTGCATTCTTAAACCCATGAAATGAAGTCTGCACTTTGGTACTTTATTGAGTAAGAATGATTTTCTAATGAAGAAATAAACACATAATTAAAGGACAAGTAGTGATCTGGGATTGGACTTTGTTGGCTGAAGAACATTGCTACTACTGAGAGTAGCAGTAATAGCACTAGTAATTATTGAATAATATATTGTGCTCTGGATGGCATAAATGCTCTAATTCCACTCTTTAGATTTTTCTAGGCAGATGTCATCAATTTTTTGGGGTTTTTTTCTTTATTCTCTCCATCTGTTAAGGACCTTTCTTCCTCTCCCTTCCATCCCACTATTGCCCAGCCCCCTGGTATATTGATTTGTGGTTCATTGGTATGTGTCTTCCTTTTCTAAGAATGACATCCTTTTGTCCAATAAAAGACTGTGGGAAACATGGAGCTCCTATTGGAGGTTTTATTTTGCTGGTATTTTGGTTAGCTACAGAATACAGAGCAGAACTTCAGCTATTCGTACAGGCTTGTAGAAGCTTTCCAATGCTTCTGCAATTGTTTTAGCATTTTAAATATTTAGTATTCTACAGTATTTTATTCAGAATATGAAGACTATATGAAATTCAATGGAAAAGCAAGATTCACGATGAAAGGCAATATGCTTTAAAAGATAATTGTGAAGCAGGAAAATGAGTTTCCATTTTAGAGTCTGTGGGGTTTGGTTTGATATGACCTGATTATTCAATATATCAAAGGAAATCTGTGTGGATCTTTCTTGCTCTGAATTGGAGAAGTCAGCTGTCTCAGCTCTGACCCACAGAAACTCCTCCAGGTTGTTAGAAAGCCCCAGGGAGAGGATTTTTTTGTCTGGGATCAATGCAGCTTCTCCTCACAAATACCCTACAGACTGCAGCAGAAATTGAATCTATGGCAGCAGTGTGACACTGCCAAGCTGTTTGGTCTGTATTTGTGCCTTTTTATACAGTTTTGCTGCCCATGAGAATCCTCCAAAATATCACAGAACTGCACTTTGTTTAGTTTGTAACAACAGTAGCTGTTGAGACCAATTTGATTATTATTGTTATTACCATATTTTGATTATTACTATATACCATTATTATATTATGATTATTACCATATAGAAAAAGTAAATTGGGGTAGTTATGCAAATTATCTTATTTCCTCTTTGCAAACCAGCTACTGGCAGTTTTAAATTGCATATAATTTATATATGATAGGTCAGTAAATACTGTGCTCTGGTCAGCAGATACACACAGGGCTCTGAAAGCAGTTTCACAATTACAATGTCTTAATCTCAGAGTTCAATAATGTGACTTGAAGGCTCTCTGAAGTTATTCTTGTATGGTAAATGTGTTCTTGTATTACATGCAGCAGGAGGAACTTTCACTGTGTGCCAAGTCAGGTTGTACCATCTTTTTCCTTCTGATAGCTCATTATCTGCTATTAAATTTAATTCTACGGTGGTGCAAATCTTTATATCTGACTTTATTATATTTTATTATATTACATAAAATACTATTTTATACTTTAAAGATTTCTAGCTACTTTCTTTAGCGTCAGAATAAATTACAGTGTTGGAAAGATCTGTTGTGCTGTTAGAAGACATTTTCTTTGAAATATCCTTAAAATTAATTTTAAGAGCTTTTTCTTGAGACGGGGTGTTGAGAACAGAAGATATTCTGGAAAAAAAAAGCCATGCTAGCATGAAGGTTTCAGTTGCTTGAACCTAAACCCACTAGAAAAATCATTAGGGGTTTTCTTTTTCAGTAACCAAGAAAACTGTTTTCTTCATGTTATTTCACTTGAAAGGTGACAAAGCACAAAAGCTTACAAATCCATTCAATTTACTTTTGAACCATTCCCAAAACGGCCTTTTAATTACAATTTTCAGTAAAAATGGCAGCAAGCTGGAAATATCCTTGGAAATAGAGCACATTCTAGATTTGAGAGGTCCTGGTGCTGTTTGCCAGCACCCAGAATGGCAGGGTGTTTAACTTGAGTGGCATTGCCAATTTAACAGTGAGCTCCAACAAATGCTCAGCCTTTTCCTTTGCTGAGTGACTGGTGCTCCGTGGTCCAAGTGACTTAATTTGATAGAATTAATAACAGAATTAATTTGGTGTTCCAGATTGCAAGGCAAGATGTATTCTATCACCATCTGTATGGCAGCTGTCTTTTGTCCAGTGGGCAATTCTCCTTATCTTTCTCTCTGAGTGATCACGATCACTCCTCCCTCAGGGAGACACCTGCTGATAACAGGCTATTGAATGTCACTGCATGGCTGATAAGAACTACAGCATCCCATTGGGAGATGTGAGCCCAGAGGGAGGAGCCAAGCATTCCTACCTGGATATAATCTGGAGATTCTGGAACACCAGCACGGCTTCTCCACTGGATTTCCCAGAGGAACAGCAGCTGCCTCTTCTTCCACTGGATCTTCAGAGGAAGACTACATCCTTTCTCCAGGATCCCTGCTCCAACAGAACCACCCCTGGCACTGCAGGAGGGCTGAGCCACAATTCCAATGGCACTGCTGCCAGCACCCTGACCCACAGGGTGTCAGGTTGTGTTCTGACTCTGTCAGTGTTGTTTCAGTTCACTGCATTGTTTATTTTATCCTTTTATTTTCTTCCCTATTAAAGAACTGTTATTTCCTGCTCCCATAATTTCTGTTGCCTGAGAGCCCCTTAATTTAAAATTTATAGCAATTTGAAAGGGGAGGGGGTCATTTTCTCCATTTCAGGGGAGGCTCCTGCCTTCCTCAGCAGGCCCCTGTCTTTCCAAACCAAGACATTTGGGAACTCTTTGTAAGAAATAGCTGTGGCTTCCTTAAGCTGGATGTCAGGACAGAGCATTTTGACCATGCCTGATAAGTATCTGGACTAGAATTTCAAAGTAAACCTCCAGTCATTTCTGAGAATAAAAGCAATGTATTTTTCAGTAACCTAAGTTTTTGAGCTCCCTATTCCCTCAGATGCTTCTGAATGTCTCACTGCCTGGATACGAGGTTTGGCTTCTCTCTGCCCTTATTATTTTGGACTGACAGCCTTTGCTTCTGTTGGAGAAGTTGGCAGTTGAAGCGTTGATTAATTTACCTCAAGTGGAATAAAAAAGTAGAGAGATACAGAGGATGAACATGAAGATTAGTTTAGACCCTGGAGAACACACACAAAATCCTGGAAGGCTGAAAGTCATGGTATTAAACCCATTAACAGCATGCCAAATTAAACACTTGACTATTAAATCTACAGCAACTTCTTTCATTGAAAGAATTGAGGAGCAGGCATTTAATTTAACTGAAACTATCTTTCTGCAAGATCTGGTAATAAACATCTGGAATGTTTAAAGGTTGTTCATTTTTTTGGATGATAAAAATGGTAGTTCCCTTTTTACTAAGTATTTGCTTTACTTATACTAGAAACCAGTAGGATCAAAACCAGTATATCAGTGGCTGCACACAAAGGCTTTACCCAGAAAAGTTTATGGTGTCAATATGCAAGACAAACTGAAGCTGAGAAAAAGGGAGAATCAGTATTTCTGTTTTAGAAAAGAAACACAAGCGGGAAATAATTGGCACTTTAGATTCTTGGGGCTCACTAATGGCACTGGAACCATCCTGGTGAGTTGCTTGTGATGAATATCAAGGGTTTACTCTCTTGTCCAGTAGATTTTCAGAGTCACTTTGAACACCTGGAGTGTACCTGAGATCTGATACCTACCCCAATGCTTCCCTGAGCTGCAAAAGCACCCAGCTGTGAGCAGAGCACAGCGTGGAGCAGTTCAGGGCTCCAGCACCAGGAGAGCCCAGCACAGAATTGCTGGGAGGGAGGGGATGGCTGAGCAGCTTCAGCAGGGTCATGTCCAGCTTCTGTGACTTTGCAATCAAGCATTCACAGCGAGGTGAAGAGGAAGTCAAGGTCTGTTGTTTCAGAAAGAGAAAAGAAACCTCGGACCATGTGAATTCTTTCCCAGGGGTACGTTCAAATTTGGAGTTTAAATTGGAGGAAATGAAGGGCAGAATGTAATGAAGGATGTACTTTCATACTCCCAAGCTTTTTTTGAGAATTTCTTGCATTTGATGTTTTAGATCAATTTTCTAAGAAGCAATAAACTGAACTAAACTAAAAGCTACTTGGAACAAAATTTTTAATTTGATTAATCAAGTTAACTGTGTGATAAACTCTTGCTCCTTTTTCTCATGCTCACCATCAACCTCCCTTAGGTACATTCTGTGCTGCTCAGTACACTCTCTCCTACTGCAGAACATGCTGTCTGATTGAAAAGTATTTTGAATATGTGGGCACATTATCTTGAACTTGTTGCCAATGCAATAGGAAAACTAATATTTCCAGTGATCTATCATTTGAGCTTCTCATTTATTGCTCCACATTTAAGCTAAAAGCTCACATGTGAATCTAAAAAAAGCATTCAGAGCTTTTTTTCACAATAAATAAATAAAATATCAACACTAAATCACAAATATTTGCAAACATTTCAAGTAATTGCAATGGCAAAAGAACTGAAGTGCAGGTTACAAGATCCAGTGCTAATAAATACCTGTTTCCTTAAAGCTGGTACACACATAATGAACATTTGCAATCTGCATTGCAGGCTTTTGAGAAGATTATTGCAGCCTGACATCAATAGTCACATACTGCAATTCGAATTTTAATAAATGAATAATTGATTTTAAATATCTGTTAAAAAATCTTCTCTTCTTAAAATCCGAGCAGAGCTTTATCTGGTGGTGAACAACAGCAGCATTTTTACAAGTTTGCACTCACCAGCTCTGAGGCCACCTGGTTTCTGTGGGTTCCACTGATGGAGGGTTTGTCTCACTGCCTCTACAGCCAGATGTCCCTATATCCAAATGACAGGCTACATAGTGAAATCCTTCTGGGCATTTAAAAACATGGACAAGCTAGTTTTGAAATTGTTTTTATGTTCAGCAAATGAAGCAATACGTTTAGCTCGAGCTATTAACATCTACACAGTAAAATGGTACAGTTTTCTTAGTGGAAAGACAAAGCCTTGGATTAACACCTTTGAAAATTGCAGACATTCTGAAAAGACACAAACTGAAAATCGTGCTGCTTCTTAGCACATCTTGGACATCTTCCTGAAAGCTCTGCATGAGCAGTTCCAGTGAGCAGAGCGGTCACATGAGGAATGACAGTGTGCAAATCAAGGGCACACCTGCAAACTGTGGTCTGGTTCCTTTTCCAGTGAACCATCCAATGAATCTCTCATTAACACACTGCATTTCCACTGGAGAAGGAGCAGTGAATGGCACTGTGATCCATTTATATCTGGCATTCAAAACAATCTCATTTTTACTGCCAATTCACTTGCCCATCGTTGTAGGTAAAGATATGTATTTAAATCTCTGTAAAAAAGCTTCAAGTGAATTTGGAGTCCTGTGTATTTTGCAATCCCACCTCAGGCAATGTCATTTGTAATGGCTCTGAGAGTCACTTATTTTCTCAGCCTTACTGTGTCTGACTATTCCAGGCTGCTTAAAGAAGGAAAGGAGATCTTTAGCACTGTCAGAAAGGGGTCCTGCTCTCCTATGCCTACAGGAGTCTTAAATGGTGTGGAAAATGCCATTTTATAGATTTGCACTTTGCATTTATTTTTTTAATCTCAGTGTGATGGATTTACCTCAGCCAGCAGCTAAGCACCACATTTCCCCTCACAGTGACAAAACTTCTGATGAGATAAACAGTTTAATAAAGAAGGAGGGAGAAAAGATAGTGATGTGAAGGCCATCACTATCCACTTCCCAAAAGCAGAATTGGGAAGCAGAACTCTGAGCAATGTCTGCTTTCTCAAAAATCCCTTTATTGCTGATCATGACTGCCACGGACATATTTTCTGAAAAATACTTTTGCTAGGATTTTTTCTCCTGAGAAGCTGAGAAGCCTCAGAGGAAAAGAAAAACAATGATTATCTGCTGCTGTGGAATGCAACAGGGGCATCTTTGATTGGTCCATGTGAGTTGTTTCTACTTGATGACCAATCACAGGTTCAGCTGTGTTGGGACTCTGGTCAGTCACAAGATTTTATTATCATTCCACTCCTTTCTTTTCTAGCCTTCTGATGAAATCCTTTCTTCTATTCTTTTAGTATAGTTTTAATATATCATTTTCTTTTAATATAATATACATCATAAAATAATAAATCAGCCTCCTGAAACACAGAGTCAAGATTCTCATCCCTTCCCTCGTCCTGGGGACCCTCAAACACCACCACAGATGATGTTGTACAACATGGAGTATCCCTTTGCTCAGTTTGGGATGGCCATCCAGGCTGTGTCCCTGCTCAAACTCTTGCTCACCTCCATCCTACCCACTGGGGAAGGGCAAGGACAAAAGCAAGCCCTGGGGCTGTGTCAGTGCTGCTGGGCAGTGCTGCAACCCCAGCCAGACCCAGTCATTCAGCTCCACCGTGTAGCAAATTTTAAATCAGTCCCACAGGAATAACAGGGCATGGATTGATGGTCAGTCCAAAAGGGAATGAAGCTCATGTTCTGCAAGTCAAGGCACTTTCAGGGCTTGCACCACATCTGCTCTTCCTGGTGTTCTTGTCAAGCAGATAATGTAGTATTGATATTTTCTCTATTAAACTGCTTGTTTTCTAGTAGAGAACAAGGAGAAAGGAAACATCTGTGTCCCTTTGTTTGTAATTTCATTCTATTAAATGAGACTGTTCAAAGGAAAAAAATCCATGAGCTGTGCCTCATAATCTAAAATCACTGATGCCAGCAGTTTCCAAATCATTGCTCTGATTGTGGTTTAGTTAAATATGTAGGTTATCTGACTGCATGTGGAGGGAAGCATTGCAGGGCAAGGTAGCAAGCTGAGAAATTAGAATTATTTTCTCCAGTTCTTTTTTGCATGTTGCTGTTATAATTCAATCACTAGAGCACATGAATTGGAATAAATTTCTAATAGACTGTAGTGTCTGTCTCTGTTTCTCTCACTGCATGCCTGTCTTGTAAAGCTTTCTGAGATCTGCTCATGTGTTACTCTTATTTATCATCTCTGAATTGTTCCCAGTGAATTCTACCTGGATGTTTTCAGTACGTTTTCCACAGAGTTTGGCCACTGCAGAGTGGGAATGTTCTGGAGGATCTTCCTTCTGTTCACACAGCCCTGACAGCAGATAGTGCAATGCTCTTGGTGCAACCAAACAGGGAATTTTTTCTCTCATTTTGCCCATCTTATCTATGCAGCTGTGATGGGAGAGCATCTCTCCACTTGTGTAGGTGCTGAACCTGAGAAGGGCAGTCTGTAGTGTCACCTGGGGGCTGTGACATCAGCAGTAAGGGTGAACTGCCAATTTAAATCATGATAAAGAATGTAGCATGTTCCAGTCCTCCTTAAAATCAAAATTCAATGCTACCTGTGGCTCCTTTGGATCAGGCACATGTCTCTACCAATAATGTAATGCTTATTGGAATACTTTTCAGTTGGGATTGGGTCCAAAAGCAGGAGGATCTTGGTGCAAAATTAGTATTCAGTCTGATCATTACAACTAATTGATGAGTTTTATTGAATAAATGCACATGTACAAAGGTGCCAGCAGTTAGTCTCTGGGATGAGTATGTTTGAGGCATTTTTTCATTTAGTGTGTAGTGTGAACCTCGGCCTCTGCAGGCTTACATATTAAATTTCTCTCTTGGTCATCACTTGATTATCATCACTAGAATTAAATTCTTACTGTAGTAAGAATTCCCTGTCCCTTCCCAGTCTCCCTGCCCCACAGGGTGGGACAAAGTAGAGCCCAGGAGAAAGGGAAAGGGTGGGAAGAAGGTGTTTTTAAATTTGTTTTACTTCTCATTATCCTGCTTTGGTTTTGATTGGCAATAAAGCCAATTAATTTCCCCAAGCTGAGTCTGCTTGGCCCAGGATGGTAACTGGTGAGTGATGTGTGTGTCCCTGTCCTTCAGCTCATGAAGATTTCAGTATTTTCTCCCTCCCCTGTCCAGTTGTGGAGGAAAGTGATAGAGCACCTTTGGTGGGTGCCTGGAATCCAGCCAGGGTCAGCCCACCACAGAAAACAACTTGACCTTAAAGATCCATTTTATGCCAGGGCCATTTATTTCTGTTATGTATAACTTAACAAATGTATTAACATAGACATCAAAGTTCAGATCAATAAAAATTAAGGAGTTTGGGGCAGAATTGCCACTGAACAGAAAATGATAGCCCTTCTTGGAAAATCTTAAGTGACTGTCACAATCACATTTTCTGGAAAAATCCCTTCGCCCAGGATTTTCTCCTGGGAAGCTGAGAAGCCTCAGAGAAAAAGGAAAACAAATTCTTATCTCATTTGCTTCTCCTGTGTTTTGCTCCTTTGGAATGTGTTTGGAGATTGTTTCATTGGGTTCTCTGTGAGTTGTTTTGACTCTTTGGCCAAGCAGGGCCAAGCTGTGTCGGGGCTTTGGAAAGAGTCAGGAGTTTTCATTATTATCTTTTCAGCCTTCTGTCAGTGTCCTTTCTGTATTCTTTAGCATAGTGTAGTATTCCTAAATATAATATAGTACCATAAAATAATAAATGAGCCTTCTGAGCACATGGAGTCAGATCCAGCATTCCTTCCTTCCTCTGGGCACCCTGCAAACACAATAATAATAATAATAATAAGTGACCTAAGTGGATTTTCAGTCCAGTGTCTCAGTATTTCACAGCCCTGTTTGTTCAGAAAGATTTTGGTGCTTGTGCTGCCTAAGGAGTTCCCATCTTGCATTCTCAATTCTGATATTGTACACGTATGAACAGAGTATGGCTGGTCTTTTCAGGGCATTGCTCCTAGGTTTAGGGCAGGAAAAGCAGCTCCCACTGTAGCACTGCAGCCCCACAGGCAGCTCCCCAAACATGCAACTCACAGACTCTCTTCTTGTTCACTGTGGTGGAAAATGTAAGTATGAATCCCCCTCAACTGTTTTCTCTGTCAGTGTTGCTAAACACAAGGCAAACTTGGCAGCTGTATGCCCACACTCTGGAATATTTTCCACTTGTAGGATCTGCTTGTTGGATGCTCATTTACACAATGATCTTTTCTGCTGCCTGAATTTTAATTGAACTGTTCTGTGCAAGCTTGTATGTATAATCATCCAATGCTTTTCTTTAGCAGTAGGGGCAGCCAAAAATTATTCTTCTAAGTGAGGAACTTCCTAATGACTCACAAAACTCCTCAGTAAACAGGTTACATTATAGACTCATATTATGCAAGAACTGTTGCAGAATGTGCTTTCCGTTTCAGTCAAAATATCTAAAGGGCTATGATGAAGCCTCACTACCTATTTTAAATGGTGTCTAGAATAGTTTTTGGCATCACTGATTAAGGTTGTACTGTACAATGCACTGGAACTGAGTAGAGTAATCAGATGATCTGCAGTTGTCATAAACCAGCTCTGATGGCACTCTTAAATCTCTTAAGTTTTAAAATATGCATGGACAGTTACCTGAGTGTTGTTTCTTGTTTAAATCCATACCTTATGGCAAGCACTTTTCTTGCTGTCTGCTTTCAGGCCAGGAAGAATTTCCCCCTCAGTACATACATAAATGAGTTCTGGGAAGGTCACTCTGTTCATTAATTATTTGCTGTGGCAAACAAAGTGATTTAAAGCTCTGTAATGTTTTTACTAGCAGGTTTCTTGCGTTGTTAAGCAGAAGAGAAGAGGGAAGGTAAAAAGTGGCTCAATAGGTATAAATTGGTGGCTCACAGATACATCCTGCTGGCAGTTCTGATGGGAAGAGGCAGTAAGCATGTTACACTTTATGTAGATAAAGCAGGCTATTACAGAGTGAAATGTTTATCCATATCTTTTAGCTAATGTACTTTGGTGAAGATATAGTGTTTTATCTTAGATGGAGTGCCTATTTTTTTTCTAAAAACTGCCAAATGTTGCCTAATCTTTGCTGGTAGGAAGTGTGAGATTTAGCTATTCATAAACTCAGGGCAATTCTCATTCAGTCCAAATTACTCTCTGTGTTTGAGCAAACAACACGAGACCATCTCATTAAGATCACACTTCTCTTGTACTTCTACAGCATTACTGAGATGCTTTGTGTTTCCTTTGATGTAAAAGATCCCTTATTTATTAATAATTCTGTTGATTGTGGTTCAGGTGAATGCCATGAGATGAAAGTACAGTCTGTGAGGAGCAGAGCAAACCTCGCTGTGAAGCAGGTCAGGCAAGAGCAAGGTGGAATTGGTACCAAGTAAAAGGAGACTGGAGAACAATGTCTGTTTCAAAATAAAGCCAGATTTTATTTATAGAGACCTGTTTGATGTTCCTAGACCCAGAGCTTAATTTAGATTTAAATAGGGTAATAAAAGAAAATTATGGATGCATTGTGGCCAATGCTTTCTCTTTTTCAGAACTTTTTATGGAAAAAAGTTCTTTATTCTTAAAATAAAAGTGAGGTGCTCTAGGTCAGGTCTGTAATTTTAAATGGGCATGGAAAGCAGACATTACTCATTTGGACTTCATTAATAAACAGCAACAGCAGTATCTGATCTGTAACAACAGTGAAATAAATCAATGCATTGGGACCAGCACTGAGCACCCAAAAATTAGAGTGTAGATTTTGATCTATGAGAACTGCAACATTGAAAATTTATAGTGGTGGACAGAGAAAGAAGAAAGAGAGAATCCCTTCTACCAAGAAGCCTTGGCATTGTCTGAACTTAAACCAGGTGAGAATAAGGGTGAATGTGTGTGGCACAGGTCCACCTTTGACAGAAAAGCTCTGAGCCTGATAACGGACTTAAAACTGCTTTGAGAATGCTGAGACAGGCCAAAATTGTTGCACCAGTGGTGAGTGGAGAAAATGCCAGAGGTAACCACGTTAAAAAAATATTGTTTGGGCTGCTACCCGTTGGCTCTTCTGCCTCTAACCACATTACCCTTGTCCCTTGTCAGACATTTCAGACATGTAGTGATGTAAAACTGTTCTGACTCTGTAGCAGAACTTGCCAGCACGAGATCTGCCAGTAGAATACTCAATGCAAAGCAGCTGGAAAGAGTTTACATCATTCCTGGGGCTCCCTCTTGCAAGAGACCACTGCAATGCAACTTCAAAAACCAGTGGTGACACAATTTGCTGAAATGTTTGGGGAGCCAAAGGCAGCTCTGGACCATTCTTTCTCTAGAGACATTTGTCTTCTGTGCATTGGCATGTTCTCTAGAATGAAGGAGTCACTCAGACATGGATCACCAGTAGGCTTTATCACCAGTAAGCTTTTATCACCAGCAGGCCTTTTGCTGGCAATAATAATGAAATTTGAAGAAAATACCAAAACACTTCAGTTTTGAGGGTAGATTGCATCAAATGGCTTTGATGTGTGTTTCCAGAATGAACCTGGGGTTCAGCTCCATCTTTCTCATCCCTTCTCCTTTTCCATTCTACCTCTCTTCCCCAGGAAGGAAAGGGAACAACAGAACTGTGTTACCAAGCAAGCTGAATTTCCAGCCACCCAAGGACCAGGCTGCACTACCCTGCAATGGTCACACATCATTACAAAGTGGCTGTGATGATAAAAGCATAATTTTACTTGGCAAACTCACTCATTTATCGTGCTCCTTCAAGTGTTAATTTTTACAGCACTCAGAAACGTGCATGGTCCTTCACAGACAGATCTATGAGTAAATGGCAATGCAGGGAACCTGGAGCACTTAGGTATAAACAGCCATGCTACATACACACAGAGTTCACAGGAACAGCTCCTGTGATTAACAGAAAATAATAAAACCAAATTGTTTTATCTTGCAGGGTTTCATTTTGGGCAATTAGTAAAGTTCAGATTATTCCTTCTGGGGAAAATAGCTTAAATTAATGGTTTTTTCTGCTAAACTGTGACATTTTGTGTTTGCTGTTTATTACTCATCACAGTAACGAATTGACTTGAACTCCATAAAAATGAATGATTTTATGCTATTAAACACAGGAATATTACAAATCCTGCCCTGCTGCCAACCACACCAAAGAACAAGGTCCTGTGCTGCCTCTTTTCTCCCCTGAAGCCGCCTGTGTGACCTTAAATTCTAACTTGAGTAGTCAGAAAGTTGAAATGATCCTGGGAAGCTGTCTCTGAGCAGCTTGGGGAGTGGCTCATTCATCAGCTCTGACAAATGGAGGTGTCCCAAGCAGCATTAAGGGCTTTCATAAACTTGTTTTTCCCTGAGTTTCTTTGTCCCACACAGGAACAAAGCTACAGCTGCTCATTTCCCATTGAGCTGACAAGCAACACAACACTTTGGTTCAGTCAGCAGATATTTTGTTTATTCTGTTGGAAGTGCCAGGCAGGGTTTTTCTCTGTTATCCTGTGTTAATTTGGACTTGCTTAAACCCAACATGACAGCAGCACTTTGCCCTCAGTGCACTCTTGCTTTATTTCTGTTTTAAAGATGTCTAATTTTTCTTCTAGGAGTATTAGGGTGTCTTTTGCTATTAAGAAGGTTATGATGTTTGGCATCATTAATTGAGCTGAATCACTGCTAGTAGCAGGGTATCATTCACACATATCTGGGATAATATATTATTATTAGTAGGACCCATTAATTAAGTGGGCCAATTTGTTTATAATTAACTGAAGAAAGTTATGGCATTAGAAAAATTATTAAAGTGGCTGACATAAACACATTTAGTAATGATAGCAATGCCAAATGTAAAAGCTTCCAAGAGGAATTACTGATATTAATACAATAATTACTATTCATGTTTGAAAGCCCTATGTAGGTGTAGCAATTATTAATTCTATGTTCTTTTAAATCCTCTTTAAATATCAACTTGCAAGTTATTAGTATCTTTTTAGAAATATTGCAGAAAGCCCTTCAGATGCTCTAAAACTTTTTAGCACAAAATATACATTCTGAATAATAAAGAAAATCTCAACATACTCAAATCAAAGAAAAACACTTGGATTTATCTTCCCCGTCATAAGGTGGGGAACTGTGCTTGGGAAAAACTCATCCCATTAAATGCTGAAAACAAGAAAGAAAGGTCTTGGTTAGAAAGTGTGAAAAATTGCTCTTGCATATGAAGGTTGGACAGATTGGATTTTTTTAAATAAATTACCCATTAGCCAAGTATTTCTGTTTTGTCTCCATGCTAGCAAGGAAGTGAGATTTCATTTTGGGGCTGCAAAATGAAATCAGAACATTTCAGAAAAATAATTACTGCTTTGTCTTGGCTATCCTAAAAATTTGATGACAAAATTGTCCTTAATTCTAGAAATACTGTGACTGAGGTGGGGAAAAAATCAGGCTATAAAGTAGCAAGATGTCTGCTCTGTTGGTCTTAGATGGGAAAATCAGGGTGTGACAATTCAAAGGTGAATGTGGGTTTACTGCTGTCTTGAATTACATTCAGTTACTAGTACCAAGATTAGAGGCAGATTGTAGAGTTCACACACTCACATCCATAGCTTTGGACTGAATTTCTCAAAGATCTAAGTGCTGCTAATCCTACTGATATGAAGGAATCACTGGATAACCCTCAGTTTTGAATGTCAGATCATTTGAATCTAAAAAGAAGCACGGTTGACACCACCTGGTCTCTTACTCTGGTATCCTATTGTCATTCCAGGGATTAACTGCTAATGTTGCAAACTGTCTTCTAGCACTTAAGGGAAAAGTTCAGCCAAACTTCAATTAAAAACACTAAGCATCACAATAGAGAATGCATTTCATTTAGTTTACTGTACAAACTCTAAGATATTATGCAATTTAGTATTTGTTTTAAAGTAATGCACCACACATAGAGACAAGTGGCTAAGCAGGTTATGTCAAGGTCTGGAAGCTCAAGTCAATTCTCATCTTTGAAGCTGATTGTCATTGCTGCTATCTTTAAGCAAGGCCTAATAGCTGACATCACTAATCATACCTAAATATGAAAATCATGAAGGAAGCTCAAGGGGGACCATCAATATCACAGCCACAGAGAAGGTAAATGTGTATTGGAGCAGTAGTAGGGGACTCTTATTTACACCACCCTGCCAGGGGGGATAAGCACATTGTGAATAAAATTGTTTATGTGTGGCAGCCACAGAGATTTTATTGCTGCATGTTGTTACACAAGCACTAACTAAGCTTCTGTCAGTGGAAATCAAATGAATCAACCAGGTAGCACCAGCTTCACTTTGCCAGACTGGCACTGGATTAACTTTACAGGGAAGCTCTGTGTGTAGGGCTATAGAATCATAGAACCATGGGGATCCTTTCTATTGAAAAAGATCATAGAACCATGGGGATC
>JANIJU010003064.1:1168999-1182985 GCA_025504685.1 Leucosticte australis | reverse complement strand
ATCTAAATAGCTAATAGATGATATCTAAGATATCCAAGATAATAGATGATATCTAAGATATCCAATAGATGATATCTAAGATATCCAAGGTAATAGATGATATCTAAAATATCTAAGAATAAGACTAAAATATCTAAGTGTGTAAAATGTCTAGGAATAAGAGTGGTTGGTAATGGGCAATGAAGGCAGATGTAAGACTGACAAAGCTGGAGTCAGGAAGAACAGGCTGGTGTCTCTCTTCATCTCTTTCCCTATTTTGTGATGGTATTGACTCTGACTCAGTTATACCCACAAAAACTGAACTGAGCATCAGCAGTGACATTGCTACAGTAATGATGAAAAGAATCATAGCTCTGTACAGGCTGCCAAATAAATGGAATTTAGTGAAAGGCAGCAGAGCAGTGGTTGATCTATGCTTAAAACTTCAGTTGTCTAGTAGAAATATCTGGGAAGCACTCTATTTCTCTACATTTCCAAAATTTGACATCTAGGTAACATTTTTTTCCTTATGTATGTCCTTGTGGTTTTTATTGCAAGGGGACCTGTGTAGAAAGAACACCTGCATTTCTGAATTGGTGTTTTCCCTTTTCCTTCGAAATCCTTGCTATTCTGCACATCTTCAAGTGATTAAAAACTTGTTTTAGATTGAAACATGACTACTGAACGACTCGGCTGCCATGACTGGATGGTGTCTCTCAATTCAGTGAGTCAGACTCTCCATCCTGCAGAGCAGCAGCTCAGATGATGTCTGAAAGAACATTTGTAAAGGCAACTCTTCAGAATGTAGCTTGAATTGTTTTAGTTAATGTGTGCAGATCCTACACAAAGCCTGATACAGACAAGACTTACTGCTTTAATTTTGCACTCATATTCTTGCTTTAAAGAGTACTGAGGAGGTTTTATTTTCCCCTTAGTATGATTTCATATTAGAAGCTTTTACAGCTGAAATGGTGGCAAGAGGCTGAGTTTCTCTTTGCTGCTTTGTTAATATGAGATTTCAGGATTTCAATGGGCAAGTAGTTTTTTCTCAGGTAATTGAGTTGTCAAATTGACTCTCAGCTATTGAAGAGTCTGTTGACAGTCTGAGATTCTTCAATAGTCCACAGTAATGCTTGTGGTTGTTTGCAAACATAGTGAAGCTAAAATAATCCTGGAAGCAATTACATTGTAATTTTTATCCAAGGATTTTGTTGCTTAGGTGCTTCAGATCCATTGGTTTCCATTTTATGTTTGCCCCTGCTTTTAGTAACAGGGAATAAGTCAAATATGAGGTTTCTTCAACACCAGACTGGAAAAGTACTTTATGATGACTTCTCCAGTTTATTTTTTAGGGTTTTTTTCTCCTCCACATGAATGATTCAACAGAGAGAAAGCACAGCTTTGCATGTCTTCATCTGCTGGGGATCAAGCAGCAGCACTGACTCAGGTTATCAGTGATGTGCTCTGTCCTTCCCACTCACAGAAAACAAGCAATTTATTCTTGCTCCCAAAAGCATCCTTTGGAGTGGGGGATGCAAACAGGAAATGAAATAGGGAATAGCATGTGCAGGAGAAGTTGGTGACTGTTACTCACTCTGGCAGGAATCTGGAAATAAACTCTTCAGCTGCTGGTGAAAAGATGGGCTTGTAATCTTCCAGGGTTGTGGCTCAGAGTATATGCATAGAATTCCATACATCACAAACTCCTCTAAACAGATGAAAACCCTTAAATGTTCTTAAAAAGTTCTTAGGGTTTCTTTAGATGCCCCTGTCTAAAGGCTAGTTTGGCACAAGACATGTAATCAAAAACCACTCTCCTGTTATTCCTCAAGGCAGAGATTGCCTTCATTAACAAGAACATGCACTCAGTCCCTTCAGCTTTCCATCTTTCATTGAGGACTGGCATTTGAGCAGCAGAATGTCTTTGTCTTTTTCAAGCTTCATTTTTTTAAAAGCATGCTCTGCTTTTCTGAGCTTTACTAGACCTGTTTTTCAAATTCTGTGTCAAAGATTGTGAGGCCTTTAGTATAAGCCAGCCTGGTTTAACCCCTTGTGAGAAAGTACAAGGGGGAATTAAATTTAAAGAAGAAGATGGTAAGGAAATAATCTTTCTTTCCAGTTTGATTGACCCTGTAGGTACTGGGACCTGGCTTTCCTCAGTTTCCCACTGAGAGAACATCAGAAAACCCTTAGAAAAAAAAACAGCAGAAGTTTTGCTCCTAGCAGCTAGGAGATGGCTTTTCTCAGAGATGAGGACATAGAAAGGAATGGGGGGAGGAGGGAAAAGTAACTTCACCCTCCCCATCATCTTTTTCAGCAGTTCCTAAGCAGTGCTCATAGCAGAGTCTCTGAGTTACTTTAAAGGTGCAGCCTGAATTGCACTCAAAGTGAATGGCTCCAAGGCTTCAACTTATTGATTTCCCCTTTTACCTCAAGATCTGACTGAGTCAGTCCTTAAATTTTAGTGCTGCCACAGGGGTTGTATTTGTGTGTTGGTTTCAGCCAGCTCTACTGTCTGTTGCTCTTCTGAATTTGGTGGTTTATTCAGTGGGGCAAATGATGCTCCCACTGTCACCAGAGACAGGTTCTTTTAGGTCAGTAATAACAAAAACTGCTCAAGGTAGTGTTAAACTTGACTTTTTCTCCTTGTAGCCTGTTCCAGCAGTTCTCTAAACCTACCTAGCAGATTTAAATTGCTAAGCAAGGCTCACCAGAGGCTCATGAAGGTTCTCCTGAAGCAATTTGTTTTAGCACATCTATTTGGGGGGTGTGAGACTAGAGAAAATGTCCTGGGGTGCCTTTGAGCAGTAGTAAACTACTCATCCCTGAGTCCTAATGCCCTGACTAGAAAGAGTTGGTCTGTCTAATATGCAGGTCTCCTGACAGAGAGAAAGAAGAGGAAATATATGACAGGAATCACTGCTATTTTACAAGAAGAAAACAGGAAAAAAGTAATTGTGAAAACCATATAGCACCTCAAAAATGCTCATTTTTTTAGAGTGGAGGCACCTGTTTTCTTGGGTATTTCTGAGCTTAGTTAAGTGTATGTTGGTGTTTGCAAAGACAGTCTCACTTCATCTCTTCTCTTTGCAGTGTCACACACTTAAATAAAATCCATTTCAGTCATGATCTATCAGGAATGCCAGCAAGAGATGTGAAGTTATCAGACATTGCTGTTTCTCTGGCTGGTGCTTTGGATCCCATCCTGAAGAGTCAGGAGCCAGGGAATGGAAGTGGCTTTTTGAGAACAAGGGCTCCAACTCCTGCTTTTCTGCTAAAAATGAAGCCTTTTAGCCAAAGGTTTTCTGTTTACTCTTTAACTTGAAGGAGTTAAATTTTCATGCTCTTCTAAACTCTGCATGCAGTCCCACTGACTGGCTGACACATGTAGTTGCAGATGGGAGTGG
This sequence comes from Leucosticte australis, assembly GCA_025504685.1. Classification (NCBI taxonomy): domain Eukaryota; kingdom Metazoa; phylum Chordata; class Aves; order Passeriformes; family Fringillidae; genus Leucosticte; species Leucosticte australis. Next base: position 1,179,599 of record JANIJU010003064.1, on the reverse strand, counting down.
AAAAGCTTAAAGATACAAACCTGCAACAGACCAAAGCTTTTTAACAACATAAGGCACGTCCTGATAAGGGGGAAAGCATTTTGTAGTTCGTTTACACACAGCCTGAATTAACATTTTTATGGCTGGAGAATTCATAAACTTTTTAAATTCTTGAATTGGAATATCATTCTTGCTGTCATAGTGCTATAGGGGGGTTTTGGTGATTTGGTTAATTATGAGATGGGATGGTTTTGGTCCAATTTAGTGACTGTAGTTAAAGATGGTAGAAGCTAATGTGGAATGAGCTCTGAGAAAAGAGATGCTCAGCCTGTGGGTTAAAGGGGAAAAAATGAAGGGTTGTTTTGTGAGGTTTTTAATTGTTTCTCTGTTAACTTTCTTTTTCTTAACATGAGAGTGTGTGAGAAGTGCAACTAAGAGCAATGGCTCTGGCTTGAAAAAGCCCTTACATTTCTAGAGCTCCACATGCTTCAGGAAGGAGCCCTCTGCAAGGAGTGCTAGGGAGAGCAAGCAAGCAAAACAGTGTGAGTTCAGTACCAACTCCAGACACCGTGCTCATTTTAAAAGAATGTCAAGACTGTATCATATCCTCTTACTGTTCTTACTAACAGCAGAATAGCAGGGCAGGAGGCCAGAATGAGGCCATGAAATGTATAAAGGTGTGGGGCAAAAGCACATGGATGAAATAGCTTGCTCCAGCCTTTTCCCTCCCCTCCAGAATGTCCTTTCTGATCCATCTGCCACAGCATCAGCAGTGGGATGTAACTGGGTGTTAATTATTGATAACCCTGCAGAGGTAGATGGTCTCTATTTGCATCCCAAAAGCACAGCTGGGGTCTGCCTCTTCTTTCTTAACTCAGTGCTTTGGAAGTCTAGCAGGAAAACATAATTAAATATGCATTATAATACCACTCAGAGCTAAGAAAAATGAATTGAAAATACTGTGGGAAGGGTTTGGGGTCTTTTTTGTTGGAAAAGATAAAATTGAACCATGGAGTTGATGTGGCCCAAGAAGCTGTAAAGGTTTGAATGAGAAGACAGTAGTAAGAGGCAAGGAAGAGTGTGTGCCCCCTAATGTGATGGTCAGTGTGACAGGAGTTTGTTCCAGCACCCTGAGGCTAGGCTGCATTTTCCAAGCCCATCAGTCACTTTTCTCTGACTGCCCTGTGTGGAAATCCACAAAATCAGAGGGTTTTGGGAAAGCTGCAAAAGGCAGGCCTCAGAGACAGCAGAACTGTGATTAGAGCTAAGCAGTAGCCATGAGATTGGTCAGCAGAAAAATTATTTAAAAAGTAGAAAAGCAAGGACAAGTAGAACAATGGTCCGTGTATTAACGCTTGTCTAGGATAACTTCCTAAGCTGCAGAAAAGTTTATCTAGTGAGATATTAGGAAGTTTGAAGCTTAATAATGGGGCTCTGTGCATTGTTTTTAAGGCTTACAAGCAGGTGTTGTATTTGAAGGAAGCAAGCATTGTTTTAAGTAAAGGTACGTGTGCTTACAGTGGTTGGATGGAACCACTGCCAATGCGCTTCTGCTTTGTGTGATCGGTCAAAAAAGTAATAAAGTGAGTTGTAACATTAAGTTCTTTGTCTGCTGCCTGGGATGTGAGCTGCTGGCATCTTCCCACTGTCATAGGCATGTAATGAGAGTGATGTTGGAAAATCAAACAGCTCAAGGCACGTTCCCAGCAGTCCCCTCCCGTTCGCAAGAGCCCCCGGCCGGCGGCAGCCCTGCGCGGCATTTCTGCACAGATTGCTCTTCTGCATATTCAGCACCAACCAAAAATACTCTGCTGCTCTTCAATAGAGGGAAATAAACTGCTGATGGACAGCCCCTGGAACGTTCTGGAAGAGCATTTGCTATCCATAGTGAGAAGCTGCATTTGAAGTAATATGCACTTAAAATCAAATAGAGTAGAGTGAAGGCAACAGCTGAACATGATGTGTAGCTCACCATGAGCATGTTCTCTAATTTGAAAACGTTTTATTAGAATTAGTGGGAGAGTAAAACACTTTGTGGGATGTGGCATGTGTCTTTATTGGGGTTCAGTTCTGCTAAATTAAGTTGTCAAGACTGTGAAATAAAATAGCTCCCCATGGTGTGTGTGTGTGATGTAAGCTCAGCTGGTGATTTGCCCAGTGCTGACCCTCACACTCTGCACAGTGCTCTGAGAAGGTTTTTTTGTTGAGGCAGCCTTTATCTCCAGGGGAAAGCAGCTGACTGGACAGAGAGAGCTGAGGAGAAAGGGTTTGCATTGAGGTCAGCATGCTCTGGGGTGCAGAGCTGCAGTGCAGGGAACAGCAGGGTCGGCTGGACACACAGGACCCTAAGGGGGATAAAAATGCTGTTGCTGTGTAGAAAACCTGTCATTTTTAAGTGCCCTGAGTTTGAAGAGCACTTAAAAACCTCCTGAGTTGGAGGATCTCAGCATTTTTGTACTGAACAAATAGAATTAAAACCAACAAGAAAAACGTAGCAAAATCCTCCAAACAAAACAACAAAAAACCCCAACAAAAACACTCCTAAAATGTCAGGTTAGTTCAAATACGGTTTTGAGTTGTGACAGAAAACTTTAGGCCAGCTCTGCTGCTATCTGCATTGAGAATTGAGTTATCCTTTCTTTGTGCTGGCCCATGACTGGAATTTGAGTCCCTTTTCTTCCCCACTGGTGTCTTTTTCCCCAGAGTCCCCGTGCCCAGAGCTGCAGTGAGGCCCAGCTATCAGTGTGATGGATCAAAGGGGGAACTGATTTCTCAGAGCACTCACCTCTTCATTTTACATGAGAAATTGGTTTAATTCATGCAGAACCAAGGGCGCTGACAAGAGGCATCTGTGCATGTGCTCAGCATGTCCTGGGAGCCAGCTCAGTTTGTGAAATCTCAGTTTATGTAGTGGAGATCACTATTTTAGGATTTTGGGGTGATATCACTTGTTTGGGACATATCAAAACTGCACTGATCAGAATAGCTCTGTTTCACGTGATTGAGAATAATTTTGGTTTGTTTTGTGTTTTCAAAATGATGACAAGTGTGCTTGGAGGGTCAAAGAGCTGCCCCAGCTGTGATGTGAGAGGTTGAAATGATGATTTCCTCAAAGTGAACCAGAGGAAAATCAAACTGGCAGTGGAACTGAGAGAGTGGAGCTTATGTTTCAGAGTGAAACTCCTGACAGATTATAGTGTTGTCTTTTATACCTGGTCTTTTCTTGTGCTGTGCACAGCAAAGGAAAAGCTGTGTTTTAGGAATGGGCCACCACAGTGGTAGCAATTAATGGAGTTCCTTGGTTCACATCTAGGCACTTAACTCATCTGCTAGACTCCCTCTCTTATATCTACTTTATTGACTACTTATTAATTTCACTTTGAGGTGTGCTTAAAAATAAAATAAATAAAATAAAATACAGCAGATGGGTTCCCCTCTAGAAGTGCATGCAGAAAGCTAAAAGAAATTATTAATGTCCTGTTTATAAATTGTTCAAATGAGCATTATTTTCATCTTGGCCAGGTATATTTGTTTTGTTGGATATAGCTGTCAGCTGGCTCGGTTTTTTGTTCTTCACTGGAAGCATTGGCAGCTCAGTGTAAACAACTGTCCAGATCTGAACTGCTTTTCGTGGATTTTGGTTCCAATCCTCTCTGAGCAGCAAATCTTTTAGGGTCCTTAAAGACCTGCAGTAATGCCCAGTGGTAATCTTTGATCTTGCCCTGTTTCTGCTGCCCTACAGTGCTGCAGCAGTTTGATTTATTAACCCAGCTGGTGACCAAACTGGCACCAGGTTTTATTTGACTGTTGCACTAAGCTGTGAGTAACAACGCCTGAAGCACCAAAAATCCCCCAACCCACCCCCCTCCCCAGCCAAAACACCACTTTTATTTGAAGATATCAGCATTCCAGGCTGCTCCAGAAGGAAACAGCAGGCTTCCCTCTGGGATGCTGAGGGACACTCAGTGGCAGGAGCAGCACAGGTCCCTCCTCAAGTCCCAGCTGTGTGATGCAGAGTTGGACTGGGGATGGCAAAGATTGGGCAAGGGGTGTGGGTTGTTCCAGTAGAACACAGCTCCTGCCAAGCTGCCTTTCAGTTCCAGCCTGGGAAAACAGCTTGGCACCTGCTCTGTTTGTACAGCCTTGAAGCTCTGCCTTGGTTTGGGTGGCAGGGCATGATTAAGGGGCTTTCTGGTTTGTAATTCTATTTAAAAAATAACAGCAAAAAAAAGTTATTGTTAAATATAAGAAAATACTCTGGATATCCTGTTTGTTCCCCATATTAATGTAACCTCTAGTTTTAATACAACAGAGCACTGTTTCAATATCCTGTGATGGTATCACAGAACTGTGGCATTGTCTAGAAACGTCAGAAATGAAGAAGACAGTTTCCACCACAGCTTTCTCTATCATGGGAGAAATTTGGCCTAAGACATGGCAAAGGGCTGGTTTTTCCTGAAGCATAGGATCAATTTCAACAAAAAAACACTAAAAAAGGGTTTACTCCCTGATGTGGCAAAAGTGATTTCCTTTCTCTTCATAACTTAATAGAATATGAGAAATTGGTTTATAAGTCATGAGCCATATATGACCAGGCATTCCTCTACATTCCCATATCCATACTGATGGTGACTGCTTAAACATCTTGGAAAAGGCTGGATTTCAACACTGAGTTTTCTAAGAAACCTTAGAGTTTGAGTACCAAGATTTTTAATCAAGTGAACAGTTTGGTTTATATTAAAAAAAATTAACTTTTTTAAAATAAAGTAATAGATTTCATATGCAACAAGATTAAAAATTAGAAAACTTGAGCTAGGTGCAACCTTGGCACAGGTGTACTCAGGTTGGTCTGTGGATTCTTCAGTCTGACTTCAAATAGCATAGAAACTTTGGCATTGCCAATGTTCTTCATTTTTCTTGTGATACCACACTCTATAAGTCAAAATTCCTCTCTTAATCTATGTGCTGGGTCTCCATTAGTACATCTGTGTCAGAGCCCAGGACATTCCTCTGGCTGCCCTGGAGGACTCCAGACCCTGGCAGGGGCTCAGAGACCTTGGCACAAAGACACCTGTGCCTTTGATTTTAGCCCATGGAAACAATTCCCAATTTTGTGTGAGGAGTTACAAGCCACAAGAGCTTGAGTGGAATGACAGTGAATTTGTCACAGGGTGAAAAAATAGAATTTTGGGAATTTAGAATGGGGTTCAGGAGGCAAGAGGGAGGAATCCAGGCATGTCCTGTGTTTCTTCTTCTTCTTCTTCTTGTCCTCGATCTTCTGCTGTGATGGTGACACTTCTGGACTGGTTTAGAGCAGAGACAGACTGTCTAACACAGGTGATAGGGATTGGAAAATTATTGTAAATAAAGCACAGGTAGTTCTTAGTATAAAAAGCCAACAGCAGCCCAAGGGCAGGGACTGTGCCACAACCCGACCTGCTGGACAGATCTCAGCAGGGCAGAGAAGGAATGGAATAGAGAAGAGAAAATAACCTTGAAAAACAGAGCCGAGGAATGCTGACTCCTCCTTCGGTCTCAGAGCTGAGAAAAAGGACTTTTGAATACCTCAGGAGCCATTTCAGCAACACCAAACCTGAGACATCTGTTCAGCCTAAGGGCCACATTCCTGTGCAGTGTGTGTCCTTCCTGCCCAAAGAAGTGTGAATTTCTTTGGAGGTGCCAGAATCAAAGCTCACTTTCTGTGGAACATCTCTAGTGAGGACATGAATGGTGTATCGACTTGCTCTGCTGTAGCACACCAACAATGCATTCCAATTCTTAGAGCTGGAACAACTCCAGCAGCTGAGGCTTGTAGGACTGTAACAACTGAGCCTGGATTGAAGATTTTGACAGCCCATCATCCATAGGAGGAAAATGGACACTTGCTGGTTTTGGCTGGGATAGAATTACTTCTCTTCACTGTAGATTGCTGGCACTGGGCTGTGGTTTGGATTTTCAGTGAAAACAGAGGTGGCAGCACCTCTGTTGGGGTATTTTGGTTGCTGCTGAGCAGTACCAAGGCTTTTTGTGCCTCTCACCCCAGCAGTGAGGGGAGTGGGGTGCACAGGAGGCAGAGCAGGAACTGCTGTGGGATGTCCCACACCAGATGGGGTCATGCTCAGGGGGAACAAGGACGAAGGTGGGCAGGGGACATTCTGCTGGAGTTTGATTTACCAAGTCACTGTTAGGTGATGGAGCCCTGCTTTCCTGGAGATGGCTGCTCAGGGGAACAAGGAATGAATTCCTTGTTTTGCTTTGCTCAGGTGTGCTGCTTTTTCTTTGCTTATTAAACCATCTTTGCTTCAACCCATAAGTTTGCTCACTTTTGATTCTCTCTCCCATCCCAGTGAGGTGGAGTGAGTGAGCAGCTGTGTGGGACTTGGTTTCCAGCTGCAGTTAATCCATGAAAACACATTTCAAATTCTGGCACCACAATAAAACTGCCAACTTAAGTAATGAAGAGGATCATGCCTTGTCAATATTGTAATAACATTTACTCTGGTAGTCACAGCAGTGGCTGTGGTGGTTTAGATACAGTTTTCTTATGGAGTTGTGAATTTTTGTTGTTGCATTTTATGACACTTGAAAGGGAAATGAAGACAATAGGAAGGTCATTCAGTATGGAGGAAGTGGAAATGGACTTACCTTAATTTTTCTTGGGCCAGTGCCTGCTTTCCCAGAAGCTGCACTGAGGTAAAGAGCACAAAAAATCCCTAACCTACCTACCCCCTCACACATATATCTGGGAAAGAAATGGTCTTCCCATTTCAGGAGACAAAACTGAAACTTATTTTCTTCCACTTTCTGTCCTTCTCCCCTCCAAAAAACACTGACAATGCTGGAAGCTTAAAATTCACAGCTGAGATCCACAGTATTTCTTTTCAAAGTGGAAAGGCTTTTCTGTTAATAATTTCTGTCAGGCACTAAGAGCTGTACAGAGCTCAGCAGCTACAGACAGAAGTAACTACAGTTCATGTGTCTTTTCTTCCTTATCTCTGAATAGGAGTAGAACAACTGAGCAGTTTCTTGTTAAGTTAAAACTGGACATTTTGTGCTGCTGTTATTCAGAAATGGGCAACCACAAAAACCTGTCCATTTCTGGTTTCTGAGACAAGGGTATCCACAGCTGCTGCCTCTAACTGGGGAAGGTTTTAGGAAATGAGAAATTCTTCTCAGCCCCTTGCCTCTAAAATATCCTTAACTCCACAGTTTCTCATTTTCCCTAAGGAACATGCAATATTAAAAATAATTTTAAAATCTCTAGAGCCTTCCAGAGCACTCTGTTTCCCCCTTGTGTGATGCAGAGGAGTTTTCAGTGACTGCACTTGTGCTCTTCATACCCTTCCTGTGTTCTGGTTTTGATTGCAGTATTGATTGCCACCTGATTAAAGCCTCAGTCACGCTGTTAGTTAACCTGGGACACACCAAATTAAATAGAAAATCTGCCAGCTGCTTACAGGAGCCTTTTACTTTTCTCAAGAAATGCACCTGAATATGCAGCTAAATTTATCTGCTTATAGTATTTATTGAATTTGCTTTGCCATTTCCTACTCTTAGTCTATTGAAAGATGAGGAATATTTTCTTCCAGTGGGTGTGGGGATTGTTATTTAGTTTAATCTTTATAGAGTGTGGCTGTGCCTTTCTGCAAGAAGAGAGGGACTGTCAGGAAAATTCAATAATGGGGTATATTTGATTTTTATCTGCTTCTGAAATTAACAGAGAAAATAATCTTTAGTGAATTACCCCAGGTATAACATTGCTCTATAAACCTGTCTGGAACAAAATTTTATCGAGAGTTTGGTGAAAGATGAAAACAGAGAGGAGGAAAGAATAACTAGCTTGGCTGATCAAAGTGTATCAGTTCATAAATAAGGAATGTAAAAGGTTTTGAAGATCTGAGCTTGTAGCTCAAGCCCCTGGGCAGACTGGGCTACCATGACTGGCACACCTCAGATAACAGGCTGGCATGGCAAGGGCCCTGTTTTACAACAAATTAAATACTCTGTGCTACCTGGCAGCAGAATTAAGTTCCTTGTTTTGGGACTTAATTTTGAAAGATGCATTAGCTGTCATTTGTCTCTGCCTATCAACCTTCTGCCATACATTCAAGCTCTGAGTGTTTTCTCCTTTTCCAATACAGAAAGGCAGATATTGAAGAAAATTCAGTTATTATACATTTTTTGCCCTGCTTAATGCAAGAGCAGTGATGTTATGTCAAACTCTTAAGCCTGTTGGGCAGCTGCTAATATTTTTCTTTTCTTTTCATGCAGCTCAGAAACAATCACCAAACACTTTTGTCTCACCTCTTTCCTAAGCCATATCCTGTGTTAAAATTCTGTCCTTGTCACCAGATTCTATCCTTGTCATAGGCTTTTCCATTTGTCATTGAGCATGGAAATTCAGAACTGGGGGGGTTTATTTGGGTTGAGTTTTTGGGTTTTGCTGGGGCTTTTGTTTGGTCTGGCTTTGTTTTCTTGGTACTGTTGTCTTGTGTTTTGTTCTTCCAAATAAAACACAAGCAGTGTTATTAGAATCCATGCCTGGGAACAAAATGTTTGCTCTCTCTGAGTACTGGAGGAGTGCTAAAATATGAAGATACTGACTAGAGGAAATAAGAGATTTCAAGTAATTCTTGTTCAGCCAGTGCATTTCAAGGAGTTCAGGAGGTGAGAGAGAAGGGTGAAGAAGAGGGTTACATCTATTAGCATTTCAGCAAACTGTAATTGAGTGACCTAAATGGGTCACTTATTTATTTAAAGCTGTGCCTCAAATTTTCAGTAGTTGCTAATGATTTCAGATTTTCTTTTGAGAATTTGGTCACTTTGATTTCCATGTTTGGGGTCAGTCATAAATGCCTTAGTTTTATAGAAAGTTTGAGAATGAAGGAACTTTTAAAAGGTGGTCTGTGGCAGCCTGGTGCAGACTGCCTTGAGTTTTTCTCAAATCCAAGCTAGTTTTCAGTACTGGTGGTGGTGTAGACAGTTACTAGTATTTTTCTTATTTTTGTAGTTCTTAAAATGAAGCAATTTCAGAGCCTTAACTTCATTTACATCAACAAAGAAGTACAGAAGAGAAGGTTTCCTCAATTTGTACTTAATCTGTCTGACTTTTGGAGCTGTTAGAAATGGTGATAACCCCACTCAGAGGCACTCTGTAAATACCAATTAGTGCCTGCTGAAATGGCACAGGTCTCTCCAGAACTCTTCAAAAGTCAGCACTAATTTAGAGCACAGAATCATCCTGAAAAGTAACTTTCCATTAAGATGGCTTTTCTTCTAATTTCTGTATGGAATTCCAAAGTTCAAACTATTCTTTTCTCATTTCCTAAAGACTAGGCATGACTGATTCCAGCTCTAGGATTTTGCAGCTCATCAGAAAGAACAGTGGAATTGCTTTCAGTTGAAGATCAAAAAAAAAAAATCTGCTTCAAAGATTATGAGGATTTTCCTTTATATTTTAGTATTCTGTAGCAAGTTCTTTCCTTCTGCATCCAGCACTGGAGATATCTGAGTGCTGTGGTACTGCTCTTATCTCTGTGTGTGCTTTTTAGAATCTTTATTGATTGCAGTATGAAATATTTCTGCTTCTTAAGCTTTTAGGAGGAAGTATGACTGTTTATACACTGACAAATGTAAACATTAATAAGGCAGGCTGGCCTGTAGCACATAGAGGATCTTGATTATTAATTGACAAGGAAAACTATTAATCAACAGAATCCCTTAAATGCCATTTTGAAGCTTTGCTTAGGGATTAGGTGGGCACTGGTATGAGATCAGGGTCTGAGAATAGTGGACTCTTATAAAGTGCTAAGAATAAAAGAGGACATATCAAACCTAAGTTCTGTATTTTAAAACATTCATAGAAATTCAGGGAATGAATTAGATTGGAAATCCATCATAAAAAATGAATTGCATGTGTCAGTAGCAAAAATATTCCTGTAAGATACAGGCTTTTTTAAAACATGTTTCAGCAACTTTGCATTCTTCATCCTTTGTAGGCTGATGCTCAATCCAAATGCAGTTATCAACCCAAAAAAAAAACCTCTGAGCACTTTCTAAAATTGCTGTTTATTCAGGAAGAGACTGACTGCTGGGCCAAGCATCTCTATCCCAGCTAGACAGGTATGGAAGTGATTTGGGGCTCACAGAAAGGGGTTGGATGTTTTAATTTGCTGTCCAAGAAATCTGCAGCACCAAACAGGGAAAAAATATTTGTTGTGCTCTGCAACAGATGGGGAAGTGACCCCTTTGATTATCTGAGCTCTAAAGTTTGTGCCCTGAGTGTTTGCTCCACTGTGTGGAGGGACTGGGGCTGTTCCATGGGTTGTTCTCCCACCTGTGCCATGGCACAAAGAGCAGCACTGGCTTCTCAAAAAGACTGTGGATCCTCTGAACTAGATGCATGAGGGAAAGAAATTTTGTGCCTGACTTGAGTTCAGGCTGTGTCTGACTGTTATTATCTCTGACAAACTTGATGAGTCACCTTGGGCAAGGGATTTTCATAATCCTCCCTTTGGTTTTGTTTTGTTGGGGGTTTTTTTAGTTCCTTCCTTCCGCCTGCCCCTTCCGCCCGCCCCTTCCTTCCGCCCGCCTGCCCCTTCCTTCCTTCCTTCCTTCCTTC
>JANIJU010003064.1:1145568-1160355 GCA_025504685.1 Leucosticte australis | reverse complement strand
GCCCCCACCCTGAGCCCCCCTGGGATGGGACTGTGCCCCCACCCTGACACACAGGGGGTCAGGGCATGGTCTGACTCCAGCAGTAGGGGTTTTTTGTTTGTACTATTTTATTTGTATTTCTTTTTAATTTCCCTAGTAAAGAACTGTTATTCCTGTTCCCATATCTTTGCCCGAGAGCCCCTTAATTTCAAATTTATAATAATTCAGAGGGAGGGGGTTTACATTTTCCATTTCAAGGAAGGCTCCTGCCTTTCTTAGCAAACACCTGGCTTTTCAAGCCAAGACAGTGAGCTCAGTCATAGATGACAGTGGCCAACTGGTGCCACATTGATGCTGCCCAAGGAGCTAAGAAGGTGATATAATACAGCAGAAAACAGATCTGAAATGCTCCTGTGATTATTCCATTGGATTGATTTGTCATTAGTCCAGCTGCAGAGTTTTGGACATGTTAAAAAGCAAAATGAAAAATGGAAAAGCAAAATGGAAAATGATGCTGATGGATTGAAGGCCTGCTTCTCTATGAAGGGCACAGAACATCAGGATGACAATCAGGGTTTTTGTATGCTGAGGCTTCAAAGAGCTTCACAGGTGAGCCTTTTCTTCCAAAGGCTAAAAGGCAAATTTTAGTATCTGATTCATAGGCAAATTGAGAGAGAATTGTGTCATTAGATGAAGATAAGAGATATGGGAATTTTGCAAACAATGGTGATGATGATAGAATTCCTGAGTGATATGACAGACAAGCTATAGAGCCCGTGATGAGGAGCTCTGCTGAATGGCACAGGAAATATGTTCACACTTGACACTTTTCCTCAGGGAGGATGGGAAATGCCAGAAGCAGGGCATGTGGCAGGAATTACCCCCTACAAGTGTGCACACTGAGTTTCTTTTCCTGGAAAAGGAAAGAATGGGGTTCCTCTGTCAGCTGCAGGAAGCAGCTCCAGCAAAGAGCTGGCTTCTCTGCTGTGTCTCTTTTCTCTCTTCTTCCACTAGAGCCCAGAAGTTTTTTTCTGAAGTGGGGAACACTCTTCACTAGTTGGAATGTCAAGCTTCAGCTCTCTGTTCTTTCAGTTCTCTTAAATTCTCCTGAATGAACCAAACTTAATGTGTGATAGGGCAAATCAGCTACTAATGGATTTATTTTTTTTTTTTTACATCTGGAAGGACTATAATACTTTTGCCTTACTCCTCTCTTCCTTTCATTTTTGTTCTCATATTTTTCACTTTCTTATGATCTCTTCTCTCAAACACATCCCAAACACACCTGGTGAGGGACGTGCATGTCTTAAAATTTGTCTGCTCCTGCCTTATGGCATCTTTTAGTCAAGGACACATTGCTCTTCCCTTACTCACCTTGCTTGAAATAAAACTCACACTAGACCCAGTTTTGTCTCCATATCCTTTACTCAGAAAAAAAAATCCAAACCAAAAAGCAGCCAGGAGATGGGAGCCAGGAAATCAGGGCACTTGAGAAAGGTAAATGAGAAGCCTGTTTTTGAAATGGCTTAGTACCTATTGCCTCTCATCAAGCAATGACAAGGACTTTAAATGTCCCACTCTCAAGGAAGATTTGTTGTTTTTTAAAGTAAGTGTGAATTTCACTCACAGTGAAATCTCCCAAGCTTGATGACTGCTCTGGAAGTCATTGCAGTGGATTTTCAACCTTGTGGAGAGGAGGAATAGCCTCCTCAAGTAAAACACATGTGAAATCAGCGTAAATTCTGCTCAAGCTGAGCTTGTAAGAGGATTTTCCAGCTCAGCTATGACAAAGCTGGTAAAATTGGGTCAGGCCAAAGCTTATATTATATTGTTATTTCTTCATGGGGTTTTTTTTTTTTTGTTTTTTAATGTTTCCATCCCTTACTCTATTACTTAGAAAAGTGAGTGCTGTTCTTCAAGTTAGAACCTAAATAAGGATAACATTTTGCATGGTAGAAAAGTACTGGTTTTGTTTTAATTTTCTTTTATTTTTTCTTCTCTTTTTTAAAAAACAACTTGTAGGTCTGGAAATTTGAGATATTCAGAGCACATGGATGAAGGCCAGGGAGTTTTGACAATTCCTTTTGCAGGTCTCCTGTCAGCACATTGTGTTTGACAATGGACTCCAAAATGGGAGAGCATGCTTCTATTCAATCCTTAGGTTCACCATGGTACTGTAAATCTAAACTGAAGAACTCTGGTTTTGAGAATCAGCTCTTAGACACATCAATAATAAATTGAGGGAATTTACTTTAAAACCTTCCCTAGCACGTTCCTGTTGTCTGGGTGAACACAAGCCAATTAAAAAGATTGAAAAAAAAAATATATGTCATATATACATATATATTGTGAGAACAAGCTCACTGCAGTTAAGACTCTGGGGGTACATTTCAAATTCTTTATTAATAATGGCTGTTACTTCTGCTGAAGGAAATCCTGTCTGATGGCAGGAAGTTTCATTTTAACCAACCAGTTTCTCCTTTCTGATTTTCATTCAAGAAGACTGGGGAGGACAAGACTGTGTTTAGCAGGAAGGGTTTATGTGCATAAATCATTCAAACAAACATCTGGAAATTTTAAGATCAAAGCGTTCCAGCAATTGTTTAGCCAGTTTCCATGTAAATATTATGTTAGTGCATTTTGCCATGGGTTATTGCAATGGAAAATAGAAAAATACTTCATTTTTTAATATTGGTTCTGAATTGTGTTTATACTTAATTGTTTTCTATTAATTCTAAATTGCATTTGTCCCTTCTACTGGCTAACTAATCATTCAAAGCTGGGTCCTCAAGACCAATTTCCAGGTTGTTTTTCTGAGCTTCCAGCTGGGCAAATGAAATCTGGTCCTTTCCTTGGTGACACTCATGAGAACACACAGCTGATTCTGATTGCACCTAATTTCTCAGGCACTTAAAAACTTTGTTTGCACTTAAAAATTTGGTGACAACGAGTAGCTCATCTGCATCAGTATGTGCCATGTTGCCAACAATTTCCCTAACACAAGGCAACTAATAACATTTTCTCTCCAAACCAAATTGCTATTGGTTTTTAATGAGGTTTGCTTTTCATTTAGGAGGCATTTGTGTTGATTAGGTTTGCATTGTTCCACTTTTTATGATTTTTCTTGTTAGTAAAATTACCCAAATAGTGCATATTAACATGAAAGCTGTTTGTGAGGTGGAATTGGGAAGTTCATCCTTTCATGTCACAGAGCTGTACTGCCATCAGTGCCTCTCAAAGGGAAAAGAAATTAGATTATTTCTCTCCATAAAAGTCATGGCTTTTAAAGAACTTAATGCTGATGAGTTCATCATGCATTTATCATGCCCAAATAATTCCTCTCTGAAACTTCACTTAGATGAAAAAAAAGAAAGAAAGAAAATCAGTCAGTGGTATTTGTGTTTAAAAAGCAGATAAAATTGCTGCTGGAGATTGTACTCCAAGTGCACAGCTGTAAATGGAGAAAACATCTTTGAAGAATGATGCTCTGTACTTCAAATAGAAGTGTTTTATGAGCTGCTTGCAATGGAAAGCCCAGAACTGGCATTTACTGTTTGCCTCCTACCTCTGTTTGCTCAGCTCTAGAACATTCCAGTGATTGCTTGTGAACTGTGAAATCACAGATGGAGTTCCACAGCACTCCCAGTCCAGGGCAGCATTTAAATGTATGGTGTGAGGAAAGAGGCTTTCTCAAGAGGGAGTAAAGATGAATCCTATGGAAAAAAGGTAATGAAACCCTGCAATTTTAAAGATTTTTCTCTCTGGCTGGTAATGTCAGCGAGGCTAACAGGGAGCCAGCCAAGAGCAAGTTCATCCTGAGCTCCTGTGTGCAGATGAATAATCCTGTAGACACCAGCCAGGTGCATTCAGCTCCCCTTCTGCCCTGATTGCATCTGAGATTCCAGAGATGTGCCCTGGCTGCAGCGTGTCAGATTTCCCTGTATGTAATAAATTCTCAGAGAAAACACCTTGCTAGAGCCCTTGGCAGGCCCTTTCAGTGAACTGAAGTAAAACACAAAGCTCATTAACACGCTGTTTGTGTAAAACAGAGTGTTTCCACGTGTTTCAGTGGGTTTCACTGGTACAAAAAAAGGAGAACAAATTTTAAGATGTGTTTTCCTTTAGGTGAGAGTGATACAAACCACAACTGCTGTAAAACAGTATTTGTCCTCCTGCCCTTCTGGCATGTGTTTTAGATTATATCAAAAGCATAGCTACTACATAGGCAGTGAAAGGGCCATGGTAAAATGTGCAGGTAAAAAAAACTTCAGGGTGCTGAGAAATCTAACTTGGCACACTTGGATGAGTCTTGAGGTGCTTTATCCATGCCTCATCAAAATCTGACAGCTGGTACCTACAGCACCAGATTTTCCTGAAGAGTTGTCAACATTTAGTTTGTGTTCTATGTTCCTGATCCATATTTGAACATCAAGTTTTTAAGGGAGGCAGCTGTAAAATCTTTATTTACATGAGTATTCTCTACCTGGGATTAAGTAAAGTAAAATCTACCTCAAAAATCTACAAAACTTTTTGACTCACCCATTTCCTCACATTGTTTCAATCTCTCTGTACTGTGGCACAGCTGATGCATCCAGCAGGCATTTTAAGACTAGTAAATTTCTGGGGTTTAAGTGCTCCATTTTTGAGCCTTCATTCTATCTAATTTCCCCCCCCCCCCCCACTTGAAACATTAAATCAAGGGACTGTGGTAAAGGTCTGACTACAAATTAAAAACTCCTTCTAATGTAACAATAAATACTGTTTGCTTTTAAGAAGTTGGTTTGCATGTGTGATCTGGCATTTTATTTTGGAAAAAAAAAATCTGTGATTGGTCAGACACAGCAAAGTTTGTGGTATCCAGAGTCATGTGCATTGCCTGTGTAATACACTGTGGTTGAGAGAGGTTTGTCTTTGGCCCCTTTCAGCCAGGGAGTTTGATGGCTACCATAACCTCTCTGACTTGTAGGGAGACAGGAGATAATCTTTGAGTAGAACTTGCATTCCATTTTCAAGTGTGGGTTTGCCTAAATAATAAACTCAGAGTTGTAGTTTCACTGTTTTTTGATTGGGTTCTGTCTCCCTTCAGCCCTGCAGTTATCTTTCCTAGGTAAAGCAAGAGCTGCCTAATGCCAAGTTATTCTCTATACAAAAGTTGGGAGGGGAAAGTTGCTTTTCCAGCTTGGTTTTCTGGAGCTGGCATTCCTGTTGGGCAGGCTGTGTCAGAGGGACAGTCCTGGAAAGTGGGCACAGTCCAACAAACACACTGAGCTGGCTGAGTGAGCTTCTGTCCTGGCCCCACCTCTGGATCCTTGCTAGAGAACTCCAGGGAGTCCTTTATGGACAGTCTTGGACTAAAACAAGGCAATTCCCACCTGTGAGTCACACCTGCTGTTTTCCTGGAGGTTTGCAATGCTTTACAGGTTTGTGTTGCTGATGCCTGTCCTGGTTAGGATTGCACTGAGTTGCAGAACTTGAGTTCTTCTGGGGCAGGAAAAAGCATTTGGCTTATCTTCCGAGTCCAGGGAGCTGTGAAAAGCTGCAGTTCAAAGATCAGTAATTATGAACGAGAATCCCATTTCCCTCAACAGTGGAGGGAAGCAGGAGTAAATAATTTCTTTGCTAGAAGTTCCTTGTAAATCCAGACAGTCCATGTCAGGTTTGAATGGGCTGAGCCCGACTGACAAGTGCTGATAGCGATGATTCTTTGAGGACTTTAGATTTTTCAGATAGAGAGGAATGGGTATTTCCACACATAAAAAGAGCACTCTGAAGAAGGCAGTGTCAGTGGTAACTGGAAGATCACACTATTTGGGAGATGGTAAACACAGCAGAAGACAGAAAAATTCATTCTGCAGGTGGATTTTCATCGTCCCATAACAATGAATAAAAATAATCAGGCACTGCACATTCCCTGTCAGTTTTTCTGTCCTTGCCTCATTTGTGTTCCTCTGCAGTCACTAGCCAGAACAGAGCACAAGAACTGCAGCTTGCACTGATACATGGGGCTTGTTCGTGGATTATGGATCTAGCAATGATTCTAGGAGTAGAAACCATTCCTGAGTTCAGCTGGCAAGCTTGCAGCCCACTCTGCAGGTGGCCAGGTAAATCCCTGGAGGTGTTCCAAAATGTGGGGATCAGTCATCCACCAACCCTGTGGGATTGTAATGGATTCATTCTCAAAACCATGAGAGAGATCTTTTAAAACTCCCTTTTAAGATGTGGGAGCTGGGGGTAAGAAAAGCCCTGTACCATGTTTGAGGTCTCATGCAGTCTTTGGTAGAAACTGTGGCCATGCATTTTCTCCTGTCCCTGACATTAGATGGCACCTTTAACACCAGTGTAGTTGGGAGGGGTTATGGTGGGGTGTAAGCAATACAATAATTTTGGCAGTGTCTCTGAATATTCCCTCTGGTACACCAGGCTGGGAAATGACTGAATTTTCTGTTTATTTCTCCATATTCTCCCATCCATCTTCTAATGGTATCACTTTTGATCCCAGAGGGCTTGGCAAACCTTTCCAAAAGGAAGGAAAAAGGTCATTTGCTGACGGTATAATTTGAATGTGGAATTCTTATCTTGTAGCTGTGGCTGTGCAGAACAGCATAACAAATAAGAATGTGTGGTTCTTATAAACTCTGCTTCTCTGGCTTCCTGGGGCAGGCAACCACAGAAAACATGAAAAAAGAATATTGAAACCCATTTTAGCTTTGTATTTTTTAATTATTGGTGCTGGGATTCAACATAATTCTCATGGGAATTAAACTGCATGAAGCCAGTTTTTTGCAACAGAGTTCAGATTATGTACCCCAGTCACTGTTTATTCTCACCCCAGGAGAAAAAAAATCCATCAGAAAGAAATCAATGTCTTTGTACTAATTCTCATTGGACTCCTATTGATGTTGCATGATTTAAGAATCTGCAGATGCATATTTTTATGTCAGCAGGCATTTGATGGTGCCTGGGATGTTGCATTGTGCCTTGCTGCATTTATGTGGCAGCACACACTGCTGCTTAGCTGTGCCTGCATTTTTTATTATTCAGGAGAATGACAAGCAATTGCTTTTGAGACACAGAAAAGCACAACTTTTAAGCCTATAGATGAGTAGGTTTTCAAATTCTGTATGTTTGCTTTTTTTTTCACAGTGGCTTACTAGGGATCTGTACCTATGGGGAAATGAGGGATGAGTGGACCATGGCACTGTGGTTATGCTCTTGATTTATTTTTTGTGGGTTTTTTCCCCCCCTCCAGTCCTATCATGTCTTTGCATGTTAGTAATTGTGTGTAGACAAAAAAAAAAAAAATTAGTCAGATATTTCATTTTATTTGGGGAGCACAAAGTTATCCCTTAGAAAGTTCTCTGCTAGCACTTAGCACTGTACAAGGTGGGATAAATTGGATTTTGAACTACATTTATTTGTTACGTGTTTTCTTTTGAACATTTAAAAATCTGGTTTATGGACAGCCATCCTCTCCCTCAGAACCTTGTTCTTTTCTCACAGAACACCCTCAGCTCTCAGAGATTTCTGTGCCCCATCCCTCACCTCGAGCTCCTGCCTCCCTTGTTCTTTGGGACAAGCAGCTCGTGTGTTCCTGCAGTTGCTCCATGCTTTGCTTCCCTTTACTCACCTCCAGCTCCTTTCCATTTTCTTTACATTTTTTCCCATCAATTTTGTGCATTCTTGACCAGCATTTTTCCCCATTGCTATTCTGTTTTTCAGTGATTATTGAGCCTGGTACAAAAGCAAACACATCAGCTGGGGCCAGAAGCCCAGGATTGGGGGAGTCTTGGGGCAAGTTTGGAATTTTTAAACATACAGGAACTTGAATGCAAGCTTTAACCAGAGAGAAAAAGAATCTTTTATTTTAAGAACCAGCGGCATCTTGTCAGTTTTTCATCTTTAAAAAAAAACCTAACCCCACAAAACCTACAATAAACAACAACAAAAGCAGACTGGAACTAAAGAATTTTCTCTCTCTGCTTTTCAGCTTTTTATTCTCCTGTCTTTCTCCTGTATCCCTAGAAACCAGAGAACTTTAATCTGAGCTCTCTTTCACTTCATCCTCTGGCCTGTCACCCCGTTGCAGCAGACACAAATAACCTTTTCTTCCAGAGGCCTGCTCTGAGAAAAAGAATTTCCTTTTGATCATGCCAGTACCTGAATTGCTCATCCTGGTTTAATGCTGGTGGTGTCTTTGTATTCCAGCCTGGCTTTCTCAGGATAAAGACTTGTTCATGCACAAGTGCCTCTGGATTCTGTCAGGCTGGTGCTGCCAGCTTTATCCCTGCTGGTGCTCCTCACATTCAGCAGAACTATTACTGTTTTCTTGGCAGGTGCTACCATCATAATTTGCTTTCTTTTTGAACCTGAGACATCTTCCCAAAGGCTCATTTTTTTTTTTTTTGTTACCATCTAGGCTGGATATACTCTTCTGTTTTTATTCCATTTCCCAGGTGATAAAAGTTATTTAGAGGTGTAAGTGCAGGGATGATTTTTGCCTGTGCGTGTGCTTGCCTGCCTGCATGCAGAGAGCTCCTGGCATCAGCCAGTGCTCTTCATTATTTGTGCCTGTGCCGTTCTTTCCCTCTGCTTTTCTGTGAAAATTGCAAATTGTGAATTCCTCAGAGCAGGGATGAGGGCTCCTTATGTACTTTTAGAGGAGTGGGTGTTCTCGGAGTGCTATTGCAATAATATTTATTAGAAGTGTTTCTCCCTGGACTGAATGCCCTGAGAAGACAAAATTCAGTGAACAGCACACCGTGGTCCCTTCTGGAAGTTACCAGAACTCTCCAGATCAGTGTTTCCCATGTAAATCCCACTTTCCCAGCAGGGCTCCTCTGGCAGCTCTGCACAGTCTCCTGTGACAAAGCTCACAGTGCCAGGAGGGCAGGGGATGAGTGGGAGCTGCCCAGAACTTCAGCTCTCTGCAGAAATCCAGCTTTCATGCACTTCTTAGAGAATTTAAAAGCTTTTGTCTGCTGTGGTAGGTCTAGGAGAGAAAAAAAATGAAAACAGCAATGTAAAAAAATATCCCCCAAAACCATACAAGCAGGCAACTTTGCTCTTTCTGCTGCCTCACTCCCAGGCCTGGCACACCCCTGGCTCCCCCCAGAAAAGCAAAAATTAAAAACTCTTTAGGGTACCTATTTCCACGTTCTTCAGGAGAAACTTGCCAAATTTTAGTGCTAAACTCCTGCCTGGTTCTAATTCCATTAACAGCAAAGTATATCATCAGTCTGTGCTGCTTCACTTTTCCCAGTGCAATGGATTTGGAGGAACTTCTCTGCCTCTTATCCTAGCAAACTATAATTTTATTAATTATTAATTAATTAAGTATTAATTAGTTTCTAGCTGCATAGTCCAGTATGAATGTATTTTAGTAGTCAGATGGGTTACCTTGATAAAGTTTTTTTTCCTTAAAATCCTTTTTCACTGCTTGTAGATGAAACTCAGCACCTGATGTTTGGAGAGAGTACTAAAATAGGGGATTCGTGGTGATTTAAAATGAACATCCACTTCAAAAATCATGCTCTAGTCATTTCTTATACTGGATTAGTTCATAGGTTGCAAAGTATTTCTTGATGCCTCACTTTCACTTGTTGCACAACAGAAATAAATTCCCTATTTCAAGGTAACGTTATAAAGACTGATAAATTACTTAGGCAGGATTTTAAATTTAAATTTTAAATATACCACCACTGGTATAAGTAGGTGGCAAGTGTTACTAGTGAAGATACTGAGATGCACAAATGGAATTTGGACACAGCAGCCATTTCAGTCTCTGGAAATGTTTCTCTGGCTGCTGGTGGTGGAGATTTGCTGCTGCATGTGACCTGGGGGAAGCTGCCTAACTCCTCTGCCAAGTGGCAAGAGTCATGATGGAACTCAAAGGCATTTAATCTGCAAAGAGCTTTGAAATCCTCCAAATCAATCCAAGGAGGGCCCTAGCAGTGAGCTTGTTCAAGTTGCAGGTCCTGTGATGGTTTCTGAAGATGTTTCTGCCCGTGCTGCTTCTTGCATGAAAAGGATGCAGGATGCTTTCTATTTCAAATATCCATTTTATTTATTAATTATTATATCCTTTGCTGTACTGAAGTTATAAGTCTAGCAAAGGGAACTGGATGTGTGCTGAGGATGTGATCCACACTGGCCTTAGAAGTGATACTGATTTATTCTGTGAAATCCTTCACAGTTTTATTTTTAGGTGGCCACTGCGTGGTAAAGAAACTGCAAAGTCAGAGATTTCAGTACTATTGTTTCAAAGTGTTCAGCTGGAAATCCAAACATCTAGCTGCAATGGGAGGGGAAAATAACTTTTTAAATGCTGACTTGAGAGGCACTGTAGCCACTGCAGGCATGGCTGAGGTTAGACGTGGTGGCTGACAAGCTCTGTGGGCTCAGCTGTTTGTTCAGAGGGCCTCAGGAGATGCCCAGGAGATCAGAGCTGAGAACACCCAGAGCCACTAGAAAGGGGGCAGATTAAACCCCTGTCACTGAGGGGGGCTGTAAGAAAGAACACAAGCTCACACTGCTGCTCTCAAGGTGAAGAGCAAAAAGGGAAGTTTATTTCCTGACTCCAACATTTATAGATTTCCAAAAGTGGCAGTGGGTTGGAGGGTGACAGTGCCACCTCTCCAGTGACACTGGACAAACCAACAGCCCATCAAATTTCTCCTCCTCCATAACAGAATGCAAAACAATGAGTTATTTACAGAAAGTGTGTGAGAAAGTTCTCTACAAGAATGTCAGCATCAGAAGGCTTAGAAAATGTTAAAGAATCAGGGTGACAGGGGGCATTTCCCTCAGCATGGATTTTTGTTTCTCTGGGCAAACTTAGAAAAACCATCTGAGAAGTTCCCAGCGCCCCACCTGCCAGTGCCCAGCACCTGTTCCCTGGCTTGTGCTGCCTGCAGGGAAGCAGTAATGCTGATGCACAGATGTTTTGGCATGGGAACAATGGGAACATGCTGCCCTGAAACCTTTGACTGGTGATGAAGTGCTGCACCAAGCTCCTGTGGGTCAGCAGGCGTGGTGGCGGCAGCAGCAGCTCCAATTTCTCTTCATGAAGTATGGTCCCACTGCAGTAAATAAGAAACACTGTGATAAAGTGCACTGAAGAGAGGAAAAACCCTTGCCAGACTACTTCAAAAAGGTGTTGTTTAGGAAAATCACTCCCCTGAAAGCTGGGGAAGACGGGGTTTTATTCCTGGGGAAAGAAGGTTATTTAATGTAATTGCCACTTCAGAGGGAGGGGTGTTAATTGCTGACAAAAGGGAAAGCAGGCATGTCACCCTGATTGTTTAAGATTTTCTAAGCCTTCTGATGTTGACATCCTTGTAGAGAACTTTCTCACACACTTTCTTAAACAACACATTGTTTTGCATTCTTTTATGGAGGAGGAGAAATTCGATGGACTGTTGGTTTGTCCAGTGTCATTGGAGAGGTGGCACTGTCACCCTCCAATCCACTGTCACTTTTGGAAATCTATAAATATTAGAATCAAAAAATAAACTTCCCTTTTGCTCTTCACCTTGAGAGCAGCAGTGTGTGCCTGTGTTCTTTCGTGTTCCATAGTGACACAGGCACACCTTCTCATCCTGCTGGTTTTGGGTAGTGACTGAACTCACATGAGGGTTCAGGGAACATAACCAGCCACATCTTCAGGAATGACATCCCACACTTCTGTACCTCATCATTTTTGGTGAAGCTGAAGCTTAAAAAAGGAGCCAGGTGCAGCAGAGATGTTTCTCTTTCTACAAAGAAGTGCTAAGCAAAACCTGGATCATGGCAGGACTCAGTGTTTAATCCACTAATGACTGAAATGAAACACTTCAGATCCTTTGAAATAGTCCAAGTTTTTATTTTCCTAGTGTACTCTCACAACTTTTACATTTTTCATTACAATTTCCCTGAAAGTCCTTGTAGGAGTTTGACAATTTCCACACAGCACCACCTGCAAGTGTCAGAAGTTTGTTCCACTGAAAGCCTGCAAAGCAAAGTTGGCCAGTAGAAAAGAGGGTCTAAAAAGGCAAGGAGCTCGAGCACCTGTCAAGGTCTGGGAAGGTATTCAAAACAATGAGTTTGATAATGTATTGTACATTTATTTATTTCTTTTTAAACTGTGAGACCTAATTAGTGCTTCTTCAGAAATACTTTAAACCAGATAATGTCACATAATATTGCTGTTTTATGAACAGTCTTAATTTTGGAAAGGAAAGATTTAAAAGCTATTTTTTTCTTTTTTTCTTTCCTTTGCATAATTATATCCAATCTCTTAATTCCAAGGCTGAAATATTGACATGTGCCTTTTTATTTTAATTTGGTAAATGGTAATTTATTTTTATGGTAAATGTAAATACTTCATTATAATAGTATAAAATAGAGTCTAGTATTTTGGTGAAATTGCTGCTGTGACAAAATGATCAGCAATTACAAGGTATTAGTTCTGAAACTGTAAATGATTGCCAAGTTCAAATAGCTATAATGCTTTATCCCATCATTTTATAACCCCATTAGAGACATAATTACATCATATCATTAGAGATGGAATCCTCACATCCAACCTGGTTTCCTGCCCAGTTTGTCTTTAGGAGAGCTCAGGACAACAATTTGTGCATTGCTTACTCGTAAAAATATGATGAAATAGCTGTAAATAGTTCTGTGGACTTTGCTGCTCTGAATGGGGAGCAGCATTTAGGGGAGAGCAGCATTTAGGGGGGAGCAGCATTTAGGGGAGAGCAGCATTTGGGGGGGAGCAGCATTTAGGGGAGAGCAGCATTTAGGGGAGAGCAGCATTTAGGGGAGAGCAGCATTTATTTAGGGGGGAGCAGCATTTAGGGGGGAGAGCAGCATTTAGGGGAGAGCAGCATTTAGGGGGGAGCAGCATTTAGGGAGGAGCAGCATTTAGGGTGGAGCAGCATTTAGGGAGGAGCAGCATTTAGGAGCAGATAATTTTGGATGCTCAGCAGCCAGAGCTCACAGGAGTGCATTTCTGCAGTGCTCTTGCTGCAGCAGGCAGCAGCAGGAGCAGTCTGGCTGTGATTGCACCCTGAATCCAGCCAGGCTGAGCAGCCAGATTGAATCCAGCCAGACTGAATCCAGCCAGGCTGAGCAGCCTTTGATCAGCTCTGGGTGTCCACCAGGTTGTAGGAACAAGGTGTGTAGGAGCCCCTGGCTCACACAGGCTGGAGTGCTGTCTCTGCACACACGTTTGCAAGCAATTCCCTGGATTCAGCAGTTGCTTTATGTCACTACAGACAGTGATAAGTTTTAATGCACCCCATAAAACAATTCCTTGGGGTGAGGTGTTGGGGAATTTCTCCTAGAGGAAGTTATATTTGAATGCATAGGCTGTGTAGAATTACCAGTTTTCAGAAAACATTACAAACATTCTGTTGTGTGAGGGATGGCAGCACTGGTGCAAAGTTATCTGTGGAGTGGGGGAGCAGGGCTGGCCCCAAATCACCCAGCTGTCAGCATGGATATGTGCAGAACTGTGACATCCACTATTTCCAGGAACAGCTGGATCCCACTGTGCACAGCCAGTGCCTGTGGTGCCTGCAGTTTCTAGGAGACATGGAATCACTTGCCTCCTCGGTGGGTAAGGATAGAGAGAGTGCAGCACTAAAAATATCTGCAAGATAATTACAAAAAATTGCATTTGGGACTTTAAACAACAAAATAAATAACCAGAACGCTGTGCTAGCTTGATTTCCCTGTGACCAGCTGTTAAACTTATGTTCTTCCAAGACTTTGCAAACATCTGTGTGCAGTTCCTCTCTCCACCACTCACTCCCAAATGCTGGAAGTTTTAAACCTTAAAGTGGAATTCCTCTCTGTGCTTTCAGCACCCTGCCTTGCTAGGCAAGAGGAAAGGCTCAGCAACTGGGGAATCCCTCCTACCTTAAGAATTGTGAGTTATTTTCTGATCTATGAGTCTGTCACTCCACAGGTCTTATGCAGGGTGCTGCACTTTGAAGCACAGATTTGTCACCCCTGTGTGTCTCTCACCCTCTGCCAACAACCCTTTTTCTCTTCTCTGTTCTCTGGCCCTTTCCAATGTCTGCAGCCCCAGCTGGACAGGGCTCTCCCTTCCTGGTGCTCAGGCCAAACCAGCTGCTTTCCCTGCTTGTGTAGAGTGGGTTGGAAACAAGTGAATCCCTGAAAAGTGCAGTCTTCAAAAATGACAACATATGTAAATTTGAGCCCCTGTCCCCTTTTAATAGACTGGTGAATAATGAGATATTGAAAAATATTGTGATCTCCGTAGTCACTGTTGCCTTGTGCTGTTACTGATCACTGCAATTTATCTTGGAGACAAACCTGGACTCAGACTACCTGTGCAGTGCAGGTGATGTTTTCTACAGACAAGTTGATGTTATCTCTATTTCAGTAATTTTGTAGAAAAAAATCTTGGGCTTTATAGGTGGGCAGGAAGTGGGAGAAGCATATGCCAGAACCTATGGTGTAAATTAGAATTTTTATTATTCTGAAAGGTAAAAGACAGATCTAAAATACATCCACAAGGGTAACAGCTTTAAAAGAATTCACCTCTTTACAAGAGTCTCCTTAGCAATAATGAGCACACTGGTGGTTTATGGACAAAAAGAAATTGTATTCCTTACTCCTATTCCTGTTAAAAGCAGTTGTTATGGCAACTATTGCAACATCTTTATTGGTATTTCTACTGAACTGTCTGGGAGAAGCATAAATTTCCTTTGCTCAGCTGCATGTGACTGCAGGAATGGGAGACTGAGATGTCCTATTGCTGAGGAGCAGGATGAGGATTGCAGTGATGTGTTTTAGGAG
>JANIJU010003064.1:1118264-1140568 GCA_025504685.1 Leucosticte australis | reverse complement strand
ATATAATATATTCTATAATATAGTATAATAAATAATTAATTACCCTTCTGATAAGATGGAGTTCTCCTCATCATTTCTCCCTGCCAAGGGGGTTGTCCCGTGTCAATACAGGAGCTGTTGCCTGTGTGCTGAATGGGTAGGACAAGAACACCCTGCAGCAGGGTTTGTATCATCTCTTTGAGCAGCCCCTCAAGTCCAGCACATTCCCATCTTCCAGCTGTGAAATTAGGGCTGCATTTGTCTGCAGCTTGCCTGCAAACTTGTGAGTGTTATTTGGCCTCACAAGGCAGTTCATTGTTTCTTTTTATAGTTGTCAACTTTGTTTTACGCTGGTTTTGGTGGTTGTGACTCCTCTAAGAGTGGAGCACCAGGAGGGGTCAGAAAGGTGTTCTGTAAAACCACTGTTGTTTCACAGGGACCTGTTGGCAGTGTCATTCATGCCAGAGGAATTTCTGCCCAGGTTTTAGAAAGCAAGAGTAATACAGGTGCTGTTTCTGGGTAAAACACAGAGACCAGCAAAATCTGCTGGAAAACTCAATTTTCCTGTACCTCTGACTCATGTCATAATCTTTAATAATCTGTGGATTCCACTGTGCCCTTAACAGTGCAAGGCATTATTTTGGGGTGAAAGAGCAGCATGGATCAATGGGCCACAATGGAATTAATAATCAAGAGGCAGATTTTTATAACCATGTTCCTCCTGGAAAGTGTCACTGCAAGCTGCCCCACAGAAACTGACATACAAGAGAAAATGATGGCTCCCCAGCTGATTTGACTCAGGCAATATTCATCTTTCATGAATGTTTTCCATAAAGTAAATGACCACTTCTGCAGAGAATCTGAAGTCAAAGTGAACAGACAGGCTTCTGAAACCACAGCAGTAAAACTGGACTTGTGGGAGCTGAGATATGATACCCAGTATTCTTTTCAGATCCCTCCAGATGGTGAAATCTCCATGTGATTCAATCTCTCCTAGGAAAATTCGCTCAAGGATTTAATACCTGAAAGCTTTCCTCTCAAGAAGAAATATTTAAATTTGCCATCCTTGACAGGAGTTATCATTGTGAGACCAAGTAGAGGAAGTCATGCTGCAGAACAATAAAATGATTTAAATATGAACTGCTTCAAGTCTGAACTGACACTTTGAATACTCTCTGCTAAAAAAGATTGGTGTAAGAGAGGCTTTTTCTTTAACTTTGTTGATTGCTCAATAGACAGAAATCTCACATTTAAGTGCCTGGGCACAATGCACACAGGCAGGCAGAAGGATGAGGTATCTCACACAGAGCCAATGTGCCTCCCAAGTTATTCAGTTGAAGTCTGGACTCTGTTTTCTAAGAATAGGAAAGAAAGGCAGATTAGAAAAGTGATACCTGCCAGAAATGTGAAGTTATCTTTGATACAGGTTGTGTGGTTTGGGGGTATTTCTTTCCCTCGTGTGCCCAGGTAAAAAGTGCTCAGTAGCAAAGCATGTGAGGAACATACAAGTCAAGGTAATTCACTTTTCTAGTGTGATGATCTTTCTTCATCTCTTAATAAAAGAAGCTCTCGCTGAATGGCTGCCAGATCTGATGAGCCATGGTCAGCAAAAAAGCACAAGACCTGTTTTGGAAAGTGCTGCCCACATGTTAACTCCTAATTCTTGTCTTTGCACTGCCTGTGTTGTACCTTTTCTGTGGTTTAGAAAGGTCTCAGCATCCAGTTTTGGGGGGCAAGATCCTTTTTGTGCACAGAATCCTTTTTATGATTGCCAGTGCTTATTCAAGGTGATCTGATGACATGTTTGGGACATATTTTTAGAATCCCCTCTTTAATTGTGAGCATTTCCAGAGCATTTAACTCAAGTGATACTTCTTGTTCTAACAGCTGAACAATATCTAGGAGAATACAGAAAACTATAAAATAATGGTAAATCACAAATATGATGCACAGAAAACCCTTATTAACAGATGCTGAAAATAAAAATGTAACCTATGGTGGTTTGTTTTGAATTGGAATAAGTGCATTTGTCATCTGCAGCAAAATATTCATAACTGGTATGAGAATAATTGGCACTTATGGGCACTTAAATATTATTTCCTATCTGTGTTTGCAGCAAATGGGCAGATCTTCCTGAGGTTAGCTGTTGGTGTGCCACTTCTAGAGCAGATGGGGAAATAAAACACTGAAATCAAGTGATTTTAGCAATGAGAGAAGGTAAGGGAGTATCAGTGCAAATGACAAGCTGAGGAGCTTGGTTCTCTAGGAATAAGAAAGAGTCTTTATTTTAAAATTTTTGCCTGCTGTTGTTTATTAAAAAACCCCCAAAACTACCACCCACACAGACCAAGAATGTCAGCAGAGTTTAAAGGCTGAACTGAACTCTCAATACTTTTAGGTCTGAGCAGTCACCACCTTCTAAACTGTGGTCTAGTTTATTTAAAATACTCAGTTTCTTTCCTTTTAAAACTTGAATGAAAATCTCATGCACCTTTGGCCTTTTGCAACTGATACATATTTGTTGTTTTCATATTCTATGATATTCTTTAATTGAAAAATTCTGTCCTGCCATAGATGCACCTCAAATGGGACTGCTTCACTGGAAACAATATATTAGCATGAAAAGTATGTTTTTTATAGTGCTAAAACGTTTTCAGATGGTTTATGAGAAAATCCCCTCAGACTATTCAGAACAAGACTGAATTCAGGTAAAATGGTCACTTTCATCTGACAATGCAAAGCTCATGTTAGTTAATAAACAACAATACATTGCTTTGCTGCTGAAGAATACAGCCATGAGTGACAGACCTGAGACTCAACTTTTGCCCTTTTAAGTATTTTTAAAGCAAGGGGTGCAGCAGGGGGAAAATTGATAAAATCAGTAGAGAATGCCCTGTTAGATAATAGCCCTGCTAATTGCCTCCAGAGCCTCTGTTTTAACACAGCTATTTTCTATTCTGGTTGGAGAAGTTATTGTGGAAAACTTCTAACATTCACTTGAGAAAATGCTGAAAAAAGGAGCATGTGTTCTGCTTTTTTTGTCAGCATTAAAAATAGCTGTAGTGCTGAAGGTGCTCTGTGTGGCAGTGATGTAATTGTGAACCAAACCTGACATTTTGCTGTCTTATCTGCATGTCTTGAAAGACTGTAGTTGGATAAAGTGCACTTTAATGTAATTTTTCTTCTCTTGTGGTTGGCCAGCAAGTCTGTGTCCATGCATGCTTATGTTTTAGATATAAATTTATATGGATTTGATGATGTAGAGATATATACACACACATAATTTAGGTCTGAAAGCAAAATTGTGCTTACAGACACATTTTTACATTGATTGTAAAATGTAAGTATGACCTTCTAAAATCTGTTTCCCTTTATATCTCCAGCTAAGTAAATATTCAGTGCTACCCAGTATAAAATGACATATGACAGCTACTTGCCTAATTATAATTTTTGCAACTACCTCTTGATTAACACACACAAAAAGGCTCAGTGATTAGTTTTGACTGATTAACTTCTGTTTATAAAAGACACATGACGCTGGAGGATGAAATTTTGATCCTTCAGAAAGATGAAACCAAAAAAACCTGCCTCTTCCACAGCAAAAGAGGGCAATCCTAAACCCTGCTCTGCACAGATGTTGGCCAGCCTGGAAAGATCAGGCAGGCAAGGATAATCACAATTCTCCTGTCAGAGTTCCAGCTGGGAATGAGTGGGTATGGTGTCAGTCATCTGTGCCCCTGAATACCTGGAGCTTTGTAAAAATAAGTATTTAAACATAGAAGTGAATAAATTCATTTATTCAGGATCCTGGAAGAGATCCAGAAACTGGAAGGCTGTACAGCCCATCTCCAAAAGTATTGCCCAGGCAGCCAAACCCTAACAGCTTCTCCCTAAGGATGTGGAAAGGCTCTGCAGGCTGTGCTCAGGTCTCCTTTCCCCCCTTGGTGCTGGTAGCTTGCCCCAAGTGCTGATGTGGTGAGAGAGCACCCATGGGACACCTTGGGAAATCACTCTGGGTGATGTCCTGGCACAGGGGAAGGATACCTGAGAGGATATTTGCTCTCATAAATATTTAAGCAAGTACTGTAGGAAGAAGGCTTAGGGTTTCTTGCAGTGTTATATTTCCTGTAATTGTCAGTGTGTCCTTCCAGCTGGTAGATGTGGTAGCTGCACTGCTGTTGTCCAAGAAAAACTGATCAAAATATAGTTGGGGATAGTTGTCAAGCAGAAGGAGGAAGAGGGAGCTGACTGCATCTTTCTGGTCATCTTCATCTCTGGCTAGACTCAGTGGAGGAGTTTTATGCCTTCTGGAAGGGTTTTCTTTGCTAGCTTCTCCTCTTTAAAACAAACCAACCCCCCAAACCCTAAATATTGTTAGAGAATATATTTTACCTTTCGATGGTTGAATAAGGCTCCGTAGTTTTCCAGAAAGTGAAGATGAGTTCTATTTTCCACCTGGTACTTTTGATTTTTTTTTTTTTCCTCTTTGACAGTGTGAGGCAGTGCTCCTCTATCTGTGCAATTTTTGTGCAGCTGAAAAAAGTACTGATGAGGCAGCTCATTGCTAAGAGTGCCCAGTGAAATGTGGCCACATCCTTCAGTTCTGCTTGTGCTGTTGGGTTTTTCTGAGAAGCTTGTCAGAGAAAGTCTGTTCAGAGACCTGAGGTCTCAGAGCCCAATGATGGTCATGCTTGTGTACACTCATAATTTTTACTGTACCCTTTTTGTTGGCTTACCCACAGATTTAAACCCCTCTCCCTTTCATTACGATATCACATAAAAATGTTTGCTCCATGATAAAAAACAAAAGGGAAAAGTATATTCTAAATCATGCATTTTACCTATAGCCAAATTGCTGCAGTATAAAGTAATCTTTCAAGTCCGGATTTATAGGGTTTCCCCCAAGAATTTTTATTCTGGTAAAATAAAAATTCTGTAGTTACCAGCATTGCAGTGGGCTCAAATTTAAATGCACAGTCACCACTGAGGGATTCCCTGTAAGGCTGTTGAAGAAAAGTGTTCCTGAGTGCAGGCCCCGTGGGAATCAAGGGAACAGCAGCCTTGGAGCTGGGGTGCAGCAGGGAGGCTCAGCTGAACAGAACACAGGTGCTAGGAGGGCACTGTAAAAATCCCTTCTCCAGGATTTCTTTTCCTGGGAAGCTGAGAAGCCTCAGAGAAAAAAAAAAAAAAAACAATATTATCTCATTTGCTTCTCCCTGTTTGGCTGCTTTGGAATGTGGCTGGAGATTGTTCACCAACAGGGGCGTGTTTGATGGGTTCCATGTGAATTGTTTTAACTTAATGGCCAGTCACCATCAGCTGTGTCAGACTCTCTGAGTCAGTCACAAGTTTTTATTATTCATTCTTGTCCAGCCTTCTGTCTGTATCCTTTTCTCTTTCTTTAGAATAGCTTTAGCATAGCATTCTTTAATATAATATAAGTACATAAAATAATCAATCAGCCTTCTGAGAACATGGAGTCAGATTCTCACCTCTCACCTGGTCCTGGGGACCTCCCAAACCCAACACCAGGACAAGGAGCAGTGGGGTCAGGCTGAGGGAGGGGAAGTTTAGGTTGGATGTATGGAGGAATTTTGCCCCTGTGTGGGTGGTGAGGCACAGGCTGTGCAGAGATGTGGATGCCCCATCCCTGGGGGGATCAAGGCCAGGGTGGATGGGGCTTGAGCGACCTGGCTGAGTGGAAGGTGTCCCTGCCCATGGCAGGGGGATGGTTCTAGAGATCCTGAAGGCCTCTTCCAACCCAAACCATTCTATGACTCTGTGGTTTGGCACCATGATGTGGTTCTCTGAAGTGGGGTGTTGTCACCCTGCTCCTCTAAGTTCTTCCAAGCCTTCTGATGTTTACATTCTCGACATGAACTTTCTCACGCATTTTTCTGTAAATAATTATTGTTTTACATTCTTTTTTGGAGGAGGAGAAATCTGATGGACTGTTGTCTTGCCCAGTGTCATTGGAGAGGTGGCACTGTCACCCTCCAACCCACTGGCACTTCTGAAAGTCTATAAATGTTGGAGTCAGAAAATAAACTTCCTTTCTTTTTACCTTGGAGGTTCCAGGGTGCATGCAATTTTATTTTGTGTCCTACAGTGACAGGGTGTGGGGTTTTTTTGGTCGGTTTGTTTGGTTTTTTTCACTTGGCAATGGCCATCAGCACATCAGGACTGACTCCAATCTTCTCTGGGCAGATTCTAGACACAGGATACTCATTATGGCATTAAATATAGCAATTCAGAGCTCAGCACCTTTCTTTCAAGGCTTTGCTAGGTATCTCCTTCTAGTGTTCATAAATAAAAACATCCCCAGCCCAAAGAGTGAAAGCCCACATCAGCAAGGCTGGAGAAATCAGGAGGAGACTGATTTGATCCCCAGCATTGGTGTTTCCCTTATGGCTGCACCTCCATGCCCTGAGTATCTTTGCTGGAAGGAAGCCCAGTTTGTCTCCTGCCACTCTGCATGTGTTCCATGCTTTTTGTGTCTGAACCTGCAGTTTCTTCCCCATTCATCTGGAATGGCTGAATTAGGGAGTGCTCACAACGACCCTGCGTTCTAATTCTAATTTTCATGTGTTTTTTTTTTACTCAAAAAGGCTGAGGAGCCTCCAAAGTTAGTCAAAGCTCAGGTGTTCAGCCCATCTCCACCTCTAGGACTTTTCTCCTGTTGTTGGCTCAGGGTTTTCCTCTTTGGGAAGCAGATTTGCGGTGACTGTACATCTATCTATACGATAGAGAGCAGAAATTGGGATACCTTGAATTGATGTGCCCCAAGAAGCAATGCTGTGAGCTGATCCTCAGGGTGAAGCCAGTCTGTAAAAGACAGCCTGGCACTAAACCAGCTCCAAAACAGGTTAGGACTGTTGCTTAAGGTAGCAAACAGAATAAAAAGGACAAATAGAGAAGAGAAAGGAGATAAAAGAGAAGGAATTTACATACAAATAAAAGCAGCTGGAAATAGACTCTAGCAATCCCAGTGCTCTGGTTTACCTCATCAAATTTTCACTCCTCACCAGCCTGAGCAGAGATGAAGTGATATGGAATTGCATTCACACCTCCTTCAAGGCAGGGAGAAAAGCAGAGTGAATTCATACCTTTTTCTCTTGGATGGAGCCATTTTTACCCAAGTCTGCAGGGAACAAGTGCATTTAAAAAAAGGACTTGTAAAGAACAATGAAGAATTGGAGGGAAAGTTCAGCCACTGAAATGGAGGCCAACCCACTGCAAAATATATAAACTTATATTTTAGTTTTCTTCCAGTAGCTGCTGCTTTTCTTTTGGATATTTTTTTCCCCTTCTTTTTAACAAATTCTCTTCCCTGCCTCACTTGGGCCCTGGGGTTCTCTCTGGGGTTTTATTAAGTGGTACTGGAGAGGAAAAAATACTTGGGGACACAACACCTCCACAGCCCAGACCTTTCCCCTGCATTTGCACACCAGTAGCTACAGTGAGCTAGACAGATCTCTGGAGAGGGAGAATGGGGAAAATCCTCCCTCACTGCAGCTCCTGGTGGGCAGGCAGAACTTTTTCTCAAAAGTCTGCAGAATTCTGATGCTCTTCAGCAACGTGCTGAGATCAGGCTTGGGTTAATGAAAGCAAGGAAACCAGCACTTAACTTCCAAATTGATCTCCATGGAGACACCTACACAGTAATAAGTGTTTGGACTTTTTTATTCAATAAAAGTTTGAGATATAAATAGTCTCCATTTGCTTAATATTTACAGTTGTAAAATATTTTAGGATAGCCTACCCGTCACCTGTCATTCAGCATCTCTATAAATGGCGTGAAAACATCGTTGTGAAATAAAAACTTCTTTTTTTTTTCCAGCCCACAAACCCTATTTCCACACACTCACAAAATCAAATCAGAGACAAAAAAGGGGAGAGAAGGAGCTGGGGGGACGGGGAGGGGGAGGAATGCAGTACAGCAGGCGACAATGCAGTCCTTGCTACACAGTAGCAAAAGAAATGGGTACAAAATTCAGTCTGCTATAATGACAAGCTTCTCAGGACGTTTGTTATGGACCAGCGTTGTCCAGTGCACTTCTGAAGGACCACTTGGAATCCAAACTCATTTTCATTGTTTTCCTGCAATTCCAGGCAGCGCTTGGATTTTCGGTTCTGGATAGGACCTCCCTGTGAAGATTGGGGCAAAAAGAAAGAGAAAAAGAAGGGTTTGTGTTAAACACTGGCCTCGTTGCAGTGCTGCTGTGGGGTAAATATAAGTTATGGAACGTTCCAGTGTCCGTCTGCTGTGAAACAATTTCCAGTTAGAGACAAGACAAGCGCTGGATTTGGAATGAAGGTTCCTTTGTCACAGGCTGGTTTAACCTCTGCTGCAGCCTCAATTGCCTGGTTTCCCTTTCAGCAAATGGGATTTCTGGAACCAGGCTGTGTTTCTACCTATGCATTTTAACCACAGGAAAGCCAAAAGCTTTCCTGTTTGCTTGAGTTCCCTGATTCTGTGGTTCTGCTGCACTTGTGAGCACCAAAATGAGGCAAAAGGCAGCCGTGGTATGCTGCATAAATGGTAAAATGCAGAAACTGTTTATTCCTTGAATACTGAAATATTCTTTTATACTGAAATAGTCTTTTATAACCTTTTCTTGCTAATTCTCAGTATTGATTCTGTTCAATTCCCAGCTTAGTGCTGCCTTATTAAAGCCCTGCCTTCATTTTTGAGTTGCATCAAGCTTTAAATCACTGCCACCACACAAATAACTACAGACCTCGATTACAATTAAATTGTCATGCAGGTGACAGAAATTACATTTTCCCCTCTTTAAATCTGTTTTCAGTTGGTTCTTTCCTCCTCTCTCAGGTCTAAGGAAGGCAGCAGATAACTTGTACACACATCAGTGTCTGGGAGGTTTCTTCCAAGACACGTGGGGATAACACAGAGCAGAGTAATTGCCCACAAGTCTGAAAGTGGCTTTCTCTAAAGGACCTTGGGCTTGTGTGGAGAATTAAATCAAAGAAGGGAGTTGGTGCAGATCAGTACACCTGAAGCATGGAAAGAGCAGAAGCATTGAAATTGCTTACGTGCACGATGGGAAAAAGGAGCTGCTGTAAAAAACCCAACCCAAACACCCAATTCCACACAAAAACCCACCAGCTCATGGCTTTGTGTTATACCTGGAGTTGGAAAGTCATTCCAAACTGGGCAGGAGGTTGGCATAAAGCCCCCAGAAAGGCTGTGTGCTGTTCCCCAGCCAAGGGCAGCTTGTGCCACCCAGTGCACACCGGTGCCTGAGGGTCCCTCCCATCCCACCAGTGGTGCTCAGCAAGGACTTTCTCTAAGATGGGACTTCTAAAACAGCACTCTGGGCCTGGTTAATGAAATACAGAATTAGGTTTGAAAGCCCCACATTTTAAATATAGATTTGGATAAGAGGGACTGAGACATTAAGGAATTTAGAGATTTTAAGGAGCTGAGGTTTTAGTTAGAGATAAGCTTTATTAATCAAAATCAATGGGCAGGCCTTGATGAAGTTAAGAGTTAGCAGTTAAGCACAATGTTTGGTTAGCTGGGTTTCTAATGAAGAATACAGAAACTGATAAATGGCTTTTGGGAACACAAGACAATTGTTGGCCTCCTCAGTTCTGAACCCAACTGAAGGCAGGGAATGGGAGTTCTACCAAGGGTTCATTTGTCACATTTGCACTGAAAAGGCAGCAAGGTCAGAAGGAGGAAGACTTCATTGACTTCCTCATTTTGGGACCCCTCCCCATGGAAGGGACCACGGACCCATTTCAGGGAACAAACTACTCCTGCTTAATGGCTTTTGAACTAATTACCATTGGAATGGGATGTGCCAAAGGTATGAACATGGATTTGTATTTTGGGTATTCAATACTTGTACAAATAAAAGGGCTCTGTGATCACCTGTAAATTGGGTGTGTATTTGGGAGCTATCCCACAATAAACAGACACTTCCTAACTTTAAACTGTTAGAGAGTCTTTGTCCCTCACAGCTGGATATCAGTACTAGATCAATATCCTTAATTTTAATAAATCAGGACCATTTCTAGAATAATCCACAAAAATTCAAAATGTGTGGCTCCCATAAATCCTCCTGGTAGGTCTATGTGCAGCCTTGATAAAATTTCCACTGATTACCTTACCAGCCAGGCTTGCATTTTAACACACCTCCATAATGAAATGCTGAATGAGCTGTATTTTCCCACTGCTTTATTGACATTTGTATTAATAACAGCAGTTAAATTTGGCTCTCTGGTGGGAGCATAAGCTCCAAACCATCCAAAAGCAATAACACTGCATGACATACAAGAAGTTTGAAGAAACTGCCATGAAAATTTTGTCAATCCTTTATTATATGCCATTTCTTGTCTTATCCTAGGCACTCACACTACATCCACCCCTCCACTAATCTCATTCCCCCATTCCCTTGGTTATTCTGGCCTTCTAGAGATCATTGCAGTCAGGCTGATTTTTTTTTTTCCCCCATTAAAGTTAATTTAATGAGCTCTGACCTAGGTTATTCACATGTAAAACTCTGATGGATATTTTGGATATTTTCTTATGGTGAAAGGAACAGCTACCTTGTTTTCTTCTGGAATAACATTTCCACCCTTGAAGAAAGCTGTAGAGTGTGGTTTTCCACTGGGCAGACTCAGTGTTGCCTGGCACCCAGGGTCAGCTCTCTTGGTTTAAACTGGAATTGGGAATCACACCTTTACAAGTGGTTCTGCCTAAAGCCAAAATCAAGATGAACCTCCCTGTGTTTTCAGCTGATGCTGAAGGAGCTTGTGCTGCTGTTAGTTAGCTAAACTAGTTTTGTATCTTTCATTTCTTGGCTGTCTCTCATCTGACTTTTGGGGCCAGAGACATTCTCAGCTCAGAACCTGCACTGGAAGCTGAGGAAAGCTGTCCCCCTTTGTCTTGTTAGAAAACTGGCTCCATGACCTGCCTGATTTCTGGACTTGGCATATAACTCTAGGCTTCCCCTGTCATTTCTAATTTAATGGCATCTTAACAGAATTCCCTCTCTCCATTTCTTTGGGAAGTGCAGCACTTGGAGCTCTGTTAGGCAGAGGAAGGCACAGTGTTAAAACTTAAAGACTGCCACGAGGAGTTGGAATTTTTCTGCTTAATTCCCATTTGTTTCAGTGGTTAAGGGTTTCTTTTACTTGAATGGGCCCAAATGCCATGTGGATTTGGGGGTAGAGGAAGGAGGATGCTCACAGTGGAGACAACGTTTTTTCCTTTTTTCTGAATTTTGTAGAGCAGACCCAGGTGTTACAATAAATGTATTCATGAGAAACACTAACACAGGCAGCTACACAAACAAAGTATAAACCATTCCTAAGGAACAACCAAACAAGCAAGCAACAACAACAAAAAAACATAAAAAGCCCCCTCACACTCCTTCACTCTTTCTGAAGTGCCCTCATGTGAAATCTGGCTTTTATTTAGCAGAAACAAGTGAGCTGGGAGATAAAAAGCCAAGGAAGCTCTTTTTGATGTGGGGAAAGTGCTCTGGCTGCTGAGAGCCACCTTGCTGAGTGCACTGGGGCTGCTGTATGGAATAGAAAGAGACACCAAAATTAAGGAGTGCCTAATGGGTGTGAATTTGGCATTGCAGAGAGCACAGGTGCTCCTAGCAAGATGTGCTTTTTTTAAGCACAAAAGGGAAATGTGAAGGCTCCAGCCCTGTTTCTAAGAGGTGAGAGAGCAGAGCCACTGCTTCAGCCTTCAGAGAGGCTGCAGTGTACACACACTTTACTCAGACTCGTTAAGAAAATTAAATCCTCCTCAAAGAATGAGGCCCAAACATTCTGCAAGTGTTTTGAAAGCCAGTGCCTGCACTCTGCCCCGGGGGCTCTTGTGAAATCCAGCTGTGCTGAGGGCGGGGCTGGAGCACAGCTGGATGAGCACTCACAGCTCACCTCCACAGCAGCTCTTAGGGAGCTGGGCAGATCATTTAAATCCCCACAGAGCCACTTGTTCTTCCCTGCACAGAGCCTCGAATGTGTCTCACAGCAATGGCCTGGGGTGCAGCAAGGGAGAAAGCCAGGATGGACACTGCTGGCTCCCAGATCCACAAGAGCAGTGCCTGCTTCAGCCCTGGCTCTGCTTTGGCTTTAGAACTGCTCTGAAGCACAGGGAGGAAGGTTTTTATGGCACTTACTTAAAATTTCCTGTTATTTTTCTACTTAACTGGGTTTGTTTTCACCCCTTCCTATCCCAATCCAAGCCTGGGACAGGGGTACTGTCCTGTCAGCTCTGGGCTGCTGACAGTGCACCTAATACAGGTGGCAAAGCCTGTGTAAGGATTAAAACACATGAACTGAGTAACTCCAGGAGAAAAATGAGCAGGCAGGACTGAGACATCAAAAGCTAACACTGTCTTTTGCTCCTCTAACTGGCTTGGCCTCCAAATTACAGCACTCCTGAATGCTTCCTGCAGTCTGTTGTCATCATCAGCATTTGGAACCCTAAAGCCAAATACAGGCAAAGGTGCCCTTTAAGTTAATTATTTTTTTGCCTTTTTTTTTTTTTTTTAATAGTAAGCAGTTATCCAAACTTGTATAAAGCTCTCCTAATTGGATTTACTGCATGCTTGGCAAAAGGGTTTATTGTGCTCCTACACTTCACGCTCAGTGGAAGGTGAGTTGCCCATCTGGGTTCCTTTCCCCATTCCAGACAAATACTTTCCAATTTAAAGGCAAAAATTGATAGCCTAGAGTAATGTCTTTAATCATGAGACATTAAGCATGGTTCTGTAGGCTGAAACAAGTTTCAAGAGGAATTCTGGGCAATTGAAGAGAATTAGGATTAAGATCACTGATGATGAGAGACAGCTCAATGGCAGTAGGAGTCTCAAGAGGATAAGCAAGCATCCAGGTCAAGTCTTCTGTGAAAAACAGACTGAATGTGTCAGCACTAACAGGTCTGACTGAAAACTGCATTGTTTTTCAAAGGGAATTGAAGCAATTCCTGTGAGAAGCACAAATGTTCTCAGCTCCTGCTGGCACTCAGACACACAGAAAACTGATGGAGGGCTTTGTAAGTGTACTTTTGGTGCTACCAGTGTCTCAGGTCAGCATCCTGGTACAAAGCAATGCTTTTGGCTTCCTTCAGAGTTATTGCACTTTGCATTTCTACTGTAACTTAGGGCTTTCCTTGCCAGCCTTTGACTAAAGCAGAATTTATCCAGGAATATGGATGCAAACCCTTGCAGTGCCAAGCTGTGCAAAGTAATCAGACAGTTTAGAGATGCTAGTCTTTGCTGAACTGTTCTGTGGGATCTTTTTTGGTTTACTGGGGGTGGTGGATGCCCAGTTACCAAACCTGATCACTTTGTAAGACCTGGTGGAGAAGAAGAGGGATGTTAAGTGAGTGCTGGAGGTCGTCAGCACTGCTGAAAATCAGACTGATGGCTGTTTTTAAGGAGTTCCTCTAAAGTGAACACTTTTCCTTTTTGCTTTTTGCTCATCATATTAAAGCTCATGTTATTCTCTCTGAAAGAGAAAAAGCATGCTTGCCTAAACATGGATATTTCAGAAAAAGGTCTTAAAAGGTTAATAAGTATATCCAGCCTCCTATCACATACCCTGTATAGATCATTGCATTCTCCAGTCTATTAATTTTCTATTTGGACCTCAATCAGTGACCTCAAATATTTACATGTTCACTCTGCCTTTGAGGCAGAAACTCTAATCTCTGCTGTTGCTTTGATACATTTGAATCAAAGAATTATGGGGAGGTGTAGGAGACAATCTCCACTTCAAACAGAACACTTGATCTCCCCGTGCATGTCCCCAGAAAACTGGGGTACATTTTCAGTGACTGTCAGTACACCCAATTTGAATCTAAAGAAAATTACTCAAATTATGCAAGGCATTTTTTAGCTCTGTGTGATTCACTTCTGTATGGACGTGGAAGCAGTAAGAAAATGTTCACAGCAAGAAGGGAATAATTTATCCCATCCAGTAATTTATGCATTTTCAGTATTGCCTATTTCTTGGAAATATTGGATGATGTTATTGAGTTTAAATTTTCTGCTTTATAGCAGAAAGGATAAAGTAAAAATGATATAGATATATATAATATAGAGGTAACTGATTAACTTCTTGAATCCAAAGAAGTATAAAGGATTTTCCAACTCTTTGTCTAACAGGTGAGCTGTAAGTAAAGCAGCCTCTGTAACATATCTTTTGCTGTTCAAATATTTCATCAATTAACTTGAACTATTCTAATTTAAATATTTCTGCCTGAAGTATATTGATAGCTGCCCTTACTCAAAGACATGCTTCCTAATATATTTTATATGAGTACTGTGAAAGTAAGGTGCATTTAACTGCTTTTATGTATGTGAAGTATCAGATGCAACAGGTTAATATATTTAAAATATATTTTTATCTCTTCAGCTATTTGGATCATTATTTACAGGGTAGATAAGCAAATGAGAATTTTTACAAGACTCACTTAAAATGTGAATTTATTTTTCCAATACTAGACAAAATTAATTATTATGTACAATGTAAACTTAAGTAGTGTTACAATACAGATCAGCCAAACCATTTCTTAAGGAAAAAGTAAATTTTT
The DNA here is from genome assembly GCA_025504685.1 of Leucosticte australis. Taxonomy (NCBI): domain Eukaryota; kingdom Metazoa; phylum Chordata; class Aves; order Passeriformes; family Fringillidae; genus Leucosticte; species Leucosticte australis. The sequence continues at coordinate 1,126,005 of JANIJU010003064.1, read as the reverse complement.
CCCTCCTCCTGCACTGAAGTTCTGTTGTCAGACAGCCACCCAAGAACTTATAGCCACTTGCTGGTACTCAGTGTGTAAATACTGTGAAATACTCTGACAGTGGGATTAGACACACCATTCAACAGTTCCACCACTTCAATGTCTACATCACAGTTTTGTCTCATTCCTTTCCCAAGACATCTGAGTGTTCAGGTTTTGCATGATCATAAATGCTAAATTTTCATAATGCTGCACTAAATTTTTAATTCTGCAGCTGTGACAACCCAAATGAAGCAGCCTCACCTGTATGGCCAGAGCAGGATTTAGGAACCAGACATCTGTGCAATCATTTTCTGTTTTGTTTGCTCTAGATTGGATGGTCTGATTTGCTTACTCTCTCCAGGATGTAGAAATACACTATGCTGTTAATTAAGGTATTAATATAAAAGCAATTAAACCTAGCACAAGGATATGCAGCTTCATACAGAGAATGTAATTGGAATAGAAAATAAATTATAGAGATGCAGCATAAAAATCAGAAATGGAACCCAGGGATCTATACCTATCACTAACATTTCTCCACATATTTAAAAAAAAAATCACAGATTTATAACAGGTTGCAGACCTGTTAATAGCAAGATTAAGAAAATAATAACTTGAAAATAATTAAATTCAAGCCTTTACTGAAATACCAAGAAGTTCTTCAGGATATGATAGCTGGAAATGTGCTTCACTAGAGAAAATTGGGATAAGACAACAAAACCAGAAGTTTTGGAGAAGAATACATTAGCCAGACTAAGATATTTATCAGAAAGTAAACATGAATTATTACTCTATCAGCAGTGGCCAGAAAATCGTCCAGACATGCTAGAAAAATATGCAGAAACAACTATTCTAGGTGTTTGAAGTGATTTTTGTAATTACTGAACACTGTCTCAGGGGTGGGGGTGGCTGTGGTAGAGTGGCAAGCAGATTAAAAAGGGAATCCTTTATCCACCCATAGATAATTATGGCTAAATGCAGAATTTACAGCTGAATGCATTGTTTGGTTTCTATTTGGCAGCAGATCCAGATGATGATGATGATGTGTTCTGTTGATCTCCTGGGAGCCAGGATTACCTAGCAGGTTGTTTGTGGAAAAGGAAGGACTGGCTTGATGCTCTGCAGATGAGGAGGATGTGCTGGGTTTTTCTGGCCACAGCTGTCCTGATAACCAGGAACAGGACTCAGAAATAAAATTGCCTTTTTGGGAACCTAAAGGAGAAAGCATGGTGGTGAGGGATGACTCACAGGTTGGCGTTTCTGATTTTATTTTCCTCCTCTCTAGAGGGGATGATGTTCACACTTTTGTGTCTTCCTTTGCCCTAATCTGCCTGCTTGTCCTGCTTGGCAGCATTCAGAAAACTCCATCTGCAGAGCCCACCACATTCAGGGCTCACTGCCTACTCAGTGCTCCAACTTTGATACTCAAGTACCAAATCAGAGCTGGAGATGTGTTTCTAAACTAGGTCAGTTCACAGCAACAGCTACAACTGCTGTATTTTCTACTCCCTCTAGTAGGAGAAGAGTTGGATATAGGCAAATCCTGCATTTTAAACTCCTCTGGAGTTTAAAATATCCAAAGTTAACGTTTGCCCAATGTTTTCTTCTCTAATTAAACCCCAGAATTCTTTACTTTCTTCTCATTTCTTGTGCCATGCAACAGCTGCTTGTGTAGTGAAACAATACCTTGATACAACCAAGAAAACAACCAGCAGTGCTGGAGACATTTGCTTTATTTGTTTTTAATCCTGCATTTTGTGAAAAGCTCAGAAAAGTTCCCTTTTTCATTCTGAGGTTACATAAATTATTTCTGCAAACAACTCAGGCTTGATTCATCTGCTGTGATCTAGGCTTGCTTCAAGATGCTTAAAGTATAAGAGAGAGGAAGGCAACAAAGATGTTTTGAAGTGTGATGGACTATTCAGCTGGTGGGGAATTACAAAATATAGTAACATGAAATAAAACCAGGATTTTGCTTAGTGGGGGAATGAAAATTAGTGGGACCTGCCTTTAGTGTTCAAGTATGCATTCCTGTTCATAGCAGTGAGGTAAAAAAAGCTTCTAAGGAAAAAAGGGGTGTCAGATTAAAAATCTGCTGCAACTCTTGGTGATTTATCAGAGTACAGGAAACCTGTTGAATTCATTGTCTCAATGTTCAGTGACTGACCAGATGTTTTGGATGGGCTGAGTTAATTTGAAGAGTGCTGATAACTCTTTTTAGGCATGCTGAGATGATCATTCAATCTTCTCAAAGGGAGCAAATCAGGGGTCAGGAAGGGAATCCTCCTCTTGGACTTACAGTGAAGTGCTGGCTCCCAGCAGAGCTCATTTCTGTGAAACAGCAAGCACTGACCATTGCCTGGGGCAGTCTTCTGGAGCAGGTAATTGATCCAGTTAATTAATTTGGTGATCTGTGATGCAGCAAATTGTTTATTCCTAGGTTTTGCCTTCCTGTTTGGTTTTAATAAAAGCAATCTCACCGTGGTACACAGAATTACAGAAGTGTTTCAGTGGCAAAAGCCCTTTTAGATCATTGAGTTCAACCATCACTTCAACACTATCAGCTACAGAACCAAACCACATCCCTAAGTGCCACTTCCAGGTGTCTTTTAATTATCTCCAGGAATGGGGGCTGCACCACTTCCCTGGGCAGCCTATTGCCCTGCTTGATAACCCTTTGCTGATATCCAGCCTAAACCTCCTCTGGCACCACTCAAGGCCATTTCCTCTCCTCCTAGCACTGAGAAAAGAGACCAACACCCACCTGGCTACAACAGAGCAATGAGGGCCCAGGAGCCTCCTTTTCTCCCAAATAAACACCCCCACTTCACCATGATATTTTCTGAAAAATCCTCTTTGCCCAGGATTTTCTCCTGGCAAGCTGAGAAGCCTCAGAGAGGAATGAAAACAAGAATTATCTGATTGCTGCTCCTGTGGTTTGCTGCTTTGGAATGTGGTTTGGACATTGTTTGCCAACAGGTGAATGTTTGATTGGTTCCATGTGAATTGTTTTAATTTAATGGCCAGTCATGGTCCAGCTGTGGTGAGGCTCTGAGGAGTCACAAGTTTTCATTATTCATTCTTGTGAAGACTTCTGATGTCTCCTTTCTCTTTCTTTAGTATAGTTTTAGTCTAGCATTTTTAATATAAGATCATAAAATAATAAATCAGCCTTCTGAGAAGATGGAGTGAGATTCTCATCTCTCACCTCGTCCTGGGGACCCTCACAAACAGCACAGCCCCATCTCCCTCAGCCTTGTGCCCCAGACCTGTCACCAGCTCTGCTGCCCTTCTCTGCACACATCTCAATCTCTGGCTGATAGGGAGGCGTCCAAACCTATCCACATTCACATCCTGCAGCTGCAGCTCATGCCTAGGAGCACCTCACTGCCTTATTCTTTCTCTTTTTCTCTCTGTGGATGAAAATATTGCTCTAATGTAGCACAGATGAGCACAACTTCACATTGCTATTCCCCAGCCTTAGCATAGGTTACACCTGGTTACTCTTCTTCAGCCAGATAAATGAGAAACTCCTTTCAGCACAAGTAGAAAACCCAAGATTTTTATATTTTTCCCAAGGTTTATGGGGTTTTAGATGAGATTATTTGTGAGAAATAACTCCCCCGGAAAACAAAAATACTGAATGACAATTTTATTTCTTTTGTGTGTGTGTTGTATTTAATTAATCTAAGTTTTCTAATCTGAATGCTTCATAGGAAGGAGGCTTAATGCATTTTAACCCAGAAACTGAACTACTTGCATTATCATTATGTGCTTATGATTAAACCAGTCTCTAGGGCCTAAGAAATAAATTGAGTGCAAAGTGAAGAAAATGAGGAAATGAATTTGCAGCAGTATTTCCATTGATCTGCATATTCCAACATGGAATTTAGGCTGAGTTCCTTGGGACTCTGATCATGGTGCCTACTTATTGAAAATGGCTTTTTCCCCACTAAGCACACAAATCTGATTATAACTGATATTGGGAAAGCAATGTCCTTTCTGCTGCAGCACAAACCTCGTGCAGTTACTCAGGCAGTAATGAAAATAATCTGGTTTTTTGTCTGATATACTGAGTGTCACCACTCTTGGTTTCAGAACACCAGACTTGATGGCCTGATCATTCCACTGAATAACAAACAGCCTCTTCTTGTCAATTTTTTCATCCTGATTTCTGGGATTTCCAAAGGAACATTTTTCTCATCTTCTAATCTCAGACTGCAGACGATTACTTGGTAGCCAGATCTTGCTCACATCCATCCTGCTTTTGTCTCCATTGGGAGTAAAGCTGCAACTTTTACTGCCTTGATAGACTCAGATAGGAACAGAGCTTTGTTTTCAGCTGGGAATTTAGAAATAATAACAGAAAAACTCCTTCCATCCCTCCCACAGCTGGGGAGTGCAGAAGCCAAGCAGAGACTGGTGATGCAAAGGAGGAGCCAAAAGCAAAGTTCAGATCTGCTGAACCTCAGGCCCTTCCCTTGCTGGTTATCACTCAGCTTGGAGGAGACATTCTGCATTTTGCTGCCTTGCTGCAGCTCCCCTCTGCAGCTGTTGGATGCAGCCCCTCTGGACAGCTGAAATCAGGAAGAATCATGTGCAACTCCAACAAATAATTTCTTTGTAAATAAGTGTGGCATTTAAAATGAGATGCTGAAATATGCAAATATTTTGAACGAAAAACACGGGGATGTGCTAACTTTCTTCTAAATTAATTCAGCACAAGTGTCTTTGGAGCTTCAGTGTAGTTCTCAGGAGAGTAAATACTGCATAATGTGATGTGCTAGAAAAGATCTGAAATGCACCCACTAAAAGCTCCTTTCACTGCTGCATTCCACAGCAACTTTCTAGCTGCCAAGTTCTACACCAGTTTGCAAAGATTAAAACTTTCTGCTAGAAAATTACTCCAAACAGAAAACTGAACTGATACAATGAAATTTTGGTTGCCACTAGCTACGGCAATAATTAACAGGTAAATTTAGCATCAGATGGGAATAATTGCCAGGCAAATCTAAGATCAGTTGTTAAAACACAATATTGTATAGTAATATTTCTGTTCCATAGTTCTGTGCATGTTTTTTTGCATATACATTTTCATATTTCAGTTGTAGTCAAGTATTCAAAATGGAGAAAGCCTGTATGCATTTAGATTTTTATACTTCTCCATTCCATCCTGCATAAATGATACTAAAATGTTTATGGGCTGATATTAAGACATAGTTCATGGTGAACAAAAAGGAAATATTTTATTACACCTTTTTTAAAATTCCTATTGTCAGATTAAAATACTGCAAGAATATTAAGTTACACATTTAGGCACCAATTTATGAGAGAAAAATGCAAAGTGAAACATTACCTATAGTTTTCTCATGGCTCAGCAGAACAATGGTTCAGCTTCCTCATACTCCAGCTGTAATCCCTTGTGCTGTTATCCACTTAGTTCAAATATGAAGTGCAGGCAAGCTGGGGTAATATTTGATAAAAAACTTAAAGAACACCTGAATATAGAAATGTTGCTGATGTACTGGACCTCTACACCAACACTGAGCCACGGGGTTTGTGGAAGTGCTCTTTTATGTCTGAGGTTTAAAACTCCACACTTGGCAACACTGGTTACTTAAAAATCAGATTGCCTCACTAAAAACACAGGGCATGACCATGTCCATTGGCTCATTTAATGGAATCATCAGGCTCTGCTTTCCTTTGTGTTTCTCCTGCAGGATCAAGGTCTGTATCTCTTTTAAGAGGATCACCATCCCTTTGTGCTCTGAGCTGCCAGGCAAACAGCACTGCCTAATTACACAGTGCTACAGCAGTACAGCATGGCTTAAAGCACAGAGGCATGCTGAGAGTATTTGCATCCCTTGTGGTTAAAAACACCACAAAAATTCAAACTCCTGATAAATCAGTGATGCTGCTTTGCCAGCCTTGGCTCCCATAATGGAAGAATCTGGTGAAGGGGATGGGAGCCACTGTCCCCTCAGACACACAGAGCTCTGCTGAGATGAATCCCTCTGGTATGCTGATGTCCTTGGCTAATGGATGGGAGGAAAACAGGAGTGGACACCAGAATTAGGCTGCTGTGTAGTGGTGTTGGGCTCTGCTTCTGCATGCTGTGTGCTCAGCAAGGGGGCATCTGAAACTGGTACAGAGATTCTCTGCTTGCTCCCCAGCCCTCCAGTTTAACCTTGCTATGCAGCTGCACTCCTGTGCCTCCCTGGGCTCTGGCAGAGGGTAATGCAGTACTGCACTGCCTTTGTTTTCCTTAGACAAAGGTGGGCAAGGGGAATTTAAAGGCAAAAGCCTCCAGGAGGAACAAGACACAATTACTGAATTTATAAGGTCTATTCCTTCTTTATACAGCTTAACAGTTCTCCTTATCTAATACCTATTTAAATAAGATTTAAATCATCATATTTATCTGATTCAGTAATTAATATGCTTGTCTGTCTTCCCTTTTCCTTCCCAAGCAATTCCTACCATGATACTTAGGAAATACATACTGTAACTACAGCTGTCAGCAACACATTTCAGTCACAGTTTCTGGCCATAGCATGAACCACTCCCTCCAAGCATTTATCAATGGGAAGGGATCCTGTGAAAACCTTCAGCAGTGACTAGAATCCCAATTCTCCACAGCATGCACAAGCAATGTGACCAGAAGAGATGGGAACAGGAGGCCCTGCACATCTTCTCCCTCCCATGAAGGATGTGGTGAGTGCCCATCCCCACGGATGCAGATTCCTCCTACCTTTCTATGGCAACCACACTGGAAGCTGGATTGCTTAAATGAACTAAGCATGAAACAGCTGTAAATGATTCATCCCAAGTTTTTAGCTCAGCCTGGTGCCCTTTCTTTTGCCTCTTTTTACACAGAGCTCTCTCTCCCCTGTGGCATTTCTCACCACAGCAGAAAGGGAGAGCGAGGCTCTCCTGCTGGGAATGGAACAGTCACATCCCTGTCCAAGCAGGCAGAAACAGGACAGCTCAATTAAAGAGTCCTTACAGAAACACTTCCCCCTTTTGCCTTTGCTATGCCTCTGGAGGGGCCCCAATGAGGGAAATGAACTTTCTAACTGATCTGCTGCTGGCCAGGGGAGGCACAGAGAGACAAATTCCACTGGTAGGGCAGGCAACTGACTCTGCCTCAGCAATGAATCAGACTGGAGACTGAGACTTCTTAAAATCCTACAGATTTGGGATTTGTCCTCCAAAAAACCCCATGGCAGCTCTGAGAATGTACTGCTTCTCCAGAACATCAACAAACCTAATCAGATCAGAGAAGTGATGGCATGGCCACAGGCACTTTCTACCAACACCTGTCCTGAGGCCCCACCTGCCCAGGTGCTCTGGCCTTCATTGCCCACAGCCCCTTCCCTGCCACCTCCCAGACCCTGCAGCACCATCCCTGCAGCAGCCCCAGCAGCTCCACTGGGCACTGGGACACAGGGACACTGAGCAGTGGGCACAGGGACACTGGGGACAGGGACAGTGACACTGAGCAGTGGGCACTGGGACACTGAGCACTGGGCACAGGGACAGTGACACTGAGCAGTGGGCACAGGGACACTGGGGACAGGGACACTAAGCAGTGGGCACAGGGACACTGGGGACAGGGGCACTGGGCACAGGGACACTGAGCACTGGCACAGGGACACTGAGCACTGGGACACTGCATACAGTGACACTGAGCAGTGGGCACAGGGACACTGAGCACTGG
>JANIJU010003064.1:1074424-1111961 GCA_025504685.1 Leucosticte australis | reverse complement strand
TAGATAGTAGATAGATAGATAAGATAGATAGATAGATAGATAGATAGATAGATAGATAGATAGATAGATATAGACAGATGATAGATAAGATAGATAGATAGATATAGACAGATGATAGATAGATAGATAAGATAGATAGATAGATAGATAGATAGATAGATAGATAGATAGATAGATAGATAGACAGATAGATAGATAGATAGATATAGACAGATGATAGATAGATAGATAGATAGATAGATAAATGGGATGCTGGAAGCAGTCAATGCAGGGATTGAACACAATCACAAGTGGTGTTTTGGGCAAGACTGTGCCCCTGGTTTACCCTCCTGTAACCTGCCAGAGCTGCATCAAAGTTAATTAAGTTGCCATTAATGGTTTAGACTAATCCAAGGTTTTGCCCCCTTAATGAAGTTTCATTGTTTTCACCCCACAGAAACAATCAGAAGCCTGAGCTGGCTGAAGTGAGGAAAGTTTTAAGAGGTAGAACAGAGAGAAGCTGAATAGTTCAGTCATGCCCTACAGGAGGAGAGCAGGGTAACACAAGGAAAGGCAGAGCACATCTCCAGAATGGATGGTTATGATTGAAGTAAACTGCAAGAACTGTAACAAGTTCCACAACTTGTTATCCATCCACAACTCAGGTCATTAACACTCCTGCAAACTAAACTGATGCCTTAGATAAACACTTAAAATGCACTTTCTAGACAGGCCTAGAGCAACTATTTTAGACATGTATATGATCTATTTAGACACATTTTTTTGGAGAAACTGAGGTAGTGACCGAGCAAGGCTATAAGATCAAGATGATCTCAAAAGGGGATTGCTAGCACACCCTACAGAGGAACTTTTTGTGTCAGCTCGTTTACCTCTTACCTGAAATTACTACTAGAAATAAAGGGAAATTGTTGGTTATTTAAATGTTTAACTAACAGGAAGGGATATTTCATTTCAGCATGTTGTCACAACAGAAAACATGATACAAGAACACAGAGGGGGGTTGCATTTTTTTCATAATGATACGTGTCAGTCACTGGAAACAGATGAGCAGGCTGGGCTGTAACTCTGAAAAGTGCATTCTGTGGCTGGGCTGTAACTCTGAAAAGTGCATTCTATGGCTGGGCTGTAACTCTGAAAAGTGCATTCTATGGCTGGGCTGTAACTCTGAAAAGTGCATTCTGTGGCTGGGCTGTAACTCTGAAAAGTGCATTCTATGGCTGGGCTATAACTCTGAAAAGTGCATTCTGTGGCTTAAGGTGTGCTCAAAGAAAGCAGCGTGCCTGCAAACCCTGGGGGCTGAGCTGGTTTTTATCAGCTCCCACACCTCAGCCTTTTGCAGCAAAGGCTGCAGGTGATCATTTCACCTTCTGGAGACCCAGAGCAAAGCCAGTTCATACTGCAGCTCTGCCAGCTTCTTCTGGTGCCAGTGCAGCCATGGCTCACCCTGAGCCTCTTTTGGGCAGGAGCAGAACCATGGCTCTGGCTGGTGGGACTACTCAACTCTGCTTGTTGGCAAAACTGCATAGAAGCAGAACAATCAAACACAGATCTAATCAGCAGGTTGCTAATTTAGAGAGCCTACCTGCTAATATAACTGTGTTTTTCATTGTGGGCCAGTTAGGAAAAGAGGTGAGAAATCCTGGATTCTCACCTAGAGTTGGGAAAGGCACCTTTCAGCTTGGTGAGTGGCATAAGCTCAAACTAAAACTGAACGTGGCAGGGTGGTAGCCTGTCCAGCAAGGCTCTTCCAAGATGTTGCTTTGCTTATCCAGTGATGTGGACAATATTTAACTGTTCTATGTATCATTACTAACAGTTTAGTCTCTTCTACAATACAAATCCATTTCTTATTTCACTTTGGAATTTAAAATGTTGCACGACCTTGCAGCTTGACTGCTGTGTTTTCTACTGGAGGAATCAAATCAAAACCACACAACCCCTAAAAATTCAATTTGAGCAGCATGCTAGCCATCAGGAAGGAACTGATTTGTGATGCATTTGGCCAGAAATCTTTTCTTAAAACCTACCAACAGCCCTGGTTCCTCTCCCCCACCCTGAGCCTTAACCAGTCCCTGCACTGAGAGAACACAACAATAACTCTGTTGGGATGAAGGCAGGAGATCATTTTGGTCAAAGAGAATTAATTATTACTGATTGCTTTTCTAGTCTGAAACCTAAAGCTAAAACCTGAAACCATGGTAAAGCCTCCCTTTAAACAATTTCATATATTCAAAATACTTCAATTGCTTTCATACAAGACCTTCCTGTTTCTATTTGCTTACTTGCATTTTCCAAAATACTCTTTGAAGGTTTTGTTTTGCATTTTTGTTTGGGTTTTTTTGGGGTGTTTTTTTTTTTGGTTTTGTTTTGTTTGGGGTTTTTTTGTTTAAGGCTGGTACACAAATTAGTTGTCTGGAGCAGGCTGTAGGAGTTCCATGAACTGAATTACCCTCTCAAAATGTACATGTTATCTATGCACACTATGCCTTTTTTTTTTTTGAACACATTTTAACTTGACCTTCAGGTAAAGTATGGCCTTACAGATTAAAACCATGCTCGTGCTTTAACATCCTGGAGCTGCATAAACACACAGCTTGCACTTGTCATTTTAACAAGCTGTTAAATACATCCCCCTTCTTTAGGAGGATGCTTTTAAGAAGCATCAACAAGCACACAAGCTGTTTTGCAGTGCACTTCAGCACAAAATGGACAATTGAGGCACTCTTGTTTAAAACCCTTGAAAAGATACAGGTGAAATGCATTTCACTGGCACATTTGTTCTACAATATTGCAAACATTGCCATCAACCAACACAACAGGACAGAAATTCTGCAGTATTTCAGGGCAGTGATTTGCTGAACAACCACTCCAGTACTGTCCTGGAAGTCCAAATGACTGAGCACTAAATACAAACTGCTAAATTGTTGGGGTAACTTTGAAAATTTTACTTAGAACTTGGACTTTTCATTTGAGCTATAACAGCAAAAGTCACAGCAGTGCTTGTTCAAGGGACTAAAGCTCAGACAAAAATTTATTTCGATCCACTGAAGTCAAGACACTTGCTGTATGCTGATTTACAGCATTCATTCCAAGCTCCTTAGCACAACAAGCACACATTTTCACATCCCCATCAAACACATCCTCCCGGAGGAGCTACTGAATTTCCACAGGAAGGATCCTGCCTGAATATTGGCACCAGAGCACCAGGTAACAACTCCCTTTGTCTGTAACAAAATAAGCCTCCTCACATTTCATTAGTCTGTTCTAGCCCACGGCATTTTACCACCTTGTTTTTTCACTGCAGCAGCACTGATGTACAACTGTGTCTCCTGGGCACCTGGCAGGGAGCACTTCTGGTCAGGAAATCACTTAGGTTTGACAAAAGGCACTTACCTGCAAGGATTCAGCATTACTGTCAGTGAGAAACTCTGTAAAAAGCTGAGCAGGGTCTGTGATCCCCAAAGGCTCAGAGTCAATGTGTGCCCCGAGCCTTTGGCACTGCCACCTCTCCTTCAGGCACCTTCCCACCGGTGGGTGAGTGCCAGGCACACAGGGACAGGCTGGCTCTGGAGGTTTGCAGCTCCAGCTGCATCCAGGCACCTCAGGAAACATTCCCTGGAAGCCTGGGGCTCAGCACACTAAAGTGATGGGAGTGAAATTTCTTTAAAACAAACCCCTGGGTTATCAATCTAAAGGTTTGCAGCAAGCAGATGAATAAAGTAGCAGAGGTTTCCTGCCTGGGTCTGAAGAGAAGCATGACAGAGGTGTCTGCCACAAGGCTTCTGTTCCAGCCTCTTTTGTGTTCTCAAGGACCAGCCTCATTACTAAACTCTTCCTAAATAATCTCCCCCCAGACTGAAAAATGTGGGGATTTCTTGTGAATTGCTTCCAGTATTTTTAATATCTGCTGAGAAACTTGCAGATACCCTTTTATCTCTAAACTGGCACCTTCCAGCTGAAGGAACAATTGCTCTGTAGCTTTCTTGAATTGACTTTTCTAGAAGTGTCCTATCTGAAGCCACTGCTTCGTTCCCATTTGCTCTACCCAATCATCTCTCTGTTCACATTAAGACAAGCAAGCTGAGATAAGTAAAACTAATAAAATCATTCCCCAAATCCTCCTATGAGGTCAAAGTGTGAGGTTTACTCAAGGCATACTTGTTTTTGTTAAACAATTTATCTTGTTTTCTTAAGAAAAACATTTAATTCTCCTGAAAAAAGCTATCTAAAGGATTCATCAGAACATGAATGAGTGGTAGTTGAGAGCTGCACAGGATTCTCAGGAAATCACCATCATGACTAGGAACTATGAGAGAAAATTAGGTGTTTTAAATGTTCTCCACACGTGCATTGCAGGGGAACTAGTTTGCTCAATGTTTTTTTTTTTTTGCTATTTAATATTCTAAGCTTAGCATTTTCCACGAGCTAGCTGCACTATCAAGAAAGCTTACAATATTGCAATGCAAACAAGAGCTGTATTCAGTACTGCTACAGAGACCAACTCCAGAAATAAGGAGAAGCAGCTTCACCCTTTATTTGCCATTGCACCAAGCCACACCCTTGCTCATTTTTGGGGAATGCCAGGACTCCCCTCTCTATGATGCAATCTCAAGTAGCAAATCAGCAGGGAAGAGAAAATGGAGAGTTTATGCTGGGAGTCAGTCTCCCCTAAATCTCAGTTGTTACATTCAGAACAAAGGGTCCTTTGGTCCTTCTTTTCCACCCATCTCCTCCGAGACAAATTCTGCTTTCAGCTGTAATCTTGAAATACCACTTGCACAGCCCTCTCACTGCCAAAGAGTTCATCCTCTGCTCAGCCAGTGCTCCCTGAAAAGCCCTGCACAGTGCACACTCAGCTGCCAGGGGGCATGGGGGGAGCACAGCACAAAGCAGAGCTGAGCAAGGCTCAAAATCAGAAAATAAGAGTGATGTATCAAGGGTTAGAGCTGAGATAATGGATATGGAACCTAGCAGTGCATGTAGAATACTTTGCTGAAGATCTAATGCTTCTATTAAAGATCTGTGACAAGTTTTGGTTGCTTCTGTTTTCCACAGGGGGATGATGCTAAGCACAATCCACAGAATTTCCTCCTGTACTTCTGCTCTGGCCCAGCCTGGTCAGACAGAGCAGGACCAAAAGGCTGGGACAGACCTCACTGTGCAGATCAGCCACTCAGCCAGGGCCTGCCAAACTGAGAGGTGCTGCTGCTCTTTCTGAAAATCACCAACTTGACTGCCTTGGCAGGTTTCCTGTAGGGCTGGAAGGATGATTTTGGTGCAGCACTCACATTTTGTGTTCTGCCTTCTGCCACGGGAGAAATTAAACCCAAGGGAATTCAGCCAACATTTTTTTGCCCAGTGAAAATATTTCAAACACCTACACAAGCTAAAATGTGCACAACCCCCCCATGATGCTGTGGAGTACAGGGGAGGGTAAATGAGCTCTGCTTGCTTGGACAGAAATGCACAGCTTTGGCCTTTTCAATGATGTCATGTAGAACTCCTGTCCTTGAGAAGTTTGCCCCAAAAGGTCAACTTGTGATTCCCAGTGCAATTAACACTGAAATTCCACTGCCTTTGAGTGTGATGGGATTTTTGGCTCCAAGTTTGTTATTAATCTTTGAAAAGCCACCAGACTTCATAAAGACTTCAGAGCTGAAGTGAGTTGCCAGTTGCAGTAAATTATTCATAGGAGCTGGTTTATCATGTAGCAAAAAAATTACACTTAGATGTTCAACTTAACACGAGATGATTATCTGAAGGATAAATTGCCAACTCCCCACTGTAAGTTTAGAGCAATACATACCAATTTTCAGGCTGAAAGCCATTTGTAATCCTTATGGCAATGTTCCCAGATGAAATCACGCTGGAGACTGGTACATGTCTCTGCATTTATAATGAGCAAACTTAATGCTCACCACCAGCAGTATTTATTTGCTACTTTGCCTTTGGCAGAATAACTGAGGGATAAGAAGCCTGATTCACCACTGCTTTATTCCATCTCTGAGCCATATTTTTTTCCAAATGAATCCATGAAGTCATTTCTTGTCAGGATTAATGTATTAACATACTAGGTCCAAAGTCTCATAGCAGATTCATACTGGACTGTAACTCCAGCTGAGGAGCAGTCTGGTGGATTCCAGTAAATCCAAACTTAGCTCCCATTTGGCTGTTTGTATTGTTCCTGATTCCTATTCTGGCATTTCTTGCTACATAAATACATCAGAAAGAAAGAGCTTTCCCACCCTGATTGGAAAATGGCCAGCAGAATCCGAGTTCACTCTGAACAATACAAACACATACATCACTAAGATAAAAATCAAGTGTTTTCCCATTTACTGTTCATGTAGGAAGTGGCAGAGGAGGGAGGCTGTGCTGTCCTGTAGCAACAGCATCTCTGTGTCTTGTGCTGCCCTAAAACACTGCTGAGGGAGGAAATACATGAGAACACTGAGAATTAGACAAAATTCCCCTAAGCCACAGGTCAGCCCTCAGAAGATTCATGCTGGTTTTGGAGGCAGGTTTTCAGCCTGATAATTCAGCTTTAAAACCATTCTGATGATACTTTATCCATGCTGAGGACCAATTAACTTTGAATCTTGCCTCAGCAAAGAGCTGACAAACAGCTCTGGCACAGCAAGTGTAGCAACACCTTAACTCAGATTTTAATGGTATTAAAGTGAGATTCACTATTTCACTTCAGTGTTCAGATTTGTATCCACTGAATTAAGGCACCAGCATACTGATCATCTGACCTACTTGCTCTTCTTCATGTCCATGCACTAATTAAGACCTAAACTCTGAGTGACAATATTTGATAGTAATAAAACCAAGGTGCTCAAAAACCTTAAATAATGCAGTGTGGTACTAGAAATACATGCTTAAAAACACAAATATGTTAAGATTTTGATAGAAAATAGACAGGCACTAAATGCCAGATCTTTTCTTTTTATTTTAAATTCATGAACTCATATTGCAGTGGAATACCTAATTCTGGTATTGCCTACTTTGGTATTCTGCTTTGGTTTTATTTTAAACAAGCAAACAAAAATCCTATTACTTAAGCTCCACTTTTTAAATTGAATAAAGCTGTCAATCATGGGTTTTACATATGCTCTCAGTATTTACTGCCATAGTTCTCCTAATTCTGGTAAGCACAGAATTAACAGGAGCTGGGTAAATTAAAATTTACTTGATTTGGTTCCTAATGTTTCTCTGGGTTTTGCTCTTTTCTCTGCACAAGATCTCTACGTCTCTTCCACAAGGAAAAAAAAAATCAGCAAAAAATCCAGAACCATTCTGGCATCTGTATCCTGCTTTTTTTAAAACATGTTGTCTCATGGCTCCTGTGACTTGGACCTCTCTGCAGTTTCCTTCACCCTTTCCCACTGATCTCTCTGTAAACTGCACACTTTTCTTGGTGGATTCCTAAAGAACCCCATGTCTTTCTTACCCTGTTTTCTTTTCCTTCAGCACACACCACCAGGAAACAAACAGCCTTTGTTTCCATATGCTGATGCCCTGGTCCATCCTTTAAAGCAGAGCTGACTTCCAGGCAAATTGAAATCTGAGCTATCTGTTCACTGCCATCTGTGTATAAGCATTTGGTAGCTCAGCACCAAGAACTTTAAAAGCAGGGGTTTTTTACCTTTTCATAGCTAGACCTTCAGATTAGAATGGGCACAGTCATGTTCAGATAATTGTGTGCTTATACAATGCACATCTTCACCTTGAACCTCTTCCCAATCATCAAATCTTGCCATACAGCCTATTTTTCCTGCTATAAAATACAGCTTTTCCACTTAAAATTGACCCTTGCTGGTCTCCTCACTGATGTCAAGATTCATGCCCACTTCAAATCCCTCCTGAATGCTCCTGAATTTCAGTTTTCAGGCTGCCTTTCTGAAGGGCAATATCTTTTCTCTTGTTCTGTTTTCCACACTGCTTAAACTTGCTTGTCTTCATTTTCAAAGCCCTTCTGAACCCTTCTCATGTTACTTATCAGCCAAGCAGGTACTACTGGCTTATGATCCAGCTCCTAATTGCCAGCCTTCACTGTTCTCTGCCCATTCCACAGAATCTCTCAAATGCTCAAAACGAAAAAAATAAAACAGTCATTTTAATTTTTCTGATTAATCCAAGTAATTGGATTAATCAGAAAAATTAAAATGACTAATTAATCTGTCAGTACTTCCTAGCCTTCCCTTCTCCTCTCTCCCTGTTTCTAATACTCTGTTTGTAGGCTTTAGCTCTTCAAGTCAAGGGTGTGGGTTTTATTCTGAGGTTGTAGAGCATTTGATATAAAAGACATCTGGGTAATTATTGGAATGCCTAGAACTGCAATAATAAGCATAACAATAAAAAAGATGCAGTGCCAGGGATGCATCATGTAGCTTACCACACCTCAGAAAGTGGTTCTTCTAGTGGTTTAACCTTCTGAGAGTTTTCTAAAAAAAATTGTCTTATTTCTACACAATATTAGTACACAATATTCTACACAATATTTAGTTTAGAAAACATATTTCTATGTTTTCTAAACTAAATTTGATGAATTTTTTTGTCTACAATTTACAAAATTACAACCAAAGGCCACACCCTCTTAAGATGCTCTACAGCAAACACCTTGATCTCAAGGGTTTTGAGGTTCTTGCTTGTTTGTTTGAGGTTTTCAGTCTGTAGATTGATTTAGTTTTGCTTTGCAATCCAGCCCTGTCATGTTTAATTTTGCATGGCAGTGAGCAATGACTGTGGATACAGAGGTCCTTTAATTCCTCTTGTGTTCCCCAAGAGCTGTAATTTTTCATCATTTTGTGACAGGAACAAAGGAAGGTGGTTACTGTACAACTCTGGAAGAATCCCCAGCTCCCTACAGGTACATCTTAGCACATGAGCCTGTTTTTTCTCCTGGCTTCACTGAAAGGAATCACAAATCTGTTTCTCAGATCAGATGAGCCAGTCTCACCCATTCTTAGAATCATGCCTGCATTAGCTGTCAGTTTCCCAGAGGTACTACACTGACACCAACACGGGCAAATTCCAGAAAAAAAAATCTGAAATATAATCACTTTTTGTGCTAAAGACAATAAAATAAAGACATTAAAACTTCTGCATGGAAGTGAACACATTTTAAGCTAAGTGGGTTAGGGGCAATCTCTCTTTTGTTTGTTTTTTTTTTTTAAGTGGGTTAGGGGCAATCTCTCTTTTGTTTTGGTTTTTTTTTTAAATAACAACAAGGACATATTCTTCCCCCACAGAGAAACCCCAAAGAACAACACTCCCCAAGAGTTCATCAGCCAGTGTTAAGTTTATAAAGTGACCCTCATGCAAGAACCTTTGAGAAGACAAATTGAAATATCAAACCACCTGCAACCAAAGAACCCGCTTAGAGACTTCAGTTGCAATGGCAATGCCAACATTAATATGCAAATTAAAACTAAAATAATAACTTAGAACATCCCAGTCTGTCAGAGCTTTGAAGGTCTGAAGCTTTCCCCTAGTCCTGCCAGCAGTGTTTCCTTCAGCAGCAGTTTTAACCTCCCACTTGACCTCCTAACCTCTCTGAAATAATTCCACTCTGAAAGTCTTATTATGGCTATTATGAAAGTGGGAACACAACCCATCTGGAGACCCACAGGAGGAGAAGCACCAGTGGTCTGGAGCACTACCAGTGTTCCAACACAGTGAGGAGGGACAAAACCTCTGCAGTGCAGCAGAGGGCCTCAAACACCAACACAAAAAGAATTTCACTCTGTTCAAACACAAGGATGTGAGAGAAACTCAGCACGGATGCACAGCAATTACACAATCTTCTTCAGAGTTTTGTCTCTCAGCTGGTTTCAGGAATTGCCTCACAGCTGAGATATTGCCATCTGGGAACACCACCTTCAAGGGTTATTACTTGCAGGTCCATTGTGCATTTCCATGCACAGAACATTCAGTGCTGCACTCTCAGGGACAAACAGCAGGTCTTGTATCGAGCTCCACCACTGGAGCTGCTCAGTGGGTACTTCTGGAGTCTTTTCCCAGGTTAGAATTAGTCACTTTTCCAGTAAAACCTGACACTATTTGCCTCAGGTTATCATGTCATACATGCCTACACTGACAGAAAAGACAAGTACTGTATGTAGCCTAGTTTCATGCTCAGTAACATTATTTTTAATAAACTATAACAAATGAGATCTCTGTCAGATTTAGCTGCGTGCTTTGTAATAATATGAATAAAATTTCAGACATTTGATGTCTGTGCTGTGCTTTTCTTTAAATGACTTACATGGCTAAACAGCCAACTTCACAACAGAATATTAATGGATGAGACAGCTTGAATTCTGATGTTGCAGGCACGACTGACAACCACCAAAGCAAAGAGCACATTTACCAGTTTTTGTTGATTATCTCTGTCATCAACAGTTAAGCTGTTCTCTTTTTATAAAAGAACAAAGGCTTTTTTTCCCTTTGGTTTGTGCTGATGGGGGCCTGTGGAGTGGCTGTTCAGCAGGCAGGGGTGAGAGGTGCAGCTTGGTGCACTCTCCCTTTCATGGAGAACAAAGGAAAGGTACTCTGCTCCCATCTGGGCACGCTCAGGAGTATTCTTCCTCTTAAACCACATTGAGCCCATTAAGCTGAAGAAAATAATTTCTCCTATTTTAAATGGACAGCATCAAAATCCAAGCAAATCCTCAATCACAGTAGCCTACAAAAGGTAAAAATAATTATGCCTTAGCTGTAGCTAATGTATTTCAAGTAATAAAGCCTATCACTTCAACTGATTTGTTTCTCTCTTTTCTGTTGGTTTCTCTCCATAGACTGACAGGAGCTCATGAAGTTTTATCCATCCCAACTGTATCCTAAAAGAAAATTTCTTCCCTGAAATACTTTTAAGCTCTCCAAGGCAAGTGTGTACCTTACTAGAATAGGCACTTTCCCTGCCTGCCAAATGTCTTGAAGGAGTGGCTCCACTGTTTTCAGGGTGACAGCAAATGACACTGAGAGAAAGAAGTCACATCTGGAATGTAAATGAGGATCCTGCACACTGTGACCTCATGCAGAAGCTGGAGCTTCAGTCCTGCCTGTGTTCATGAATAAATTTCCAAGTTCACAAGGCTCTGCAAGTCAGATTGAGATGTGTCTCGGGCAGGAATACTGTGCTCATATCCCAGAGATTCCTCTTTTCTTCTGCTCTTCTGGCACCCAAAATAAAGGCAAAGGAAAGCATCACCTAATATATTTCTATCACTACATGTACTTTTTGTGCTAATGGCATTTTTAATGGAAAGATGGTAAAGAAGAATGCCCTCAGAAGCAACTATACACCAAGACTTCTCACCATGAGGATTTAAGTCTTGAAAGATTTTCTAAACTAGGAACAAATAAACAAATAAAGCAGTTCAAAAAGCAGAAAATTGCTTTGATGTCAAGGAGGACACTAACTCAACTGCCTGAGCTGTGAGGGGAGCCTTACTGTGCTTGGCTGAGTGAGCTTCACTTCTCTTACAACTGCAAATGCTGCCAACTCCGTGTTGTGCCCCTTGCACAAATCAGGCTGCAAACCCTGGCAAGAAATGAAACTGCAAATACCGTGATATGCAAAGGCAGGCTGCTTCATCATGCAAATGGTATGATATCTCCCCCCAGCTTCATTCATTTCATTTCATTTCATTCCTAGGCCACTCAGCCACACACTGAGGGCTCGATGTAAACTCACGCCTTCCCAGGCTAAGCAGAAGAGGTTCAGATTTCTGACTAGCAGCTTATCAGATGGATGAGGCAGCAAAATAAAACCAACAGCTCTAAAGCCAGGATGTTTAAATGACCTTCAAGTACCACACTGAATAGCTAAAATAGCTCTGCTAAGCTCCAGGCCCCGAGATACCACCGGGCTGTGACGCTGAGCCGCCTTCAGCACCAAAGACAGATTATGTCAGGTTTTCCCCTGCTTTTTCTGCATGCCTTAGGAGGCTTTATTTTAATATCTGAAGTAGATTATCCCATAACAGTACCAACAGGACTTAAGGAAAAGAAAAAGCCTGCTGTCTTGCTGTTTAGAATTAATAAAAAATCTAGGCACATCAGTCACTCATAATTAAAAGTCACAGAGTATTCACAATATAAATAATAGTTCTTTCAAGACTCTTTTAAGTAAATTAATTTTACAATATCCTTTTGATTGTTCTAAACCAACAATGACTACTGTTAGCTTCTTAATTTGCATATGAATAGAAACACCAGTAAGGATTATTTCCATTGTCTAGTGTACAATAAACTATTTAGTGATTTGTATTATTTTGTGCAGATTGTCCCTGAAGCACAAATCTACGGCCCTACACAGGCCCTCTGGGGCTAGATGTTCCCTCAGAGAGCAGGGGTGGCAGAGAAGAAGAACACCCACTGGAGAAGGAGTGGTTTGGGAATTAATTAATCATTAGTGGAATGGAAGGGGACACTGGACCGTGTCCCCAACAGAGGGATTGCTGTGCCAGGACACTGCCAAGGGCTGACAGCACCACTGCAGTCCCACCCTGTGTGTCCAGCCCAAACTGTACAGAGGGAGGACAGTGACCCTCTCAATCCCTAGAGACAGCTCCAAGGCCCAGACAGCCTGTGCAGGAGCTCAGGAGAGAGGCAGTGCAAGGACCCTGTCCTTGTCCCAGCTGGGCTGGCATGACCTGTGACATGAACTGAGAGGGGCAAAACCCCAAAGGAGCAGAGCTAGGTTTGACCCAAAGCCACACTAATTCTATTTATCTTTCCCCCCCAGACCAAACCAGACTGAAGTAAAGCATCAGGTTTTTAGCCAACAAACTGTTAGTCCAGATCTCCCCTTGGTACACACCTGGAGGACTCAACTACAGTCAGCTGCAAGTTATTCCTTCAGCATGCTCCTTTCCAAGGCCACTGCTGTCAGCCTCTTAAGCAGAATCTCGGGGCAGAAATTTGTCAGTCTCCAGTACAACTCACTCTGTGACTATCAGATTCACTGCAGGAAGACAGTGAACTGTTAAAATCACACTACCCACAGTCTTGATCATTCAGTATTAAATCTCTTTGCATTCTTCAAGCCAACAGAGCCCTTTCCTCATGAACTAAATTGCACCAGCCCTAAAAAGAGGTGCCTGAAAATTTTGTTCTTTCAACATTTGGGAGATGAATGGGAAGCTGAGGTGACAGGCTACATCCTCATCTGAGATGCTGAGTAACACTGCTGTACCTGATCCTGGTACAGTGCTGAGCACTCCCTAAATAAACTGACTTCCCATTCTCCATGGCACATGGGGCACCAGATTTACTCTCCTGTGCACCAAGTGTCTCTCAGACTTGTTTGCAGCTGCTTTACACTTAAAGCCTGATTTAATTATTATTTAATTAAGCCCATTTCATAGCTGTTACCCAGAAAGCATTTCATTAGGTGCCGACTGAAATCCTTGGGCCAGGCTTGCTGAAATTAGAGCTTTAGCCACTGTCCCAAAGCACCCAGAGTTTATCCTCCAGGATCAGCTGGGGGGCTCCATCCCCACTGTTACTGACACCATTGACTCACTGCTGCCTCTGTTTTGTACCACAGATGAAACATTTTCATTGGTTATTTGGTTATAGTCACCTTATACCTTTAATGCTTAGTTTGCTCCTTTAAAGAAGAGGTGTCAGAAATACCAGAGTTTCTTTTATATCTGTCTCAGGTCTTGGAGAGCTTTAAGCCTTTTGGGGAAGTGATAGGCCTGAGATGGTGGAACCTTTTTTCACCCCTGTCCAGACAACATATTTGTCTTGCAGTTGGCAAATTTGGGAAGAGATTGAATTATTTTCTCACACAAGGGACTCTTCTCTTGCCCAAGATGAACTGGGCTTCATCTGTATTTATGGATGGAACAGGAAAATAAAGTATCATGAGATATTTTCCTGGCTCTAGCTAACCCTGCCTAAGCAGGGGAGTTGGATCAGATGAACTCCAGAGGTCTCTTCTCACCTCAAACATTCTGTGACCGTGGGAAAAGAGTTTCCCATAAGAACAAGGCTGAAAACTGCTGGAGAGCAACGAAGTTGGAGGGACAGGAAGAATCCTAAGAGGTAAATGTTTAATTACCAAAAAAAGTTGATCAGTTTAGAAGTCTAAACAGTGCCAAAGAAGTTGAAGTAAACATCAAACCTGACACAGTATTTGTAGGTGGTGTTGTTTCTTTTTGGTGACCTTAACTACAGTGTTATCTCAGGGAATATTGATCAAATTACAGAATTCCTTCAAATTTATGTGCAGCAAGCTGAGTCTGCAGAGGGCAGATTTAACTTACTTGAAAACACGTGGCATAGGGTATCAGAAGATGTTTGGAAGCCAGAAATGGGCTCTGCAGGACACAGTTACTCCACAATTATCAGGTGTGGCTCCTGCTGAAAGTGGGGAGATCAGGTCCCCCAGAGTGCTAGCCATGTCTGTCACACATCTGGCAGAATGACATGCAGCTCACTTGACAGCTCAGATTTAAATGTGCCTCGAGTGCTCAGGAAGGTCCCAAGAGTGTCAGTCAACCCTGATGCAAACACCCACAGTTACTCCCGTTACGATCATACTGAATTTAAAAATGCCATCTGGGGAAAAAACCAACCTGCTCCAGAAATGCTTAAACCCCCCCCCAAATTCATAATTGCTAACAAGAATGAGGTTAGACTTGATGAGATGCTTAAATCAGTGCAGCAGGTGAAAGCACCAAGTGTTGTGACTGCGTCGGACGCAAATAAATTAAATTATGGTTGATAATAATTTGATAATTTGATCCAGCAGTGCTGACAGCACACAACCCTGAGGTCAGCTGGTACCCAAAATAAGTCCCATACAATGAAAACACATGCAGGCACAATTTAACAAAGGAAACCTTTTTAGCACACTGTATCTCTCTAATGCAATGGCATTTGATAATTTCTATTTGAACAATTGAAGATTTCCTTGCGTAAACACATTTATGGACAAGTAAAAAATTTAAGGATTTGGTTCTGTGTTAATATAAAATAGAAGCTGAAATTAAACCCCCAAACCAATGTGAAATTTATAGCTCTGATTTACCATGATCTTACTTCTTCCATACTGAGTTCTGTCCCTGCCCTTTTGGTCACAGACCTCCATCCCAAAGGCAAAGCAGCACCATCTCAAAAATTCCAGGTTTAATGCAGTAACCTCAGTTTTATCCTTTTTTAAATTTTTACTTAAACCTCATTTTACTTTAACCAAAACTAGTGAGTTCATGAGCTGTGTTGCTATTTTTAATTTCCCAAACTGCCATTTGTGAGTCAGTCAATGCAGACTTCACAGTTTTAAGGCTAATTTGAGAGCCTGAAAGCTCCAAAAATAACTGCTGAAATGGAATATGCATCCTGAACAAATCACTACGTCTTTAACACAGCAAGTGCAACAAAGCTCCAACGTCCACAATCAGTGCAGTTCCCTGCCAAAAACCCCAAAGTTAATTCTGTAGTAACCTCAGAATTACTTAAATGCATTCCTTGGCTTTTCCACTTGATTGCTTTGAGCCTTTGTGGACAGCCAGCTGAGCAGCCAGGCTTGGCATAACACAGCTACTGCTGTATAATTTGTGCAATCACACTTTAGGAGAAGTAAAAGAAAAAAAAAAAAAAAGAAAATTAATTTAAGAAATTCAACAACTATTTTTAAAGCTATACAGAAAAACACATGAAACCCCCACCCCCCAATTTCTTTAAAGACATACCATTATTCATCCACTGTAACAATCAAGTGTTATTTGTGAACCCTCTCAACTGAACTGGAATTCCAAGAAGCCCTAGCTGTGATTGCCACTTGGCTGACATGTCAGCAGATCCATGAGCCAAAAAGGATCATCAGTTTTTCACTCTGCTCCCCCATATGCCAAGAACTCCATATTTCCATTGCTTACCTCTAAGTGCAATGATTTGTACTGGATTAAATTATAGTTTACAGAGTTGTGTCAGCTTTGATGATGCCAACAATTGCTTCCTGTGATGGCCACTGACCTGCTCTGACAGGAATATGCACCTTATTCCTAATGGGCATCCAGCTGGCTTTAATTTCCAGCCATTGGTTCTTGAAACCACCCTAGATTAAAATCTCTAGTATCTCATGTTTTCTTTGGGAAAAATACATCTACTTTCTAAATATATTCAGGTTTAGACTGAACTCAGCTCTTGCTAAGAGCTAGTTTGAATGCTGATTTCAAATAAACTATCTGACAAACATAGCTCTTTCCTTGGCTTCCAAATAAACGCAGGTTTTCTTTTTCCAGAGTTACTCATAAATATTCAATCAACATTTTATGTGAACAAATAATTTCTGACATTCTCTGTGCTTCCCAATTGGACAAATGCTGGTTAATCAGCAGGACAAAAAAAAAAAATCCCCTATTCACAGAAACACACTGTGGATACAATCATTCCATAAACATTTCTGCAAATAACCACACTCTGCAAGTGCAGAACAATATCAGGGAGAACCTCAGCTGAAGCTGAATTGCTGATCAGAATCTGAATGAAAGTAGTATGGCTCCTGTAATTACAGAGGGAGTTAAATGTGCTTTCATGGGAGCTGAACTTGGTCCATGAATTTTAAATGAGCCAGTGGATGACTTCAATTAATGAATTGACATAATAAAATTATCAATAAAACTAAAGTAACTATAAAGTGAATTTTCCATCTATTGTATTAACGACCTTCTCTAACAGTTAATAACATACTGTTAAGAATTTGAGAAACAAAAATCTGACCTTCAGAACTTCTGTGTCTGATGAAGTAACAAGAGATGGTGTAATATTAATCAAAAGAGTGTTTAAATTGACAGCCATGCCACAATTACTACGCCATCCATCTCCAAGTGCTCTACAGGCACTCCAATAGTTATTAGTTAGTTTTATGCTGAATTTAGATTGTAAGCGACAATTGGTTTTAAAAACTGCTGATTGAACTGCCAATTTGCAAGGAGAAGAGACATCTTTAAAATATGGATAACTCTAGTAATAGCTGCATAATATCCAACTCTGATCTATTTCAAATTAATGCACTTACAAAATGTGAAATGCTCCCGTAGTATTGGGTTATGAGACTAGACTGCAGGTACCCAAAACAGCTGCTCTGTTTCTCCAAGAGTGTGAAATAAAACCATTTCCAAACAGGCAAAGGAAAAAGCCTTTCCTTTCTTTTATGGTTGTACTAAATCATCTTATACAAGAAGTTCTCATTTGCAAAGGGGCTGAGGGAGAGCCCGGAGGGGGCAGCTTTGGGCCCCAAGAGCAGGGCAGCAACCAAGCAGCCCCAAAACCACGACACCTTGAGAACTTTGGGGGGTGTGGGCTCCAAAACCCTTCAGCACCAGCCCACAGCTCTGAATCCTAATCCAAAACCTAGCATCAGGCTTATCATTTAGCAGCCCAGCAATATTTTGCCTCCACATTTTATGACGTTTTACACTGTTGAAATCAATTTGACCAAAATTAGCCTTACAAAAAAAATCACTTGGTATAGCATAGCATAAGGAAAAAAAGAAAAAGCCTGGAAATGTTATGTGCATTTTTATTTCCTAGATGAGAACAGTTCTAAACTGTTGTATAATATTCAGGGCAACAACTCTAATCTCTTCTAAATTAAAAAAGTACAAGAGAGCTTGAAATGCTCTGATAATTTTAAATTCTTAGGCACTGCAGTTGCTCTCAACAGTTTGTTTCAATTACATTTCCAATGCAGGGGTTTTTTTATTACGGATTTTCTGGGCAAATTGCCTTAAAAATGTAAACTAGGGAAGAAAGCTCTTACAGTGACCATGAGAAGCTCAATAATAATTATTTGAATAATATAAAATTCAAAAAAACCTATCAAAAGAGGGCATTAAATAGCCTGGAAATCAATTAGTTTTATGTTCTATTTGCCTTCTTCCTGCACCAGCCTCACCTATTTAACAAAATGCTGAATAAATTGCTTCTGGTCAAACTATAAAGACAGCAGATATATGCTCCTCTCCTTCCTTATCAATAACAGACGTAGCAACTGTGGACAAGACACCCAGGGAAGATGATAAAGATGGATTTAGTCATACAGAAAGGCAACAGAATTCAAGATGAAGAGGATAACCCAAAGGCTGAAAGGCAATACAGAAAACAGGGAAGGTAATGATAACATGATAACAAAAAACTCAAAGTGAAAATACTTTATAAATTATTAAAATAGAATCTGTGAGGAACTTTCTGTGACGTATGTTGTGGAGGCCAGTGGCCCTACACACAAAGGGTCCATGATGGTTCCTTGGAGGGACAGACCCTAAATTGGAAAAATCTCCCTGTTCAAGGCAACTGAGAAGAGCCTCTCCCAGGATGCTTTGCTGTGTATGCAAATGTACCCCAGATCTACCTCCCTGGTTGGCCTGTTGGACTCTCCACCCCTTTTTCCTTATATGTACATCCCCCGGAATGCTCTCCCTTCCCTGCTTGCCCATTGGCCCCACTTTGCTGCAGTGTCCCGCCCCTTTTCCCTATTGGCTGCCACCCCTTATCCCGCCCCTGCACCGCCCCAAGCCCTCAGCCCATTGGCCCTGCTGCTCTGCTCCGCCCCCTTGTCCCCATATTTAACCCTGGACCCTGCGCTGTTCCTTTGGCTTTGTCCCTGGAGCCCTTTGGGTGTGGCTGGAATAAAGCTCCTCCTCAGAACTGCACACAAAGACCTTCCCACTTCCTTGGCATTGGTTATCCTACAGGAGGAGTGTGGGCTGGAGTGATGGGGTGTGTGTGTGTGAGTGTGTGTGTGAGTGAGTGTGCTGGAGTGATGGGGTGAGTGTGAGTGTGTGTGTGAGTGTGTGTGTGAGTGTGTGTGCTGGGGTGTGAGTGATGGGGAGTGAGTGTGATGGGGTGTGCTGGAGTGATGGGGTGTGAGTGAGTGATGGGGTGTGAGAGTGTGTGTGTGAGTGTGCTGGAGTGATGGGGTGTGTGAGTGTGTGTGTGAGTGATGGGGTGTGAGTGGGTGTGTGCTGGAGTGATGGGGTGTGTGAGTGTACATGTGTGAGTGTATGTGTGTGTGTGCTGGAGTGATGGAGTCTGAGTGTATGTGTGTGTGTGCTGGAGTGATGGAGTGTGAGTGATGGTGTGTGTGTGTGTGTGAGTGTATGTGCTACAGTGATGGTGTGCGTGCCTATGTCTGTGATGGTGTGTGTGTGTGCTGCAGTGATGCTGTGTGAGTGTGCCTGTGCGATGATGGAGTGTGGCCTATGCCTGTGATGGTGTGTCTGTGATGGTGTGTGGGTGTGTGTGTCTGCCCTGTGCCTGTGATGGTGTGTGTGTGTGTGTGTGTGCCCTGTGCCTGTGATAGTGTGTGTGTGTGTGTGTGTGCCCTGTGCCTGTGATGGTGTGTGTGTGTGTGTGCCCTGTGCCTGTGATGGTGTGTGTGTGTGTGTGTGTGCCCTGTGCCCCGGAGCGAGCGGCTCCATCCCTGGATTCGCTCCTGGAACGTGGTGGCACCGCCACCTCTCGCTCTGCCACCAACAGGCCAGCAGCTCGCCACACTACAGCATCATCAACCAACCAGTTTTTCTTAAAAGCAACAAATAAAACCCTCCCAATGCCATCACACAGTGAGAAAGTCCCCAGTCCAAGCCATGTGCTCCAAGAGAGGGGAACAGATGTGTTAATTGATTAATTGACTAATCCCACTGTCTCTCCACAGGAGCATCCTCTGTAGTCCCAGGGTGGTGCTCTGAGCACTCCACAAGCTCCCTCACTACTATTTTTTGCTGACACAATGCATTATTCTTTTCTGCAGTAATGTGATGAAAGCTGAGTTTATCAAGTCTAGGTAATTCCATCAGATTTTTTGCCAGTTGAAGTTTCTATTATCTCGATGGAAATCCTGCTTTACTAGGCAAAAGCTGAGGAACTGAATGTCTTTGATAGCATTTCCTGAGTACCCTTCTGACATTGCTTCTGATCAGCATTTGCAATTTTTCCTCCCATTAAAGGTTAACTTATGCCTCCCTATCTTTTCAGCACATCTTCTAATATATGGAAAATTGCACCAGCACCTCTACTGTAAAATATTAAACAGATCTGCTATCATAAAAGAGCTCTTATCCATTCTCCAAGATGAGCATTTCCCTCTTATTTAGAAGAATGGATGAGCGAACAGATACAGCATATTACAGACAACTGCTCTTATTCCTGTTACATTTTGTGGTTAGGGGTTATATTTGCTTTTTCAAACATGTCTTCTCTGGCACTGGCCAAGCTATCTTTGAGTCTCCTGCTGCATCTATCTGCTTAAAGGAGCAGTAATTTCTCAATCAGAAGAATATTTGGCCTTTTTTTTTTTCTTAGAGGCTTCTTAGCTCTAAGTCTTGAAGTAATTTAAGTTCTTAATACTCTTCCCCACAGCACTTAAAAGAATTGAACTACTTTTTGAATTCTTGCTTTTTCACATCAGGTCAGGTCCTGAAACCTCAATGTCAAGACTAGTGCTTTATCCAGATCACCAATTTCACCTTACAGTGGTATTTTCCTTTTTCATTATTCATACTCACCTTCAGCAGTGAGCCTGAACACTAGGGAAGAATACAGATTTCAGGAGCATATAAGACATTTTAAAGTTCTTTTTCATTCTAGACCATTCTATTGAAACAAAGATAAAATTTCTTCAAAACAAAACCATTTCTCCAAGACTACAAAAATTCTATATGCTTCCAAATGAGAAAATCAATATTACTCTTAGGAAAAAAAAGATTATTTTTCAACTCTTTCATTTCGCCATGGTTGGAGTTTCAATTCCAAGTGATCAGTTCTCTCAATTCTCACAGGTACACGCAGTGTTTTCACACTATGGTTTTGAACACAAAAATAAATAAGCAGAAATATCCATTCCATTATTTCCAAATTGAGGGATGTAAAGGATATTCCCTCTGATACAGAATAATGCAGTTCTACAGCTTTTTCCCTCTGCTTTTGTTTTCAACCAGTGGAGTGTAACATACAAAAGACCCATCCCAGGTCTGAAACCTGAAGAAGGCCCTCTTGTGCTGATTCTTTTGAATTCCAGTGCCCTCTGAACAGAGGGCACTGGAATTTTACCCTCTGAACAGAGAATGACATTCCTTATGTCTGACACTTTCATAAAACAAAGAGGCAGGTTGGTCTCTGTCCTATTAGTATAAAGACACTTATTCAGTTGCAAAATAGAGTGTGCAAATCCCTCAGACCCAGCAGATCCACACTCACAAGCTACAAATTCAACACCACGGATCTTCACCTGCAATGAAAGACTCTCTTATTAAGGTTGGAAAAGACTTCAAAGATTGAGTCCAACTGCAAACTTAATGCTGCCACAGCAAGTACAGAAAAAAAAAATCACTCATGGCAAAAGGCTCAGTATAAAACTGCTCCAAACCCAGAAATCAGATTAACAGATTTTCCCTCTGAAACTTTGCACTGAAGAAAATAACGAGAATTTGGCCAAAATCAAACTTAAGGAAAAAATATTTAAAAAAGAAAGGATCATATAATGTGAAATATCTTCATTCACAACACATCCTCAAGAAGAAAGCATTGCACTGCCTGTGATAAGCCAAGAAGGACTGGTTGGTTTTGGAAGCCTTTGAAACATCTCTGTAGCTTCCTGATGTACCTGATGTCATACATTCTAAAGAGGCTGCAGCTTTGAATTAATCTTCTCAGGTATACATAGGAAAACTCAACTTTGAAAAGGACTGCAAAAAACTAATACCAGATTTTCCTTCCCTTGCAAACAAGGCCACAATTCCTATTAACTTTACTATGATCAGAACCGGGATTTATGCACTAAAATAAATCAGCAGAAATATAAATAGACTTAATAAACTACTCAGCAGGAATATCTTATATAAGACATTAATTGCTACAGCAGTTTACAGAATATGTTTAAAATAAAAAATATAATCTAATAATGCTGATAACCATGCTTGGCAGGCAGTTTCACTGACTGTCTACATTATCTTCGATTACTTGGGCATCTACCAAACCAAGCAACCTCGACTTGGGGGAATGGGAAGGCTATTTATTGTGGAAAAGCATCCTTGTTCCCAGAAATCAAGCTTGTACATAAAAGTTTGAGTTAGGCCCAGTGCTTAGATCATTCCACAAGAATTCATAAAAAAGGCAAAGGACAACCTGTAGGACAACATGGGCTGGCAGTGCTGCCAGATGCAGGAAGAAGAGGAGCACATACCCTGGGAGTCAGGCTGCCCAGCCAGGCTGCCTCTCTGCGTGGGAATAATGACAGACTCACTTTGGCTGGACAGAGAGAGGAGTGTGCAAATCCCTCAGATCCACACTCAGAAGCTAAAAATTCAACACCATTGATCTTCACCTGCAATGAAAAACTCTCTAATTTAGGCTGGAAAAGACGGTTCAGATCATCCAGCCCAACTGCAAACCTAACACTGCCACAGCAAGGGCTTGCTCTGTTCACGGTCTCACTGCTCACTGAAAAAGTGCCTGGCCCAGCATAGAGCTGGATGCTTTGTACAGCTCAGGTCTGTACAGCTCAGTCAGATCGCATGAGACTTTAAATCTCAGGGTGGTGGGTGGGAGCCCCACGTTGGGCGCCACCTGTAAGATTGTCATGCCTGGATGGGCTGTTTGGGTCCAACCCGGCTTGCTATGGACCCCAGCCCCACATGATCCCTCATGGACAAAAGGCAAAAGATGAGAATTCCTCTTCTCCACGTGGGGACAAATGTCCTCAGTTTATGGACTTGATAGGAGACCCCCACCCCCAGATGGAAAAGAGAGCATCCCCTTCTCGCAGGGGAATTTTGAGCAGAGGGGAAGGGGGACGGAGGAATGGGGCAACAGGCAATGGGATACAAGTGAGGAGGGGTGAGAGGAGAGGTAAACCAGGGAGAGACCACCAACACTGACACCTGAGGGGGAAAGGGAAAGGGGAAGACCATGTGGTGATAGGGTACAAATCATGTGAACAGTGCAAATTACCAAGCACCCAGTGCAAACAACTAAATAACTGTTTAGTGCAATACAGCAGCCCTCTGCGTGTCTGCACACATGAAAGGATCAGCCTCAAGGAGGTGATGGCCCAGCTCAGCCTAACATGACAGAAAGAAGTGGTGCTGTCAGGTCAGGCTGCCCCGTCCACAGCTGCTGAATGTGTTGAAAATTTGCCTCCAAGACAAACACGAACACCAACCCTGAGTTTTGGTGTAACTGAGAGCTGTTAAACAGCTGCTGTGCTCCCTTTTACTGCCTATAAAAAGCTGCCTGAAATGTTTTTATTGTAGGCACTTCATCTTCAAGGCAGTGATTTTTCAACTCTGAAGGGCCAGTCATTGATCCATCTGCAGGTTTTGTTGCTTTCTCCCTTATTCCCCGAGAGTCTGCATCTGTTGCATGTGGGGCCTTCTGGTAAACTATTTTCTTGAACTGAGTCTCAGTTTCAAATGCTTATTTTGTTTTACACACACACACACTTAAAAAACTTCTAAATAACAGAAGATATTTTCTGAATTGTATGAAAAATACCTGTGTATGAACATCACCATGTTAAGAGATTTGATAGAAGAAAACAGCTTTTATAAAAATATATGTTATAAACACTTTAAAAGAAGCATTCATGAACCATACAAAGAGTGTTTAGAAGTTTCTGGGAGTTGTTTGCAACTGCTCCCAGTACTTCAGACACTGTGCTTAGAACACATTATGCTTTCAGGTCAGAGTCCTGTACAGTGTGAACTGGCACAGTGTTGGCAGGACTCTCCTCCACTGCCTTGAGTGGAGATGCAATAATTCATACCAGGCAGGGCTGCAGTCACTGGTGTCAGTTCTGCAATCTCTTGCAAGAATATGAAATTATATAAATGGGTGTCCCTTCTCACCTGCATTTCCCTTCTAGTGATACTCACCATTTAGTCTTCTGACCCTGGTCCTCAACTTGAATTCCTCAAAATCTAACTGGTTTCTATTGACTTTCACATCGCTGTATGAGCTTTGGGGTTTAACTGTTTATAAATTGAGAATTATATGAGCCAGAAGCTATTGAACAAGGGAACAGAACTGCCCATTATCCCCTCAGTCACAAGCAATTTTCAAAGTAAATCTCGACTTAAAATATCACTTCATTGATTGATGCTACTTACTTATTATATAATAAAGTCTCTAATAATGTGGTATTTCATTCTCATAAAAGAATCTTTTAAACTATCACTCAGGAGCAGTTTTAATGCAAGTGACATGTTGTCATCATCCTGCCTTCAAGATTACAAACCTGGTTAAACAGCAGTCTTAAGCAACAACAAACAGCCAGGCTCAGGCAGATCCCAGAACCAGGAAAGGAATGCAGACAGGCCTGGGGCAGGTATTCATTGCAACTACAACAACCATCTTTTCCATGCAGAACAGGGGCACAGCAGGAACTAGATCTTCTGAGACCTAAATGTAGGACTGAATTGTTGTTTTACTTTAACAAGTTCAAGAATTAAAACTACCTTTATCCTCTTCTTTATGAACCACATTAAAAAAACCTCAGCAAAACCCTCAGAGCCTCACATGAACTTCATGTTTTAGTTACTGTTGTGCCAGAACTGCTCTTCTGCCTTCACATTTATCTCCTCTCACTGCCACCTCATCTCCCAGTGTTCCTGATTCCCTTAATCAGCACTCTGATGGGGAGCTGTTGTGCTTCCCCTCTGAGCTGATCTTATGTGATTAAAGCAACATGATTTCTGCCATCACTAAACAGTGTAGTAGGAGCCTGGTTCAACTCCTGTAGTTAACTGTTTTACCATGTTGCATTTACTTTTTTGGCTGTTTCAACAGTTGCAGAAGCCTGGTTTTGTCCAGCTGTGCTAAGCAGCTGCACAGCAGGAGAGGCTTGATGTGGCAGGCTGACACAGACACCGAAAGCCCTTTACAGAGAGTGGCCAGCAGCACATCAGAGGTACCAAAACCACCTGATGGCCTCGGTCTGTGCACATCTAACAGCTGCCTGGCACTGTGGTGGCTGCAGCTGTGATGGTGATGCTCCTGCAGATGTGCTGGGGAGTTGTGCCAACACTCCGTGCAGCTGTACAGATGGAGCAGAAATGACAGTGCTGGTTTGGCAGAGACTGTCTAAAGGCAGGAATGGAAAGATGTGATGCTTAGGGAGAAATACTCTTCAGCAAAAGAACCAGGAGAGGATGAGCTACTTAGACAGCCGTGCTGTTCAGATGCCACCACCTAGACAAGGATCCTCTCAAAAGAAACTCTAATTCTCTGGGCAGCATTTTGTGCTGAATTCATTCTTACCAAAGATAAAAGAACAGCAATTCTTCCCTTAAATTCATGGGAGTGCATTGCAGGATCATCACCCTTTTTGTTTTTAACACCAGTCAAACATCAAGGTGCTCCACTCAGTGAGTGGTACTCTAACTCCTGAAGTGTCCAGGCTCCTGGGGACCAGGACAAAAGGCCTGCCACAGAAGGCACCCTCTGAACCTGAAGGGAGGGTAGGAAACACACCTAATCACACACTGTAGTTTTTCCAGTGCCTTCTCTCTTTTCAGGCCAAGCCAAACACCCTGCTGTGAGGAATTCTTTCACATTAGCAGCATCAGAGGACTACAGAAATGGACAGATTATATTTCGATTTTCCATTCCATCTTAGTATTTAACCACACATAAGATTTGCATCAGTTTATCTGCAGAATGGAAGTATGAAATAAACACAGTTATAAAGCATTCCAAGATACTGGCAGGAATGAACTGTGAATATGCCAATGTTACTTCCAGTAGACACAGAGTGGACTGTGGAAAGGTTTGGAAAGCTGAATCACAGAAGTGTCCTAGCATCACTAATCCTGATTCTATTTTAAATGAAACAGAAACACCATGGGAAAATACACTGCTGATTATTTCACTGCAATATTTTAGGATATTCCCTTGCTATTTTCTACTGCTTTCAATTATCAAGCTACACATGATGTTTTTGATACTGTCAAAAAAAAAAAAGTGTGGAATTTTAATATCAGGTATGCAGTTCCCTTTTTATTGACTTTGATGATTTCTTTCCTATATAAAGCATATTAAAAGGAAACAGCAGCTGCACCTATGATTGCAAAACAATTCCTTGATGTCAAAGACCTTATCTAAGCCACTTCTCATGCAAAAAGATGAGAATTCAAAAACATCTGAAAGCAGTCAGTGGAGCAAAGAAAGGAAGTTATCCAATTTAGAAGAGGGGCTGTAGTAGTAACTAATAATAGCAACTTAACTGCATATGAGGGAGTGGTTCCTGGCAGTCAGATATTTTATTGCACATCTAGATGCAAGTGTGCCAAGTGGTGGCAGCAATAAAACTGCAAATGGAATAGCTACAGCAGAAAAACTTTGCAGCATCACCCAAACACTCAACCAGCCAGTCCTGAATCAGGGCACTAATCTGCTTTTGTCAGGACTGCCAGGTAGGAAAAACAGCCCCCTTTATACAGCATTTCACCACTACTAGAATAAAATTAACACCTTACCAGTAACTTTTGTGGCTATTGGCAAGATCACTAAGATTAAAAGGAATATTTATACAAATATTTCTAACATGTAAGAGAAAAGTACATGGCTGGGCTGCAGCTCAGCTTAAGCAAGAGATGCAACATTGCAGTGGAAATCTCAGAGAAGTATGCTGAGTGATGTAAATTCTGTCCCTCTTAATACCATAATCCCTAGCACAGAAAAAGCCTAATTCTCTTTAGAAAAAGTTCTCAGTCATTGGATCTTACCCAAACATGGGCCCTTTTGGATGTTGTTTTTAACATTAGTAACAAAATGAAATACATAGCAATGGGGAGGAGACAGCACATTTTAATTACGAAGGGGCAGTCTAGAAAAGTTTCCCTTGTCTCTTTCTCCTCAGTCATTTGTTTGCTGCTATCTCATTTGTACTGAACTTGAGCTGACATTCAAAGGTAGTTCTTTATCTGGTGAATGCTGACCCGTGCTAATTGAAGTGACTTTTGTTATTGTTCCTTGTCTCTCAACTCTAATTAAAGTTTCTAACTGGAATTTCCAGGCATGCCTGCAGTGTGCTGCTCTCACAGTTGAGGTGCCACGAGAGTTATGGTGCTCTGCCAGGGGATGAGGAGTGATGGCTCTGGCTCAGGGGTGAATTGCACAGTCCCTTTGCAAACACTGAGCACTGCCTTGCAAAGCTCCTGCAGGCACACAGCGGTCCCCACATCATTATGTGACAAATAAGGCACAGCCCATCCAGTGGGTGAGTCTGATGGATGGGATTTTCAGATCTTTCTGGCTTCATCTTCCATAATTTACTCAAGCACCACGCCACTAGTGATCAATATTAAAGGTTCTCAGCAAAGGAAGCCAGTGCAGAACAGAGCTGCAGCATGTTCCAATGTGCAGCTGGGCAGGGAAGTAGAGAATTGTGTCTCTACTCACCCAGCAGACACAATTCTCACCCCACAATTCTCATTCCAGCTCACTGTGAGGTCCAGGCACAGGGGACAAGGCCACCCTGCTGCTCTCTGTTTATTTCTGAGAGACTGTGAGGATTCCTTTGCTGTAAGCCAAATCAGGTAACTGACAACTCCTGGGTACAGCCACATTCCATTACTCCACAGGGTGGAGTGCTGTGGGGTCCTTTCAAGAAAGCAAATATTAAATGTAGTCAGGTAGAATCATCATTCAAACTGGAGGGATTTCTCAGTTTCTCTGGTCACTCCCACATTTCCTTGACGTCATTTTTGCATATGTTACTTTTAAGGCTGAGTAATCTGCTCATCTGTCTTTGAAAGGCACATTCAAGGCCTTGCAACATCATTTTTCCTGTCAAGATTTGCCTTGAAACCCTTTCACTTAAGCCCATGTACTTAGCTGGGGAGACACAGGTCTTCACCCTCTTGTCTGCCAAGTTAGGAAATCCAGCTGTTATGTAGGAAAATGGAAAGGTTTTGGTAATTTGAGTCTTTGGCACATAATAACAGTAACAGGACAAGAGCAGAGAAAGAAAAAAAGGAGATTTACAGGAGGGGTTTTCACAAGAACAGGGTTTGGAATTTGACACAGCTGTATGGTGTGAAGAAGGTGGCTGTGGCATTCCACATTTATGGAAATGACACAGTAAATAAAGTACAAAAGCAGGCAGCTTCAGATGATGCATAAATAAACTGTGAGTCTACCTATGCATGTATGCAAAATGTTTTAAAATGCATTGCTTCATTCCTATGACATGCACAGTTAAGGATCAGAAATGAAAGCTTTTATCAGCAAATCTGGGTCAGTGCTGACTCTCATATCCCTTAAATTCTTTCAAAATTAATAAATCAACTTCCCTGTCAAAGCATGATTATACCAAAGCTTCTCCATTTGCAGCAGAGATAATGCTGCCTCTCTCTAAAAGAGCTACTAAACATCTTACCAAGGGATTGTTGCAGGAAAACAATGACAGGTACAAGGTGGTTCCTCCCACACAACCTGCTAACAGCAGCAGCAAAACCAGAGATCATTAGACAGACTAACCTGTGGTGTCATCCCGTGGCAGATATACATGATTGGGATATTCTCTGTGTCTGGCCCTTGATCAAGGCACAAATCACTTTTCAGGGAATTCTGCAGCTAAAACAAACAGAAAGAAAAAGAAATCAAGCAAGCTTTACATGAGAAAAAGATGGTGTGATCACTTTCTTTCCTTTGAGAAAATAAATCGTATGTAGTTGAGGAAGGAAATATGCAAAATTAAAATATGTTGCAGTGAAGATCTTGAAGAGAAAGCATCTGGACTAAATTCTTCCTTGCAGATAAATTCTTCCTCGCAGATTATCTAGCACCACTGATTTCAATAATGCTGCACAAAGTTTCAGGCAGTGTATATTTCAAAAAGCCTTCAGAGATAGCAATAATTTCTTGATATATGTTTTAAAAATATTTAGTCTCTGGTACACACTATATACAGAACCTGAACGTATCCTGCTGTGCAAGATAGATGAGGTATTAAACAGCTTTTAAGAATCACTATGAGAGTCTTCTGATTTCCAGAAATAATTCAAAAACCTGCTTCCAGCTGACATCTGGAGACTTCAGGGCAATTGTTATGCACCAGCTCCCCTGATAATTCTGGGCTAACCCACGCACAGCAAGGAACAGACTGCAGAGTACTTGGCCCTGGTCAGCACAAAGCCCTGAGAAAAACCTGGGCTATGCTGAGCCAGAGTTTTCTAAAAGTGAAGTGCTAAATTAATGAGCAGAGATAGCTGAGAGGTCTGTTCAGAGTGTGAGCACAAAGATGTGGACTGCATAGCCCTGGATGTGTATAAAGGTGTTCAGTGGGGTAAGACTGGCTCAGAGAACAGGAGACAGCTGCCTGATGGAGTGGAGGTGTGCTTTGCAACCCCCTGTGACTAGCTGGGCACTTCTGTCAGCTGTGCACAGGGGCCTCTTTTGAGGAAACC
This sequence comes from Leucosticte australis, assembly GCA_025504685.1. Classification (NCBI taxonomy): domain Eukaryota; kingdom Metazoa; phylum Chordata; class Aves; order Passeriformes; family Fringillidae; genus Leucosticte; species Leucosticte australis. Next base: position 1,082,532 of record JANIJU010003064.1, on the reverse strand, counting down.
CAAATAATACCTTTAGAAAGGAAGCCTAGAACTGCACATAAGAAGAGTGGACAGGCCAGAGGCTGAAGCCAGGCAGTGAATGAAATCAAAACCATCAACTCATCTCTACAAGACTTCCAACTCTAAACCTAACTCGAAATCCAGTCATGGACAGGATGCATCTCAACACTAGAGAGAAAATATGCATTAGGTATAAATATTGGCATTACTCTCAAGAATTAAAGCCTTGAGAATTACATAAAAATCTTCTCTCTCAAAGCTTTCTATTTCTTATTCATAACGTAACCATAGCCACGACTCTAATCACAAACAGATGTCGAAGCATTCCTCTCTAAACAAATGATAAATATCAGCCTTATTAATTCATGCCTGGGTCTATCACTACCTGTCAGAAACAATCTCTCCCTTTGAAATTTCAGAGGTTTATGAAACCTTAACAAATACAACAAATGACTGAATAAAGAGAAAGCACAGCACTGGGAGTGCAGAACTACACCACCACGTGCTCCCGCACGAAGCGGCTGCTCCACCTTTGATACCACTGGTGTTCCCTCAGGTAACCCTGGCCCCTCCCAGAGTCTGTCAGTCAGTTCTTCTTCACTGTCCACTGGTGGACACTGCTTCCCTGCACCTTGACTGCAGGCCAGGTGATGCCATGCCAACCCTCCACCTTGACTGCAGGCCAGGTGATGCCATGCCAACCCTCCACCTTGACTGCAGGCCAGGTGATGCCATGCCACCCCTCCTGGTACCCAGCCTGCCCTCCCCCCAAATGCCCCACCTACCAAGGCCATCCAGTGACAACACCACAAGCAGGAGGGGAAAGAGGACCATGGGCAGAACGTATCACAGTAACACCAGTATAAACCAGTAAAGCTTCTCTTAACATGCACATAATATTCATCCCTTAATTGTGAGAGCCAGCCACAGCATTTCCCATCTATAACACTACCCCTGTGTCATTGAGAGCAATGAGGGATTTGTCTTTCCAAACCAGCTCTGGGTCTGCTGGTAGACAAAACCAGCACTGGGAGATAAAAGAAACACTGGGAAGGATTCCACTGATTGATGAATGGAAAAAGATATTTGTTTTTAATAAACTTTAGGTTTGCTGAGAAATGAAATTAGACATTGAAAGATGAAAGAAGCAATGGGGAAGAAACACCCCTAAATTCAGTAAGAATTAAAAATTAAAAGGGAGGGTTGTACATTAGAGGGGAATCTTTGGGATCAGGTGTTCTGGGAAGTCTGAACCTCTCAGGTACCTCAGAAATGGGGAAAGAGAGAGGGAAATGCAGCTGGGAAATTGGGATAAAAAGGAGGCTGCGTCCTCCAAAAATGTGAGAGATCCCAGGGGATGCCCCATGGCCTCTGCCTTGATTGGAATAAAGTAAAAGGACTCCTCTGTCTCCTTTTTGGACATAAACCTCTGGTGTTTGTGCATTAATTTCCCTAACATTTTCAAAACCTCTTCCATCAACTCCAATCATAATGCATGTCCTAGTGTGAATGTTATAAACTTCTCCACAATAATCCCCATAATAAAGGAAGCAAAAAGCCAGAAACAAAACAGCCACTGACCTGTTAACTAATGATGCTGTTTCAAAATCTGAGGCCCAGATTCTCAGGAACAATCACTTCACAAAATCTAGTGGCTTTGTGGCAACCAACAATTAACTTGAGTAATGCAATTTTGGCTTACCCAGACATAATCTTAAAAACAATCCAAAATATAACAGACAATCCCTGTGCTGAAACCCAGAAATAATGATTGTTACACTGAATACAATAGATTTGGCCCAGTGACATTTCTTCTACACAGGAGGGTACTGCACAATTTTGAAAGAAGTTTGCTTCCCAAATATTTACTTTGCCACCAATCCCAACCCCAGCTGTATTCCACAGCCTAAGCTAGACCTGAGTGCTGCAGCTATTTCCCTAACTCTCACAGAACACCAGCAAATGTAGGAGTCAGGAAATAAATATGTGGGGTGTCTCTGTGGGTGCCTATATCCTAGCTTTTACCCTCATTCTGACAGCTTTTTCAATTACTCAGGATTGTTTAAAATTGATGATAATGCTATAGCAGCAGTATCTCTATTTTCTAAAAAAAACAAAAAAAAAAATGAAGCCAGTTGATGAATGGAAGCATTTAGAGAATCAGAAAGCAGCTGACCTGCTCTGACATATCACACCTTTCTCTGCTGTAAGATGTGCAAGCAAACAGCAAAGCAGACACAAAAGAAGATCAGACATCCAAGTGATTCTTTTACTAGAAGGATAGGGGCACTTAATCTTGTGTCATACAACAGTATTTCATAAAACAGTGAGCTGTGTATCTCACAAAATGTGCCTTCTTTATCTGTTGTCACAGGTGTCCACTGCTTCCTCTGTGATGGTACAAACAGGCCCTGCTCCTCACATCTCTCTCAGATGATGATAATCACGTGCATTATTGGGCAGTACCTGAATCACAGGATCATGGAATGGCTTGGGTTGTGTTGGGGGTTGGGTTTCTGCTGCTCTTTCCTTGTTACCTCTGGAATTTCTTCCCACTGAGTTGCTAAGAAGCACTGAGGGCTGGGTGCTTGAGAGGAACTCCTTTGGCTTTTGGGAGTTTCTCTGGGGGGCAGGCAGAGATACCACAATGTGAAAAATGCGTATTTTATGATTGGCTTTTTGCAAATATTAAAATGAATATTCTGTGTTATGTTAGAAAGTGATGCTGTATTAATTTTCTTAAGTAGCATGTTAAATATAGTTTTAAATTATAATAAAATGTTAAAATAGAAATTATGCTATGTAAGATACTTTTTTCTAAATAAAGAACTCACACTAGGATAGCAGCCACAGGACACCTGAATCTTTCAGAGAAAGAGAATTTATTGCTCCATTATCAGGAGAAATGAACTTCTTCCTGCCTCGCTCAGCCCTGGAGATGCTGTCAGGATTCAGAGGAAGGAGCTGACCCTGCCCAGACAGAATCCTGTGTGTGAATGGAATTGATGCACCATGGATGAGGTGTATGAATATGCACCAGGCTGTTGCTTTTAAGGGTTAATCCTCTGTTAACATGGGGCCTTTTTCGGGCTTATTTTACCCAGAAAGAGGTACCTGGACTGTCTGTAACTCTTTGTTCTTATTGTCTCATATTGTCCTAAATTCTAACGGTCAAAATTTTTATCACTCAAATTATATTGCTATTTTTATAACCATTTTAATACTATTAAACTTTTAAAATTTTAAAAACAAGTGATTGGCGTTTTTCACATGAGAATGGGGGCAAGTGAAAAGAGACAGGGCTGGGGGCAGCTGCTCTCTCTCTCTCTCTCTTTGGCATTGGAGGAGGATGGCCAGGCTGTGGCTTACTGCAGGGAGAACTCACCAGCACTGCTGGAGCTCAGCCCTGAGGGAACAATCACCACATCACCACCTGCTCCGGGTGTGCCCTGGGAATGCCGAACCTCGCCTCTCCCTGCCCTGCTCGGAGCCAGACCGCCACTGTCCCCTGTCCCAGGGTGACATTAGGATGCTTGTATCCCCATCCCTGAGTTCTGTTTATGCTGGGTATTATGTTCTGTGCCTTCAAGACTGGCTCTGAAGAGTGAATGTGTTGTTTTGGTTTCTTGTCAGCCACTCCCCCACGGCTGGCAGGACACAGATGGGGCAGTACATGGTGCTGCTTTTGCTTTTCGCTTGGATTTTTGCTTTGCTCTTGCTCCTGCTTTGCTCCTGCTTTTTGCTTCTGCCCATTAGTTAGTTTAGCTAAGCAGTCCAAATTTTTCCCTGGATTGTTTCTCCTTTCCCTTTTTTGAAACCACTCGAGCCTGCTCCGGACTGGGACCTGGGAACACCAAGAGTTTGCACCTTGTGGCTGCAGCAACTGCCCCAGAGCCAGGGGCTGATAACAGAGCGACCACCCCAGGAGAGACTTTCTGAATTTGTCATCTTTGTCAGAGCAGTGACAGAGTGGTGTCACCCAGTATTGTTCGTTTTGTGTGCTGGGGGGTGCTGTGCCTGTTAAATAAACATGTTTTTTCCTCTTCTCTCCAAGGAATCCTTCCCGAACTGGTTGAGGGGAGGGGCCGTGTGGGTTTGCTTTCTGGAGGGCCCCCCCCCTTTGGAGGCTTTCTCCCAAATTTGCCCTAAAGCAGGACACCCCACTGTTTGTTCAGTACTGCTGTGGGTTTCTGCACACTGCAGCCACACCCTGAGCCTGGCCCACACGTCCCCACAGTTCCATCCCTCCAAACTGCTGATCCTCCTCGCCCACCAGCCTGGGAGCTCTGCTCATCCCTGTGACAGATGAGTAATGCAATGATTGACTCTCACAATTAATGGACAAATTGCATGTATACAGGTTAAGAAAAGTTTATGGATTTATAGTTATGTTGTACCCCTTCACGTGGTTATCAAGGGACAGCTGGGATGGGACATCTAGGAGGGCTGGCTTGTCACTGTGGTGACATCTGAGCTCCAGTCAGGATTTGAGGAAGAGATCTCCCCCACTGGACAGTGAAGAAGGGGTTGATGGACAGAACTTTGGGAGGGGTTAAAGGGTTAAGAGGGAAAACCTCCACTGTGAGGGAGGGGGCACATGGCAGGGAAAATCTTTTGCTCCCAGCACCATAACCTTTTTTCTTTATTCAGTCTCCTGTTGTACTTTTGATAAGGTTTAATAAACCTTCCTAAACGATGAGAAGGGAGTAGCTATTTCTCACATTAAGAACTGCTATTCCTATTCCCATTTCTTTGCCTGAGAGTCCCCTTAATTTCAAAATTACAATAATTCAGAGGGAGGGAGGGGGTTTGCATTCTCCATTCCAAGGCAGGCTTCCTGCCTTCCCTAGCAGACACCTGTCTTGTAAACCAAGACAGGCTGGAAGACACATTAAAGATTATCTCATTCCAACCCCCCTGCCATGGGCTAGGACACCTTCCACTAGACCAGGTTACTCAAAGACCCATCCACCCTGGTCTCCAACATCTCCAGGGACAGAGTCCAGGATCTCTCTGGGCAACCTCTTCCAGTGCCTCCCAACCCTTAAAGAATTTCTTCCAAATATCTAATTTAACCCTGCCTTTGTTCAGTTTAATGCCATTCCCTCTTGCCCTATCACTATACATCCTTGTGAAAAGTCCCTCTCCAGCTCCCTTTAGCCCTCTTTAGGAACTGGAAGGTTGCTCTAAGGTCCCCTGAAGCCTTTTGTTCTCCAGGCTGACCACTGTGCTCAGTATTTCTGTAAAAAACTCTTCTTACTCGTTCTGGTTGATGAAAATCTCTCAGCAGAGTATAAAATCACTGTTGCTGATTTTCCTTTTGACTTGCATAATGTGAAGTTGATCCTAAGATGAGTACTTTAGCTCTTCCACAACCCATCCTTTATTTATATTGCATCACTTCTACCTGAAAAGACCTTTTTGTCCAGAGCCACCTACAAGCAGAACCATGCATTAGTTTGCTGCTATGCCTCCTTCTCCTCAGGAAATTCCACACTTGATTGGATCACAGCACCACTGAGGGCAATGCCATGGGGTGTGGCAGAGGCTCCTTGCACACAGGTGTGATTTTGGCATTGTTCTGGACCAATTTGGGAGGTAACCATTAAGTCATGCATTTAGCAATGACCTAAACCTTTGCTGGAAGTGCTTTTCTTGTATGACTGTATGACAAGCCAGCATGGTTATTTTAACCTGTCATCACAGGGGCCATGGAACTTCACATGATGTACCATCCCTTCATTTGCCAAAGCACAGCAGCTGCTCTGTGGCACCCTCAGGGCTCCTCCAGAGCCATAGTGACCAACTGCACAGCTCAGTTTTCTGAAGACAAACCTTTCACTTATGTGAAATGGGAGAGCACATGATCTGCTCTCACATTTCCTAATTAGGATTTTCTTACAAAAGGAAAAAAAAATTAATTCCAAGGGATCAGTTTTTGTGAAAATGACAGCGGAGGAGAATGTGAAAAGGTCATTTTCACATAGTAGACCTTCATCCTCGGTCTACTCCCTTATTATGGGCCTGTTTTAATTTACTCTGCTCATCTTCCATGCCATGCACACCTGCCCTCTCTGTCTGGGGCCCTGCCAGTTTCTGAGGGGCAAGAATTGCTTCTGCCTTAATTAGCACCGTGCAACTCAAGCTTGACTGCCACACAGACAAGGGCACTACTGTCCCACAAGTAATGATGAGCCCAAAATGGATGGATTTAGCTGCACTTTCTGTTGGATGCAATGTCATTCTCAAACCTCTCTAGTGGTGCTTTCTACATGGGAAAATCTCTATGTGAGATCTGGTTAACTTGGACTGTTAGTCTTTGATTGTGATACCTGTTCTGGGGTGGGTCAGGGTTTCCCTTAAATGGCTAAAAGTCTAATAAGGGAAAGCATCAGCCTTTAGCAGTTGGATTTGATGATATTAAAGGTCTTTCCATCCTAAATCACTCCATGATTCTAAATTAAGATCTGGCTACAATCTTAAGAAGGTTGCAGTTGAAATACTGAGTCTATTTTGTGAATTCCCCTGCTGCCACAAACCTGCCAGCTCCCATGTGTCTGCAAAATCACACCTTGAATATTTCTGTGTGGAATGCAAGCCATGAAGCAAACAAACACAACAAAAAATCAGGGAGGAAGGTAATGTTCAGGACATCTCAGCACAAATGACAGCGGAGCAGCTGTCTCTGTCAACTAACCATATTATTTAACTAGTGACTCTAAATTGATCTGACTCTTTGACTTGAGTCAGGCATTCTTCATTAATTACTTCCACTATTACACCTTTTTCCCCCCTGTTTGTACAAAGGGAAATGCAAACAGGATCCTTACCACCCCATAGGCGATGGTATCTGAGTACATCCTCATTTCTGGATACACGCTGACAAGATACCACCTAAAGGTCTTGCACTGGAGCTTTTTCCTCAGGGCCTTCCTCTCTGAAATGTCACCAATATCAATTCCAGAGTCCTGCAGGTGAAACAAAGGGCAGAAAAAGCCAGAGAGACATCAGTGATACACTTGTGGGTAAACCACACACCCAGAATCTCCCTCATTGCAGAATCACAGAATAAACTGAGTTGGCAGGGACCCGTCAGGATCATCAAGCCCAACTCCTGGCCTTGCACAGCACCATCCCCAAGGGCCAAACATCATGGTGACCTATGACAATAAACACATTTTGGTTGTGGAGTGAGCCTGTTACCCACACACAGCCCAGAAGTGCCCCAGTTAAATATGATACAGTTCACCACGGCAGGGTCTCTTCCACAGCCTGCTTGGGTGGATGGGACTACTGTTGACTCCAGAGGGGTTTAGATCCAGTTTCCAATGAATATCACTGCTGTTCTCTAATTTCCTGGCACTTTCCAAATCCAGAAAGAACTGGCAGAAGTAGCAAGTTGCCCTAGAAACATGGGCATTGCTGGTGTCCCACTGTGGCCTAATCAATAGTGTATGACACTTTCTGGCCATTTCTGAGGTCTGGATTACTGCTGACTGCAAAGAGCAGAAGCTCTTCTCACCTCTCTGAAATAGCACTTATCAAAGTTCTTTTGTAATGTAAAAGGAGAAGTTGTTATTTTTGCTAAAAGCAGTTGCTGAATATTCTCTCCCGTAATTTTTGTTCTCCTTTACATTTGTGGCTAACCCAGTTTCTACTTTTCATAACAGCAGATCACAAAGCATGACTTTCATAAAGGCCCTGTGTATAAAAATCAATAATTTATCACATCAAAATCACACAGCAGAAATTTTTAGAGACTGATCTAAGTGCAAATCTGTGCCTGCTCTTGACAGGAAGTAAAATGAGACATTTTGCTCCACGCTGTGCTCAATGACTTCTGCCTCAGAGCAAAACACAGGATTAATACATTTTCATAGGGAAATCTTATAATCTATCTCCTTAAACAACAGCCTTTACTGGGCCACGAAAACCCCAAAGATTTTGACAAGATTTAAAAAAAACCACTGAAAGCACTGAATTTTCTTAGTTACACAAGAAAAAAGGTATCTGTGTAAGTACCCAAGAGGGACACTGTAAAATGCACCTCACTCCTTTGTATTTATTATTATTATTATTATTATTATTATTATTATTATTATTATTAT
>JANIJU010003064.1:1045670-1074324 GCA_025504685.1 Leucosticte australis | reverse complement strand
ATTATTAATTATTATTACCCAAAGACTAAAACCTTTGGAAACATCTGACTTCTCAGGGCTCTAGGAATTCTTCCATGGGAAAAAATCAGGTTCCATGTTTAATGTGTTGGAATAACATATTTCATGGAAAGTCCTGACTATTGTAACTAAATTCATTTCTATTACCTACACAGTCCATTACCAGTATTCATTAGCTTCCAGACAGAGAATTGCTCCTGTAATTGTCCAGCTGCAGCTTCTCTTTGCATTCTTTACGATTTTGATCTCTAATTGCATTCAGATCTCAAATTTGCACAAGATTAAACACCACCATCAGCTCTGGATGAATATGATGCAAATCAGTGGTGTACACCCTCGTGTGCAAAAGGAATTTCTAAGTTTTGTGTTATTGTTCTGTTTGCAAGTCAAAAAACTAAAACTTGGATCAATCAATGAAGATGAACCAGTCTTCAAGAAAATAATTAACAATATGAAATAGAAACTGAAATTTAAATCTACCAGGCTAATCACAAATAAAATTCATTTGGGATTGCTGTGACCTAAAATAAGTAACGCTATCCTGTGCAGAAATGTCTTTATTCTTGTATGGACTGCTGTGCAACTATTCAAAACAGGGACATGTAGAGGGCAGTTTGGATTCCGTGAGCATGGGACTTTCAGAAAAGTCCTTTCCTATATCAGGTTATGGAGGATTTTTTTCATGGTCATAGCAAATCATGTGGCTAATGCTGCAACCTAAAATAGGACAATGACTTCCCCACTTTGCCAAAATTATCTAGTTTTAATCATGAGAGATGCAAGGAGCTACTGAGAGCAGCTGAACCAACATCAGCTTTTATGTATTTAGCTGACTTTTTCTTTCTAACATTTCCTTCTAATTAAAGTAGAAGTACAGCATTTTATTTCTTGACACAGAAATTGCAGCAAAACCTGTTTCTCTGAACTGTTGTCAAATTAGAGAGATTTTATTAAAGAAAAACTAATCTGCCCTTTAATTTAAGTCTAGACTTTGCTTTTGCTGTAATGATGAGAGCTGTCCTCTGAGTTAAACTCCAAATTCAACAGAACCATGCTTCCCAGCTTCTAGGTGGGAACAGTCACCCAGATTCTGAGTAAGTACAGTCCCCTTGCTCTGAGCCCTTTAGCTCAAAGCTGTTCACAGATTAAATACCATTGGCTGCAGAAATGAAGAACAGCTAAAATCAAACTGAACCCTGATGCTGGCCATCTCACATCATCTCTTCAGCACAATGGACCAAGCAGTACTCACCCACGGAGAAGAAATCAGGACAAACAGTCCAGTGGGGAGCTGCAGCAAGAATCTGCAACGTGTCATGACACCCACCAAGCCACCCTCACTCTGATGTGAAATGCTTATCAGACACCCCACACTTGCTTCAATAGATGTCAACACCCCCTGGCAGATCTCTCCTCACAAATCTGATGGAATTATAGCTCTCTGTGATGGTAAATAGGAGACTGAAATTCAAATTAAGATGTGCAATGTAGATTTGATGGCTTCCCCCCCCCACCCGTATTTCTGCAGCTACTAGTTTAAAATATCCAAGAAGAGTCATCAGTGAAGAGAATAAACTCGACAAGAAATTAATTTTTAAGGGACCTAAAGACAAAAAAATTATTCTAGAATAAGACACAACTACATATATATGTTTATATGCATTTATGTATGTATGGGCATATATCTTATGCCTGTATGTGAGACATAAATACATACATACATACAAATAAAATCCTACCAGAAAAAAATCAAAATTCAGGGTAGTAACTATTGCAGTTTTGGGGTGCCCAGATGAAGGAAGGAATGATGAATCTGACTCCATGTTCTCAGAAGGCTAATTTATTATTTTATGATACTATATTATATTAAAGAATACAGAAAGGATACAGACAGAAGGCTAAAAAGATAATAATGAAAACCCGTGACTCTTTCCAGAGCCTCGACACAGCTTGGCCCTGACTGGCCAATGAGTCCAAACAACTCACACCAGAATCCAATGAAACAATCACCAGTTGGATAAACAATATCCAAACACATTCCAAAGGAGCAAAACACAGGAGAAGCAGATCAAATAATTATTGTTTTCCTTTTTCTCTGAGGCTTCTCAGCTTTCCGGGAGAAAAATCCTGGGCAAAAGGATTTTTCCAGAAAATGTGACAGTGACAAGTAACCAAAATGAAAAGGATCTAGAGCCAAAGCCTGGAAGCCCTGATCTCTGTGACTCACCTCCTGGGGTATGTTCCAGGCCATGTAGACATGGCTCTTGAACTCATCCATCCAGACCTCAGCCACCCTCAGCGCGTTTCTGCGGACGTGAGCGGTCAGATCCTCCGTGTACGGTTTATGCGCTCTTTCGATGTGGGCAATCCTGGAGCAAGGCAGAACCTCAACGCTTCCTCCACACTGCCACACCTAGCAGGGAAAAATAAAAGGACATTCTGCTAGTGGCAGATCCCTACACCACGGCTGGCTTCCAGCAAACACACTGGAATTGTTTTATTTCATTGTTAGAAAGGAGAATAACCACCCAAGGCTTCTTGGACTGCAAAGAGGTTGTGAGGGGAGGGTTATTACTTTGCCTTACCATAAATTATTATTGCTACTTCACCTTCCTACAGATTTCTGCATTACCAGTAGCCTCTCATTGCACTCTGCCTGGATCAACTCAGTTGTTTCCAAGATTATTAATAAAATTATTTATAGCAAATTCAAAATAGTAACACCAGGTTCATGTTGTAAGCCTTGCAAGACTTTTCTCTGAGGTTCTGCACAGTCCATACCAGACCATATATGCACTACCCAGAATCTCAAACTAGGCAGCTCGTCATTCTAGGGAAACTAAGCCAAGCAGCTTTTTAAGGCTGCTGAAGTTTCAGGTTCCATGAGGATGAGGAATATAACTGCACCTTATACCTTGCTTTAAACATGGTTGAGAAAGGACCGGGTCTATTCCTTTTGAGAAGGAGAGATGAAGACCGAGACTGCCTAATGAAAATCTATGAACAATTTAATCAGAAACTACTCTTACAATAGCTTCTTTATGTAGGTTACTCCACCTGCTCAATTAGATTTCAGTTTTGCCCACTGTCACTGACATGTTCTATGAAAAATCCTTTCCTTAGGATTTTTCCCTCCTGAGAAGCTGAGAGGCCTCAGGAACAAAATGCAAACAATGATTATCTGCTGCTGTGGAATACAACAGGTGGATCTGGGATTGGTCTCATCTGGTTGTTTCTGATTAAGGGCCAATCACAGTCCACATGTCCAGACTGTCTCAGTCAGACACAAGCCTTTGTTGTTCATTCCTTTTCTATTCTTAGCTTAACCTTCTGATAAAATCCTTTCTTCTATTCTTTTAGTATAGTTTTAATATATTATATATCATAAAATAATAAACCAAACCTTCTAAAACATAGAATCAAAATTCTCGTCTCTTCCCTCATCCTAAAACCCCTACAAACGATACAACAGCCCACGACCACAACTGAGCTAAAATACACAATATTAATCATAATCACTGCTTTCATTTCTGATTTACTCTTTCAAAAGAGAAAACCACTTTGGCAAACTTAAGAGGCACTGAAGTACACAAGTTATTTTTACATAGCAGCTCTTTTTCTGTGTACCTTGTACCACGGAAGCTTCCTAACAAGATCAAGGCAGCCCATTCATCATGGCTGAGTGGATGCTGCTCAGGTGAAAGACCAGATGTACCCAAACTGTTTGATTCTGCTGAACAAGTACCTGGGTGTCCCAGAGGCAGGTGTACTCACTGAGGAGTGACAGAGTTTGCCTTATGATAACAGCCAGCAGAAACTCCTGAGGCCTGGTACCTCATCCTCAGAGAGCAAAAAATGAGAGCAAGGGTGCTTCTTTCTTGCACCCTCACCCAGTGGCTCATATTCTGGTCTCCCTCATGGTGGCCAGGGATGTGGGCTGGAAAAACATCCTGTTCTGGAGCTGATCTCAGGCCCCTCAGATCTGTCCACCCTACAGGCATATGCTCTACTAAGGAAGCACTTTGTTCAGTCATTCATTTTATATATTTAGACATCTGGCTCGAATACAGCATTTAGGCATTTGGCAGCTCCTGAGACCAGGAAATGTGGCATGAATTCAGAATGTTTACAAAGCTTTTTTCTGAACTGGTGCCTAATTGCATTCAGCATATGCTGGGAGAAGAGATAGAGCCCTGGTTTGCAGAGCTCTGTGGAAAGGGAGCTAACCCATGAACCTGCTGTACAGTCAGAGAGGGAGCTGGAAAGACTTCAGCACATCTCTGTGTCCAGAACCTGGAAACCATTAGAGCAAATAAACATAACCATTATCAATATCAGGGCAAAACTGAGATGATCATAAATATTTAAAAATAAATATGCAACTGATCTGGCACAAAAATAAATAATCTGGAAACAAAATTGGTGTCCTGTCTTTCTAAATATCATATTAAGAGGGCAATCTAGTTTAACAATCTAACAAAAAAAATAGTTTGTCAAACATTTAATTATAAATGGTCCAGCTACACCTCCTAATAGAGATTAAATGTGAAGCACCACCAGGCTGTGCTCACACAACGCCTGCTTTCAGTCCAAGTAATTTCTCAGTACAGCCTGGACATCCAGCTATAAATTGTTTCAGAGTTACTCACTGTGCACTGCCTAAATTAGTATCCTAAAAGACAAGGAAGATGCAGAGATGGTCATAACTTAGCCCAGGACAGGGCAATTCACAGTGCTCATGCACTGTGTACTCTGCTCATTCCAGCCAGGGATGGCCTTGAGCCAAGGCCAGCAAGAGAACACCAAATCTTTTGTGGGATTTTCAGAGCTAGGTCACAATGCTGTCTTGACAACAAGTCGAGCCAAAAAGTTCACAGTCTACAGTAAGCTGAATTTCCAAGCAAGTTTCTAGGAACTGAAATTTGGAAGAGCAGTGTCGTGTGTAATTTCAGCATTGATTCAGTTTTCAGGAAACTACAATTTGACTTAACAATGAGGTGAGATGTTTTCAAAAAACAACCTGAGATGACCAAATCCTTAACAGAGTTTGCAAATAAAAATTACCCACGACCTGAATAAACACCAGCTAATCAATTCCAGTGGCCACTCCTTCCTCCCAGACACTGTCAGTCTTTGTTCCATTTTCAAAGACTAATTAATTAATTTCAATCAATTAATTAGCTATCAAAACAGAACTTCTAAGTTTCATTAAACAATTTCAAAATCATATTATTTCCAAGCAAAAATTTCCCGAAATGCACAAAAATTAGCTACAGCACTCAATAAGGAGAATGACCTTAGGTACAGGCTATGAAACCTGGCTGAGGGGAAGCAGAGGCAATGCTTTAAAAAGGCAGAAAGTACAATCCTGACATGCTCAGCTGGTCACATCTGGGACAAGCCAATGCCCCTTCTCTCTCCCACTCTTCTTTGCCAGTGGGATTGCAGTCCAGCAAGAAATCTCCTTTTAATCCAAATGTTTCATTGCATTTAGGGAGCAGTAAGTTGTTAAAAAAAAAAAAAAAAAGAACAAATAGAAATGTAGGTAGCAGGCATTAAAGTAGGACTTTCAAATGACATGATGCTCTCCTGGAATCTCATGGAATCCACAATCCCCACTCCCTGAAATATGCAAAATCTCCAGCCAAGGAATGAAGGGTTTTGCTATTCATACACTAAACACTACACTGAGCTGCATGCATGAATACTAAACAATAAACATCATTAATTGCTCCAAAAAGCATCAGCTTTTCTTTTAAATTCTATATTTTAAATAATGGAATTTCTTGCAGTTTCTTTCCCTTCTAGACCAAATGCCAACTTGAACCTGACCACTCCTACTTCCCCCCATCTCTTTCACTCATTTACATTAATCCCTGGTGCTCTAACCATTGTGTTGGAGCTGTTGTGGATAGCTGGGTGGTTTTTCAAGAGAATGTGGCATAAACCTCACATCAGAAGTGCACAGGAAAGACTAATTAATTACTCTGACCAAATACCTTTCAGTCAGATACAATTTTTATCTTTTTTTTTTTAATTCATATTTTAATACTAAGAAATACATTTTCTCAAAGACTCTACTCAGAGGGAAGCTGAGAATCTTTTTAGAGCGGCCTGTTCTTCATCTAATAAAATTCCTGTAGACAAGAAGGAATAGCAACTGAGGGGTTAGTTCCTCACAGCTTCACACATTTCCCCTGTGGATTTTGCAGCTATTTTTTGCTGTCATTAGCAATCTTTATTCAGGCTTTATCCACACTGAATAGCACCACACTAGTTTTTCCTGAACTGCTGTTTTATTTGATGGCTATAAACACATACAAAAGTTAAAAATCAGTAGAGCTTTTTTAAATGATCACCCATGGCTTTAGCAAGAAGTGTAAAGATAAGAGCTTCAAAGCCTTTTTCAAACCACATGGAATGGTTTGAAGTAAAATGTTAAATTTCTGAGCATAGTGTGGCTGCAATCAGTAACACTTAATGACTAACCTACTTGTACAAATTGCAAGGAAAACATCTGAATAATTTCCTAAACCATGGTTAAAAGGAAATTCAGCAACTTTTCCTGTTGCCCATGGAGATAATTTACCTACGATAGGCAAGCAGTGGAAATTACCAGCAAAAATCTCAATTTCCTACCAAACCTTGAAATATATATATGCAGTTGTAAAAAATAACATATGCTTTGTGACACAATAAATAGTAATTCACATGTCATGCTGTAAAAGCATCCATTGCAAAACTGCACCAACAGGCCTCAGGCTTTGCCTTGGAAAGTTTTGAAGTGTGATCAATGTGGTCAGTGTATCTTTGGGAGAACTTTCCATGATTGCTGGAGTCTCAGACAGGCAAAAGGTTTGCTTTACTCTGGAGGAGCTTCCTGAGGTTCTGGTCCTGCTGGTTCACATTGCAAAAGCAGTCTTTCAGGAGAAGAGCACAGCAACTGGAGTTTCCCTCCCAAAGAGCTCTGAGCCCACTTGAGTGTGTTTTCAGTGTTCCCTTCCAAGGCAGCCTGAGAAAGGGCTCTTTATTCTTGAATTTCCTGAGGAGGTTCATGGATTTGGTACAGCCCCAAGAAGAGCTTAGAGAGATTTCTCTCCTTGAAAGAGTTCCTTGTTCCTTCATCACTACCCAAAGGTAGCAAAATTCCATAAAACAAAATCTCTAGGTCCAAAGGGACAGCAGCAGTGCCAAGGGGAACACTTACAGAGCTGAAAGACTAAAATCAGCATAGCCCATGACCTGAACTAAGCAAATCAAAGGAGAGATGGCAGGGACATTAAATAAAAACAGAGAATCTGCTGGAGGGGGGTGAGGGGGAAAGGAGAGGAAACTCCCTTTTGCATCCTCAGTTGTTGTGGCTTGTGGACAATCTGCTCTAAGCACTTCACACTAATTTACTGAATGTTTATTGGCACGTGGTTATAACCGTGGCCCTAAATCTGTGAGGATTTATGTTTACCAAGGTGAAAGTAGCAACTCAGAGTGAACAGAAAACAGGCTCTCCACACTGGGAGAGCCAGGAGAGCAACTTAAACCAGGAGGGAGAGCCAGGAGAGCAACTAAAACCAGGAGAGGACACAGGTGGTGGCACAACAGCCCAGCTGTGAGTCCCCCTCTGTTGGAAGGGGACAGGACCTGAGCGTGGGGCAGTGCAGGGGGATGGCACCAGTGAGGCAGCTACAGGAGCAGGAACACACCAAGTGGCTTCTTAGAGCAACCTGCCAAGTCCTGAGACCCCTGCCACCCCTCACTCCCAGCAGGCATCCCACAGCACTGCAGAGCCACGTGTCACTCACACTACCTTACAAATACCCAAATCAGTCTGGTTACAAGTTTTTTTTAAGGAAACTCCATTCACATCTGGAAAACCTCTTTCACTACATTATAGAGTAAATCCTCTCCAATTTCACTCAAATGTATTTGAATTTGCACGTTTAATCAAAACAATGGCAACTCTGAAGCCGATCCCTTTCTCGAATATTTAATTTATACTTCAATATAAAATGATATAACACTTCTTCATTAGAAGTTTCTTTTTATCTCTTTAATCACTGAGTGTTCTTTTTATGTTACAGAACTTTAATTTAACTTAAAAAAAACCCCAACCCTACAAGTCCTCGAGCAGTTTATTAGCATGTACTGCATTCATTAAATTCACACAGGGCGTGCAGTTTCTCCAAGAGCTGATGTGACCTTGTTTGATACCACCACCTCATTTGGACTGCAAACAAAAACCTTTCAATAATTAAGTGATTTCTGAAAAAGCTGAAGTAATTTCTAGCTTCTGTCAAGGTTGCAAATTACAAAATTAGAAGTACTCATTAAAGATGCCCCGAAGTTAAAAAACCAGTCAGTGTAAATTAATTACTGCTGTGGATACAAACTAATTAGTTACCAGTATCTTTGAAATGTATTTTTGGGGACAATTTATTGTAAAAACTACTTGTGAATCTTGTCAGCCTTTGTCATTACCATTAATTGTTGACTGATAGTCAGTAACGTGCTTGATGTTTTACAGACAAGTATGAATAAGTTATTTTCATTTAATACCATAATCATTCTGGATCTGCATTATTTTGGTATCTTGACAGGTGACTGCAGAAAGGACAGAGAGAGTTGTCAGACACAAAGATCACTGAAATCAGTGTTCATATTTCTATTTGCTATCAGTGGGTTTTTGATCACACCCTGGAAGTTTTTGGATTGTTGTGCACATTTGTTGGGTATCTGCTTCTGCAGAGCTAGAAACTCTACCCACTGGATGAAATCTGTTAATATTTATTTAGGTAATATCTCCACTGAATTCAGATAACCTTCACTAAATATGTCTGATCATCACACAATCCTGTCATACTTTCAGGTAAACTCTTTTATTTGTATGGAAGAACAGCCTATTTTCATAACCAAGCTGATAGTTTAATGTGGAACTGTAAGTAACCTACAAAAACACCCCCCCACAATCTAAAAGGCTTTTAAAAAGGAAAATAAAGGACTTAAACATAACTAGAGCCGTTCTTCATTTTTAAAATGTAAATTATCCTTTAAATCTAACTTTTGAAGTCATCATTAATTGCCTCACAGGCCTCATTTTACATTAATTGTGCCTTCATAGAACACTCTCATTGAAAACCTAATACATGTAAAGATTCTTCCCAAATTAAACTGTCATTACTTTTCTTCCTCTTTTAGCTAATTGCTTCATTATGTACTTTTTAAATTGTTTTGTTCTGCAGGGATTAATTTTGCACGTATCTTCACGAGCTATGAAACTTTTCCAGTGTGCTGTTAAACCAGGCATGGTGTGCTGCTGGTTTGAGCTGCAGGAACCACTCTGCACCTGTGTCACCTGGAGATAACACCTGTCAAGGGTCACTGATGGCCTCATTCAGGTCTCTTCCATCTCATTGCCAGGCACAGTCAGTAACCCACACATCAATCACCACGCTGCCAAGTTAAAGAAATCACTTTTTGTCTTAAAAAGCACAAAAGGAGACTGAAAAACAGGATCACCACTGGATTAGTATTCATGGAGCAATGTACTGTGCTGGCCATCTCTTATGGCTTCACCTTTCTCTCCTTAGCTTGATCAGCTTTGTTAATTTTGCACTGTGCCTAAAGACCTGATCACAGCACACAACATGCTGGCTTGGGAGGGACTGAGACAGAGTAGAAATTTTCCAGGTTCCAGGGTAGAAATCCATTTTGATTTAGGTTAAATGTACATCTTTCAGTTAAGCCTTAGAATTTTAGCTGTTTAGTCTGAGCTCAGAGAAATTTCTTCAAGTGAAGGGCAGAGATAAGGAGGGGGGGGGAACAGGTCAACTTGGCCTGGGAATTCTTTCTGATAACAAAAGAACAAGGACCATCACAGCTCCGTTCCTGCCCCTGCCCAGGACACCACAAGAGTCACAGCACCTGTCTGAGGGCACTGTCCAAACACTTCCTCAGCTCTGTCAGGCTCGGTGTGGTGACCACTTCCCTGGGGAGCCTGCTCCAGTGCCCAGCCACCCTCTGCTGCCACTGTTAAATTGTATGAAAAATCCCCTCAGCTGGATTTTTCTCCTGAGAAGCCTCAGAAAAGAAATGTAAACAATAATTATCTGATTGCTTAGAATGTAGTTTGGAGGTTGCTCACCAACAGGTGCAGCTTTGATTGGTCCCATGTGAATTGTTTTTACTTCATAACCAATCCCAGTCCAGCTGTGTCAAGACTCTAGTCAGTCACAGGTTTTTATTATTCATTCTTTGCTGGCCTTCTGATGCCTCCTTTCTCTTTCTTTAGTATAGTTTTAGTATATAATATAATATAATATAATATAATATAATATAATATAATATAATATATTTTTGTATCATATAAAATCTAAAATATAATATAATGTAAGAATATCATATCAATATCCTATCATATTCATATCATATCATATATCATATCATAATATAGTAAATCAACCTTCTAAAAAAATATAGAGTCAGATTCATCTCTCACCTCGTCCTGGAAACCCTCACACCAACACCACAACAATTAATAACCAGCCTCCATGAATAATCTTTTCCTAATATCCAACCTAAACCTCCCCTGACCCAGCTTCAGGCCATTCCCCTGGGCTCTGATGCTGGTCATGTCCCTGATGTCCCTGATATCCCCAGGACAGGGCTGGCCCTCCTGGCTGTCCCTGATGTCCCCAGGACAGGGCTGGCTCTGTTTGCTGTCCCTGATGTCCCCAGGACAGGGCTGGCTCTGTTTGCTGTCCCTGATGTCCCCAGGACAGGGCAGGCCCTCCTGGCTGTCCCTGATGTCCCCCAGGACCCTCCTGGCTGTCCCTGATGTCCCCCAGGACCCTCCTGGCTGCAGGGCACTGCTGACCCACGTTCAGCTTGTCATCAAGCACCCCCAGGTCCCTGGCCACAGTGCTGCAGCCCAAATCCCATCAGTATCATTAAAGACTGAGGCAAGAGCTCGTGAAGAATCCCCTGTTCAGCCAGGCTGGTCTGTGCCTCACTCGTGTGACTTACAGCAAAAGGTACCTGGCCTTCACACCTGCTGGATCCATCCTGGTGAACCCATCTCAGTCATCCACCGACTTCTGTAGCACCACAACAACGCCTTGCTCTCCCTCACTGCTCTCCTCTAATCTTTGTTAGATTACTAAATCAGTTAGAATCACTCAGTGAAATTAAATTCTAGAGGAAAGCCACAAATATGGAATCTTCCCAGCTTAGGCCAGGAAGACTTGCAGTACCAGAAGGTACAATGGCAATGACACTGTGCCACGACTTGGAAGTGCAGGAGGGCATTAAACATGAGGCTGATAATGCACTGATGAACCTGCATCTCCCCTGAGTCCATTGATGTGTAAGCACCTATTGAGTTAAACTGTTTTACATTTCCCATCCCACTAAAAATAACCATTTCCTCTCATAAAACATCAATATATCTGTATGAGTTCCCAGTTGGTAATGTGCAACTACAGGTGCACAGCTGGTGGAAAAACACTTGTGAGAAATCTCCAGGTGCCTCCTCATCCTTCCATGTAGGGCACAGTGATGTCCCATGTTAGCTGCTGCTGCAAAACTTTTCTTTCCTGTGGGAGCAGCTAATAAAATGTTCTCTCCCCAGAAATAGCAAAAGCACAGAACTGATTCACTGGTGATGTAGAATTACACATGCTGTAGCTGCAGATTACCTGCTGAGGCATTCATGAGAAGAACAGAGGGAAAAACAATTATTCCAATGTAGGAGTGACAGGAACCAGAACAAGCCAAAAAAAGCCAGTAATGTCATGACTGGCAGAATTTGGAGGCATGACAATTACTTATTTTATTCTCAACAGAGCCTTTCTTTTTTGACCTGTTGGAATTACAATCCTGTAAATAGAGAATTTTAGTCTGTGTCATCTTGGGATTCAAATTGTTGACACAGTGAGGTACTTTGCAAAACAAAATTAACCTCAGGAATAATCCTGTGCACACAGATAAGCCACTGCTGGTCACACAGGGTGCCAGGCAAGTGCTTATGCCATACTTGCACTGCTAAGGAATTATTTTTGTCTTGGTGAAAGTGTGAGCTATGAAAAGTTACATCTTGTAAGAAATAACATTTGGTCAATATTTACAATTTTTTTCTTTCAGGCTTCATTCTAGAAGTAGTCTCCTCCTAATTCACAAAATGGATAAAAGCAAAATAAACTATTTAAAGCTTTAATGCAAATCTAAAGAGAAATCATTATATGAAAAAGCAGGATTTAAAAGTTCTCTCAGAGTAACAACTAAGGATATTTCTATTTTTGGACTTCTCAGCCCCTTGCCTTTCCACATCACCAACCTTGTACCGTTGAGCAGCACTTGTGATCACATACTGAGGATGTTTTCTGTAGAGCAAATCATTCCCTAGTGGCAGAGGATATTGGCCTTCTAACTGAAAACAAGCTAAAAACGTGGCTTTAGGACTACAACAAGTGATGATAGCTGCAAGTGCAAGAATGGGGAATGTCTTGATTAATTTTCCTGAGGTGTATTTGGGGAAGATCCACATTGCTCAGTGGAGTGCCATGAAGGGAAGCCCAGCAGCAAGGACAGAAAGGGACACCAGGCACACATGACACATCCCACTGCTCTCTCTGCATGCAAACAGTTCCACAACACAGCAGTTTGGTGGAAAATCCCTTCATCTCCTTTGCTCCTTTCCTGACATTCCTGCCTCTTGGCACACCAGCCCGTCGATCTGCCTAACAGATTGCAGCACAGTAAATCACTAACTGGTGAACATTAAAATTAACCCTGCATTTGACAGAAAATAAAAGTTTACTGCAGCAGGTGTGGGGCAGACCACTGTGCTGGCAGGGCCAAAGCCCTGGTGAGCTGCTGCAAGATCTAGAACAAGAGCATGGCAAGGAGAAGGAGAAAATGGAACCCAGTGCTGCCTATTTGCTGTGAAACTTCGCTTGAGCTTGAACACTCTTGGTGCAGTTGAACATTATCCTCATCCTAAACCCAAACCCCAGCAGTGTACCAGCTTCTAGGAACAAGATTATCTCCATCCCAGCCATGCTCAGGACAGGCTTTCCTTAATAAAATCAGACATCTGTTTACATGCAATACAGTCACACTTTCATGTCATTTCTGGCCTGTGTTAGGAGCACTGACAGGTAAAATTGCTGGAAACTTCTTGCTAAAGAGGAAAAAGGGCAAAATATTCCCATATAAATGTGGAGACTTGAGGCCAAGTGTATCTTCACTTGCCTGTGATTAGCAAAAAGAGCACTATCCCAAGGGCAATATTATAGGAAAGATCTCAGGTGAGAAACAACCAGGATACACACACACTGGAAATGGCTGGAACATGTAAGCAGCCATCAGTTTCTAGGCACCAAATGGGAGAGACTCACTTTACTGACAGGTAATGAAAAATCCTGATCCCAGAAGTTGTGGGGGGGAGGTTAAAGAAAAAACAAGGTAGGTAAGACCCAAAACCACATTAATAAACTCCAAACAAACAACAAACCAAGACCCAGGCAAAAACCAACAAACAAATAGTAACTTCTGGAATTTAAAAACAATAGATCAGAGAGAGGCATGACAGACTTCTTGCTTAGCCACAGAGGGACCCTAATGTATGGAAAATACCCCAAAGAACACCAGGATATTTTCTGCTCAAGTAACTCATTTCTCCATCTCTATCCATTAACTGCATTGCTCCAGTTCTCCACCACCAGAAACAGCATCAGATTCACAAAAGGTCTTCAGATAAACCACCAGACTGGCAAGAAATGAAGCAATTAATTTCACTCCAGCAATATACTGTACAAAAGTAGTGTGCCACACTCAGTCTAACTATAAATGCAATTTTCCTCCTGGGTCAGCTGATGTAAAGTCCTGATATACCATTTAGCTGGAACAAGACCCAATCCTTTTCCCTTAAAGAGCTTTTACCTTCTAATAAATTTTCCTCTTACCCACTTAAGAGGGCCATTATATCCTTGTGAACACGAATTCATCTGCAAGCACAAAGTCTTTGTGACACTCAGAATTACTCCAAGTCAAAGCCTGGGCTTGCATTCCCATGACTCTGATGATGACTTAGTCTGGGACCTGAGGCAAATCACTGAGCATTTGTTAGGGCATCCCTAAAAGTGGCACAAAAACTTCTTGTAACAGATATTTGGGAGTTTTATCAAGCATGTGGGTCGCTTTAAAAGACAAAAGAATTGCTACAGGGTTGCTTTTGAGAGCAAATCTTCTGACTTTAGTAGGAATTGGAAGAGACCTTTAAGAAGGTCTCTGCAAGCTGGACTTGAACCATCCAAAGCAGAATCTGACTGAAAGCATCCAACTGATTGCAGAGGATTTGGGGGGGTCTTCCATGGCCACAAGAACTGCTTGGGCAGGCACAACCCAGCAGCTGAGCCCAAATAACACTGAGAAACACCAGCCTCACACTCACATTCTTCTTCCACTTTAAGGCAGCTACCAACACAGCTCCTGCTTGGTCACATGGATAAGAATGTGATGCCAATTTGCCCTCTAAGTGCAATCTGGGAATTTAAAGGCACAATTAAGTCCATTCAATTGGGAATGACTGAACTGCCTTCAATTGGGAATGACTGAACGAAGAAGAAGCACCACTCATCCTAACCTGAATTTACAAATATGATGCTTCTTCACAGTAATTGAATCTTTTAAAATCCCAGTTAAAGTGATTGAATGGCTCAAAGAGGATTCTATCGAGTCTTGCATCAACCAGCCTGCCTTTTTTGTCTTATGGGGCAAATAAATAGATTTACCAGAAAACATTTGGTTGAAGAGTAAATAAAGTGTTTCTTCTAAGAATCAAATGCATTCATGTTTTGAACTCATCTGCCAGCTTCTAGCTCAAGGCAAAAGATTTCTATTAATATTTATTTAGTAATATATGTTTAGTATTTTACAAATGCTGTTACAAATCCACAGTCAAGGGTAAAAATCTTAGAAAGTTAAAACAGTATTCCAAATCAGAGACCAACAGAGCTGAGGAGCAGCTCTGAAACAAATTCAGAATCAAGAGAATAATCCTCCCAAGTCCTGTTTTCAGTGGCTTGTAATGGTTTACCAACAATGGATACTCCAAATACAGTTTCCAACAGCTGGGGATTTTCTTGCACTCATGTAACACAAATAACTAGATATTTGTGCAGATGATGAGGTGACAAACATAACTTCTGGGTGAGGATAGTGGGAAAGGTCTCCATTTGTCAGGGTCTAACTCCTCACAGTAGTTTTACAACCTCTGGAACAAAATCAGTGATATCAGGACACGGGACCATGTCCTACTCACTGTGTTTAAGATGAACAGGTAGCACAAATGATCCTAACACAGGCTATTTCTGCAGTCAAAAATAAACTCTCCAGTTCTTCTAGATGTTTGCTCTTACAAGCTTATGCATAAAATTCCCCTAGCAGGCCATTTTGGACAGACAGTGTCTGCTTGTCCATTATCCTGAATGATAATGCTTTTCACACAGCAGAACACTAGAAAAATGTAGATACCTCTCAAAAAAAAGGAAAATGACAATGAAAGATGAGGTGCAGTGAGTAATACATAGTCCCAGACTGGAGAGCAGCATTTTTAAATGGAAACCTTATTTATTGCACTGATATTGTAACTATAATGCAGTTTTTATAGAACAATGACTGTTTTGATTAAGGCATTCATCACCGGCCCCGCAGCTGAAAGCCACACAAGTAATCCAGAGATGTTGCAGTGCCCAACCACCCTCTGAGTGAAAATCCTTTTCCTGATAGCCAGCCTAAACCTTCTGTGACACACCTTCAGGCCATTCCCTGTCACTGGCCACCAGAGTGAAGAGATCAGTGCCTGCACCTCCACCTCCCCTGGTGAGGATATTGAGGACCACAAAGAGGTTTCCCCTCTCGGAGTCTCATCCTTGTATGATCTCAGACACACAGAGGATTGTGAGAAGAGCTGTCAATAAACTGGTAAACAATCTGTTGGTTACAGCTCTGCAATTTGTTTTCATACAGCCAGATCCAAGCCAGCATAAATTCAGATAAGGCAGCATATATTATTTTACCTTGCACACTACAGTCTGTTACAGATGAAAGTGTTTTATGTAGGTCAGGCACTGCTTTCCCTGGAGACAAAGCCATAAGGAAATCAGAGCAGTGTCAGGCCTTATTCCAGTGATCCAGCATACTCCAAAATTTCAATTATGCAAAGATTGTGTCTCTCTGGCCTTGTCTATCAACACACCAACAATCAACTCCTCCAAAGCTAAGTACTGCAGACCAGACAGGGTGCATCTCATGATGCAAACCGAGAGAAAACTCCTTGCACTCACGAGGAAACAATCATTTTTTGTCAGTTGTAAAAAGAACAGAAAAATCCAAGTGATGCTAATTTTCAACTCATTGCAACATTGAGCTGCAAAGTAAATTTTTGGGAGCAGAGGGCAGCTCTCTGGCCCTTACAGTGAGAAGAACAGTGTTATTCAAAGAAGCAGTCTTGCATTTCTCTCTCCCTTTCCTTACAAAAGTGCTCTAGCTGAAAGGGGGTCTGTGCTTCACTCCGGCTGAAAAAACTCTTCATCTTTACAGATGGAAGAAAAAGAATTTCAAGAAACCAGAAATAAAAATGAGTATTTTTTGTTGCAACTTGCTGTCTCAGGAGATAATTCTATATTCTTACAGTAAGTTCCCTTTTTGTCGAACAGTATGCTTTTATTCTGGCAACTAAAAGGCTCAAAACACAAGGTTACCTCTCCCTTACATTTCCTAGCAGGGTTCAGAATTTAGTTTTATAACACACCACATCACTTTTCATTACCACTACCTACCTCAGAATTCCACTCTTACCAAAAACCTGAGAGATTCTCAAAGGGAACAGAAAGGTGTTTAGCTCTGAAGAGATCCAGAAAGAAGAGATCCACAAATCACACACAAATCTGCATTATAGTAAACAAGTGAAGAGTGTACAAGGAAAAGGAAAATATATGCACTTATGCACATTATGAATACCTTAATTCCCTTCTGTCTGCAAGGCAGCATAAATGCCTCCATATTCTACTTTGCTCCACAGTGATTTTCCTAGTTTAAATAAACCAAGTAATTTAGAAAGGTTTTTCCCATCACACCTGTGAGAAACTGTTCTCCTTACTGAGTCTGGGATCACAGCTAAGCAGGGAGATTTGGCTATCAGCTCTGCAAAATTCTAGCACTGTTGAAAGAACAACCCTAAATTCTGTACTTCTACCCTTGTCCCAGGTTAAGTTCTGTAAAGAGAGCTAATGCTCTTTTTTCCCTCCTCTCTCCTCAAATAAATTTACATGTCTGCAGAGCTGTGGATCTCCTTTTCATGCCATCATCCATTTTTCTGGACTGCTTTTTCCCCCCTGAAATAAGAATTAAGCCATATTTTAAATGTAAGCCACCAGTATTGGCTAATTATTTTCCTTACCCTGATTCCAAGCTCCACATTCTCTCCTCCATATACTTCCATGCCTTCATCCAGTAATCCAATCTCTTGGAAGTATTCTCTATCTACTATGAAGCATCCAATCAGTGCAGGACTTCTGGAAGAATAAATCATCAGCAACCAAAATCAGCAGATAAATTATGAAGAATTTTATTATTCAGACACAGACTGTATTTATCATTGCTAGGTAAAATGATGCAGCAAAACAGATTCTCAAGAAAGTATTTCTCAAAGAGTTTTATTGAGCCTTGCCTTCTAATATTCCTAATTCCAAAGTGAAATGAACACCACTGAAGGAAATTAGAGTTGAATTATTGGCCATAAATATTCAGCAGAGCAGTAAGGATTTCAGAGCTAGCAGTGTGAGATCCAGGAGCCCCAGTTTTGTTTCTGAGCCCCCAGCCAGTGTAGTCTCTGTCCTTGCTAAGTCCTCAAGTCTCTTGTCTGTGACAGCTGCAAATGATACCCACTGGTGTGCAGTTCTGTGTGTTTAGCCAGAAGCCAGGTTCAGCTAGAGCTAAAAAACTTGTGTCTGTAAGCCCATCTAAAAAAAAGAGATTATTTCTTAAATAGGACCATCCAGATAAGTTATTTTAATACAGAATCAAGAAAAGTCTGTCTTTACCAGCAGTGTAACATTAGTCCATTGTCCTGAGCCAAACCTAAACACATCACATCGCTGGACCAGGAAGCTCTAATTATGTCATGGTGTGAACCAACCAATTTTTACTACACAGAACCAATTTCAATCAGGTAGGAGTTCAGCCTCAGAGGGTACAATTTTACCTCATGAGCAGAGAAGGATACAGAGTCATTTAGCCTTTTCATTTTTCTCCTACCTTAAAATCCACAATTGCATGAAATAAATATGTCTTTTCAGATTATGATGCTGCTATCAGACACTCTGGTAATGACAGGATGTTAATTAGCAGTACAGGGGAAATCACCCTGCTTTTACTGAGAACACTCAAGCTGCAGCCAGTGGACACATCTGCTTTCAAACAGATCACAGGGTGTCTTAATCACAAATTGTACAGTTCTACAGAAATCTATATATTAATGCCTCCAAGTGCTGTAGTACCTGCTCTGTAAAAATGAAAGACCATCTCTGATGTATTTATTAATGAAGAAAATAGAGTTAACACCAATACAAAACTTAAGCTTCTTTTATGATAAGGTACTTTTGCCTTTGTTGGTGTTTTTAAGTATTTCTCAGTGCAGCTGCTTCCCTTTGCTATAATTCTAAAAGCATAATGGAGGCATGATAGAAACCATCCATCAATACACATGGCTTTGTTTGTTGGTGTGTTTGTTTTAATTATCCAACACACACATGCAGCACATTGCACTGAATTTAAAAAAAGTGCCAAGGAACAAACCTGAAATTCATAAAAGACACTCACTTGCCAGTCCCCATACAGAACAAAGTTTGGGGGTAAAATGGAAAAGTAGATTCACTCATTACTTTGTGTTTCGCTACTTTTAATTTTAAAAATCATAGTAATTACTCTATATAATTAATCACAGGATCACAGAATGGCTTGGGCTGGAAGGGACTTTAAAGATCATCTCATTCCAAAGCTCAGCCATGAGCAGGTTCATCTTCAAACAGATGAGGTTGCTCAGAGCCCCATTCAGCCTGGCACTGAACACTTCCATGGATGGGACATCCACAACTTCCCTGGCAACCTGTTCCAGTGCCTCACCACCCTCACAGTAAAGAATTCCATCCTAATATCTAACATAACCCTGCCCTCTGTCAGTTTAAAGCTGTTCCCTCTTGTCCTATCACTACCTACTTTTGTCCCTCACCAGTTTTCTTGGAACCACCATTTAGGCACTGGAAGGTGCTGTAAATCCCCCCTGGAGCCTTTTCTTCTCCAGGCTGAACAACCCAAACTCTCTCAACCTGTCTTCACAGGAACATTTTTATAGTGTTAACAGAGTTCATCAACAGCAATAACTATTTCTAATGATGTGGAAATTATCACCCCTTTTCACATTTGTCTGTGGCAAACCTGTTAATTTTTATCTCCTGCTTTCCAGTTCCAGGTTCTGTTCATGGGTCAGCACAGTTCAGAGAGTGCTAAACTGACAGAACCTGAGAAAAATGCCTGTCTGTAAAGACAGGCCTACTGGATGAAAAATAGCTGAAAAATATTTGAGGTTCTGCTTTTCAGGGGGTGAAAACAGCATTCACACTTTCTTTCTGCTGGAGCACAGTGACCTGCTTGGAATGAATGTGTATCCACAAGAAAGGCCTGTAATCTCAGCAGAGCTGCTCAGTGGGTTCAGAGGGTGTTATTCCCTTCCCTGAGACAAAGGTATTGCTCTGTACCAGCCTAACAACACTCTGGATGTGGTAAGAAAGTCCAGACCCAGACTGTCCCACAGCAAGGACCTGATACAGCCTCTGCTCACGGGGTCAGTGACCAAACATTAACTCCTAGGACACAGCACAGCTGTGCACCTATGTGACAACATTATAAAAAATACAGCTGTAGGATCAGCTCTGCTTATATAATGTAACTGCAAAGAAAATTCCATTTCTGGCCTGTAAGCACGAAATTAGCAGGCAAGACATCTGGAGAAAGCAGTGCTGCTGAGCAGCCCTGCCTGCCATTCCACTTGGGCAGGAATCCTATTTTAAAAAGATCTACTGAAAACAAAAGTTTCCTTTAAAAACCTTTAAAAATATCTACTGAACAGTTTTCTTGATGTCTGTGTAGGCATCAAGGACATTTAAGTATTTGAAGTTTACAGTCAGTAAAAGCTATCACCTAGCTGAGCCCACTCACCCCCCTGTCACACCCAGGAGAGCTTTTAGACACTAATTTAGTTATTTATTACCTTATTGGAGCAGTTGTGTTCTCCAGTTTCCACCAGGACTTAGGGGGGTTCAGATACCGGCACCACAGCTCCCAGTCAAACCCTTGTGCTGAGAGGGGATACTCCTCTATTTCAAAATTATCATACTTAATGTTATCGAATGATGGAGAAATTACTCTTTTTCTGTTTTCTTTTATCCTGGTGAGCACTGGTTCAGCCCTAAAAAAAAGAAATACAGCGTTAAGATTACACCAATACAAGCACAGCACTGATGGAAATCATGGAGTAGTTTGGTTTGGAAGGAGCCCTTAAAGATTATTTAGCCCACCACCAAACAAACAATATAGCAGCTAAGGCTGTATTTTTCAGAAAGAGCAAAGTCTAAAGCTGTTACCCATTCAGAGCCCTCTCTGCTTCCAGGTGGAGTCTTGAGAGTGCAGGATTTGCCCCAAAATAAAACACTGCAACGTATTCTCTAGGATGCCCTGTTGTTAACCTTGATTTGAGCTGGTGGATGGAAGAAATGAGTATCTGCATATCATAGAGCATTTATACCCTTGCTACCAAGTAATGATAACTTCAGGCTCTCGGCACTATCAAGGACATCAGGATCAGAGTTAATAATAGATCTATCCTAGAGACAGAAGCTCTTGCCTTTTTTACCATCATTTTTACTTAAGGAGCAAGGGAGATATTGAATCCAGACTGAACACGTTAAAATACAGTATTTTAGTTATGTTCACTTTTGCAGAGTGGCCAAAATAATGCTTCTTTGTTTACACTGCAGAACATGAAAGAAATGCAATATTTTTTAATGAAAAGAAGATACATTCACCCTCACGGGCAAAGGGCTGCATTACTGCAGGAGATTTTTAATGTGCAGTTTTCTAATATGATTTAACTACATTGTAATCAGATCAGCAGATTACTCAAACCATAAAAATGTATCTAGATCCTATTACACAGCACAAACACATTTTTCCCTGCTTGTGTCCGTGACTATGTCTGAATTTTCATTAAAAAGCTCAGAATTCTAACTCGCCCTCTAAACACAAGAGGAATGCCAGTCAGTAATTTACCACCAGTGCTCAGAAAAGGTCCCTGGGTCAGAGAAATGGAAGGAGGCACATACCAACCCACGTTGAATTCCACGTGGGCATCGAAGAGAGCGACGACCGGCGCCGTGGCCGCTCTCCAGCCGCTGACCCGGGAGCGGATCAGCCCCTCCTGCTTGCTGTGCCGGACAACCTTGATGAAACCAGGCTTGTGGGCATTCACCTCGTCCACATACTTCTGCAGCTTCTCCTTCAGCTCCTCTGTGGAAGGGGAAGCATTAGGTTGGTGAGAAATGTCGGCTTGACGAGGTGTAAAAATCAGTTTTTTCTGTCGTAGACGAGTGACCCCCATCTGGGGAATAAAGTGCTCGGACTGCACGATTCCAGAAGGCTGAACAAATGCTTCATTAAGCTTGATTATATTACACTAATACTAAATTAAAACTATACTAAAGAGATCCTAAATACTACCAAAGAAAAACCTGGAGACAGTCCCAACACAGCTTTGACCCAAGTGGCCAATGAATCCAAACAACCCTCGCTGGTGCCCAGCTAACAAATCACTCTCAGTAAACAATCTCCACAACACATTCCATGTGCCAAACAACAGGAGCAGCCAATAGAGATAAGAATTGTTTTCTCTCCTTCTCTGAGGTTTCTCACTGCCTTCCCCAGGAAAAATCCTGGGAGGGAGAATGATATCTCTTCTCTGTTCAGAGAAGGTGAATACCACACTTTCAGTAAAACAGGAGGAGCCTTCACACTGCTACTCAGAATTCTCAAATTGTCCGTCTAAAAGGAGGCAAACAAAAAGGAGAAGGACCATGAATTATTTAGCAATAAAAAAATTTCAGGTATAACTGTTTAGCCTACATGACTGCCACCAGAATCCTGGCACTGTTTGACAGTAACATGCCAGAAAATGAAGTGTCATAGCTACAGAAGTGCACATTATTTTACTGTAACAATAAACAAGGCACCTGTCTTATATTTCCAGGAAAAAAAATAAAAACCCGAAGTATTTTCCATGAATCTTCTCTACCAATATTTCAAGGAAAAAAAAAGAGAAGTAAAGAATAAAATGCATTATTTTTCCTCTTTCCATTTTTCTTTCTCAACTTTGACAACTGGTTTCCATCTCAACTAAAAAATTCAACAACTTTTGCTCTTAGAACAAAGACCAGTAAAAGCTCTAGAGAAGATTCATTCCTAATTAAAATATAGATCAACAGTTATTATCTCTCTGGTTTAAAGACCACAGCATGAGAAAATACAATATGTGGAGTATAAATATTGTGTTCACAATTATTATTAACTGAAAGCACCGTTGATTTTATTCTTTATTAGCACTCCTATGTTCCATTTACATTATTATGGTATCACTCAGAATTCCCGTTGGAACAATAAATCCTCTTTATTCTGAATCTCTCCACAAATCCAGGAACGTCTTTGCTCTGATGCAGAATAATGCTCCTGTGGCTATAATGCTACACTGGGCATTATCAAATCTGCATTAAAGCTCAATGCTGACTGTGAAAACTTCTCCTGAGGAACAGGCTCCCCAGAGAAGTGGTCACAGCACCAAACCTGCCTGAGTGCAGGAAGCATTTGGACAACCCATTCATTCTCAAGGGAATTTTGGGGTGTCCTGCCATGGAGCCTAAGCAGTTTGAGAAACAGAGAAATCAGCCCTCCACCCTGGGAGCTGGTCACCTCCAACAGATCTGGACAGCCAGCATGCTAGAAGGGGTAATGGCACAGAAAATTAAAAGCAAGCACGCTTTATGAGCCATAATAAATGTTCATCCTTGGAAAGGAGGGGGGTGTGTCCTCTCTTGAGCTGACAGAAGAACAGAGCTCATCAAGTACAAAGCCTCCTAAAAGTTCATCCCTGTTTGTAAAGACTCTTGGACATCCACCAGGCGTGATGCAGCTGGTTCCTCAGGCCTTGCAGGACTGTGCATGCCATGTTCCTTTGTGTCAATGAACTCTGCCTCAAACGAGAATACCGCAGAAAAAATCCTGATACTTACAGGTTTACATAAAAACAAGAATTAAAAAGAAACAGTCTGCTGGATCATGTCCATCACAGCATTTAAACTGCAGCAATATTTCAGGAATTGACTGGATATATTCCCAAAAATTCCAGCATTACACTGCCAATATCTATTCAATTTGTGACTACATCACCTGGAATAAACAATATGAGCCACTAACATAGCATAGAGCACTCTTCTATTTTGTATTAGACTTGCTGCTTATTGATCAATAGCCTTTCTCTCTTTTATGAAGTAAAAAACCTCCACATTAATTTCTTTCATGCTTGTGCCAAACCACATGTTCTTACTGCTCACCCCCTAACACACAGAGATTTGCAGCAAGCACAGAACTATCAGACCAACCACTAGCTAAGAGCACATTAAATTGAAAAGAAGACATTTATGTTACTGTAATTCTCTGCCCCTAAAAATAGCACAAACCCATTCTCTATTCCCAAAATGCAGCACTGCAGAGGGTGAATATCAAAACATGAGGATTAAAGCTTTGTTCTGGGTGTAAGTGGCTGCTCACAGCTTTGCAATACCAGGAGGCTTTATTTGCCACAACAGTGCAGCATCACCAGTGAGGATAAAACACCTGAAAGGGAATCAAGGACTCGAAAATCAGCAGCTTTGACAGAGCCATTGCTCTCTCAGTCACTCCATTTCACTAAGTGGGCTATTCTTACTCCTGGCCTTGCACATTTCCTAATGTAGACTGACTTTAGAAGCTTGAGTAAACACAAAATCCATTTCATAGCTGGGTGCAGAATGGAAAGAGATGGAAATGGAACAGAACCCAAACCTTGGCTTGCCACCAGCGTGGCTTCAGCTGCACATCAGAGCTGTGACACTTACTAGGCAGGGCACACTCCTGATATTCTGGTCACACTGCAGCTCTTTGCAAACGAGAGCATCTCAGGGGAATCCTGGAGGCTTACCCGTGGTCAGTCAGCATGGAGAAACCATCCCCTGGGCTTCAGGATCACCTCAGGAGGCAGAGCAGTAGTTTGCAGTCAGGCACTTTCTGGCCTTTGTTATTTAAAAGAGATCAGCTTTGCTCTGCAAAGGCAGAGTGCTGAGCAGAGCATTATGTGCACCCTTTGTCTTACAAGACCCATGGGGCAGATTCTCCCAGAAGAAAAGATAAGGCTGTGAAAAAAAATGGATTATTTTCACTCAGCCACAGGACAGAGACAACGTGCTAATGAAGTTTAGAAAGTCACAATTCTGGAAAACACTTTAAAGACGCCCTACCAAAAGAGTTGAGTCAGTTTTTTTCCCCCATGCATTCCATGTCTTCCCGAGTTTTACATGAGAAATCTGAGTTCAATTGTATTTGACAGTTTTAGAGCACCCAGTCCAACTGGCCTGAATGATGGGACTCTTCCCCCCAGAACTGTGCATGCACTTTGCTATGGCTCTGATGGTCTCCAGCAATATAAATTTTAGCCCAAGTTCTTTTTTTTTTTTTCCTCTTCAAGATATGTTGCCTGAATAATAAACAGACTTTTTCATTAATTATTGTGCTTCACAGCTTTACATCACCATAGGGAGAAGACAGGGAATAAGCAAATGTGTCATCTTCAATACACTGTTGATTCAGGGCCTAATTATGGAAACAAACAGGTTTATAAAGACAGATAAATTTGCCTTTCTGTGCAGAATCTCTCAAATAAGGACTGGATTTGACCAAGCTGAATGAGGCTCTGCAATTGGAATGAAAGAGCAGCCATAGATGGAATGGGAAAAGGGCACTTGGAAATGCTGCACTCTACCACCTGTCTCTACATGGCACAGATGTCTGGAGAGCACAGCACAACTCTCCTCACAAACGTAGAAAACATAATTAGCGTGCCATAATTATGTTTAATATTAACATAATTAAGTTCAAACTCTTCCAAGAGGTTGTTTGTTTATTTTTAGCAAATTGACAAAGATTTTTGTTTGTCAAGTTCTCCCACTCAGTATGACAAAGCAGCGCTAAAGGATTCACACAATTTTGCCTTCTTAGGAAACAGCAGAAGCTGGACAGGATGGAGCAAGGAGCATGAGGAGTCAGAGGCATCAGCCACCCCCATCTTCTAGAATGGAAAACCATCTACAGATCATGCTTTTCATCCAGCTGCATGAAGTGGGCTACCTTTTGTGAGCCTCTGTCCCCACAAACTGAGGAGTGAGCAGGCTCAATGCTCAGTGCTGTCAGTGCCTCAGCCCCTCACTGTCCTACAGCAGCTGTGGATCTGGCCCCAGACTTCAGATTTCAAAGCAATTAATACAAACAGCCTTGCCATAAATAACAAATGACTGCCTCACAGTCTTGGAGAAGGAGCTTAAAGAACAGCTAATTAAGGCTAACTCTCAGGAACTTTCATATTTTACCATCCTCCCACTCTGAGTGCTTGAATGAGCTCGCAGCTCTCAGAACAACCATGTTTATGAAGCCCCACTATGTTTGGCTGAGACATGCATTTTACTGACCTTTTTCTCAGCTGTAACTTTGCCAAAAGAGCTAAAAAAACAAATACATAAATAAAACAACACTCCCAACACTCTGCATTTTCTAAAGCCTAAGAGTCCCTGCTGACTTTGGCCCAGCAATGCATGCTGCATGCTACTGCCATCTCTGCAAACCTTGTGCTTTTCCTTTAGACAAATATTTATATTTGACATATTTTCATGTCAAAGGCCCAGGAATTACCACGTCCCTCTCCACCTTGGCCCTTGGCACAAACATGGCTTCTTTTACTGTGAAGGAAAATAATTCCTTTTCATTACAGAACTAGGTTTAAATTAGCAATTGTGCCAAAACCAGTGGATTGACACGTATATGAAAGGGATAAAATCCTGCCAATTCACTTTTTAATCTGTGTTCACTGAGCTGCCTAGAAGGCACACTCTGGTCCCCAGGTAAAGGAGAGTGTTGGACATTTCCTTGGATCATAAAGAACACTTTTAAAGGCAGATCATTACAGCACCTGCAAGAATACAGGAGGAGTTTATGCCTGCATTTGGAGCCAAGAGACAACTGGTCAGCTTGCTTCTGGCAAGGATCCCAGAGCCTTCCTGAATTCCCTGGGCAGCAGGTCAGAACAGGATCCACTGCCCTGCAGGAACCAAAACAGCCCCTGGCACAGCTCAGGAAGCTGTTTCACCACCCTGGAAACGCCTGTCTCATCAGGTACATCTTACTTCTGCATGAAAGACCAGTAAATTGGCAAAAAGATAGAATCCACACAAGCCAATTAATTATAAACCACGATTTTTCTATCTTCTTTACCCAATTATTTTTGGCTCTGAGCCTTAGGAACAGGAAGAGCTGCTTTTTTAACCTTAACATGTATTAACATAGCTAACTTACTTTCTGGCAAATAAAGCAAGCCTTTTGTAACAGGTTAGCTGCAAAACCCCTCCTCTCTTCCCCCTAGGTCCCTCTGTGGGCAACCAGCCTGAATTCATGTAATAACTTGAATTCATGGCAGCAGCTAGGCATCTAAGAGAACCTGTGTTGTTGCACTTTATCTAACGGGATATGTGGATTACATCACTTATTTCGTATGCAGCTCAGTGCTTCACCATTTTTATTTTTCTTACCTCTGGTCCCTTATCTGTCATGCTTAAGTGATCACCTCTCATCTCTGTAGGAGAAGCAGATAATTCCAAATGGAAAATATTTATAGCCAGACAGAGGCATGTCATTTGTAATGCACATGTGCACAGAGAATGTCTGCAGCAGAGGGTAACAAGGCTCAAGCAGATAAGGAGGGCCTGCTGTGCACACCTATTTAATAGCCCTGTGTTATCTGGTAATAGATAAACCACCCAGGGGAAATTACCAACGTGATGCAAGGAATTGATCTGGACAGACATCAGAAACAAAAAAGCAGTGGAGTCCTTCTCCTCCACTCCCACACCTAACCTGCACTGTTGACAGAGATGCACAGCCTAATCTCAGAAGTCAGGCTAGCCACATGTAAAGATGGAGAGTGTAATGAACTTTTACAGGCACAACCTTTGCATTCAGCAAGCCCAAGTCCCAGCTGCTGTCAGACCTCCTCAGGTCTACTGAGATAAATTGCCTACAACCATCTATTACAGCTCACATCCTGGATTACAAGCCAAGGGTTTCTCTAGCACCCTTCTCCCACAGTGAAGGCAGGGGAAATAAATGCATTTCCCCTCTTACCCCTACACACACACATTCTTTGAATTGCCCAGGAGATTCTATACAGAGCAATGGGAAGTTTTCAAGGGGTTTTAATAGGGGCTGCTTTGATCCTTTCTCAGCTCCTTCACAAACATCCCTCTGCATTTCACTGAATCCTTCTGTAAGGTCCTGGGAATCCTACAGCAAAAGGATAACACACAGCAAATAAATCCACCTCAAAACAGCAATTAAACAGCTTCCAGCAAAAAACAGGCTTTGCAGAAGAAATCTGTGCCAGCAACTCTTCCTTGAGCCATCTAGCAGACACATTCACTACTTAGGTACATTTTGGTTTTTTTCTAAATGATGTATATTTCCAATCCCAGCCATGAAAATGGGATACCACACTTGGACATCCACCATTAAGTCCTACACAGAAATATTGCTGTGTCTTAATAAATCCCCAAAAAAGTGGGGAAAGAACTATGAAAATTATCTTTTGGAAACTCTGATAGGTCAACACTGTTATGGAGGTGGGGGATACAGAAGAAATAAATATTACAGCTGTTGTTTTTTGTTACTACTAATCTTCTGTCTTTATTACAAGGGTTGTAAGTCCCTTTTATTCCCTTCTGTTATTTATTGAATATTGTTTGAGTATGTATCTGTTTTCACAGCACTCGATCCATGTAAGGTGCATCCTTACATCCCATCTTAAGGATCACCAAGCCCACATTATAGCAGCAGTCTCCCAACACTTTGCAAGACAGAGACATAAATTGAGATGCCAGATGAGTCTCCAAGGTGACAGCAGAAGCTGCAGAAGGGGAGGAATAGAACCTGGATCTCCCAAATCCCAGGGCTGCACATTATCGCTGCACAATTTCCCTAAGGCTGTGATTCTGCATTTTGAGCTGTGGCCCATATGGAGCCCTGAGAACTCTGAGTCAGAGCAGATTCAAGGGCTCCTCCACATCCCTGTGCCAGAATTAGGAGGCAGCTGATATCTGGGATCATCCTAATGTCAACAGAAATGCACTGCACCAAAGGAACTGAACCCTGCCCTTCCATCCCACCAAAGGAACTGAACCCT